>CM044445.1:71816689-71827726 GCA_024363595.1 Xenopus borealis
TTTCTGGCAGGCTGTTGTTTCTCCTACTCGGTGTAACTGAATGTGTCTTAGTGGGATTTTTACTATTGCGTGCTGTTCTTTTATTTACCAGGGAGCTATCTGGTTACCTTTCCATTGTTCTGCTGATGGGCTGCTTGAGTGAGGGAAGCTGGGAAATGGACATGGGGCTAGACATATTGTCAGAGTTCAAAATTAAATATAAAAAAAATCAGTTTGCTCTTTTGAAAAACTGATTTCAGTGCAGAAGTCTGCTGGAGCAGCACTATTAATGATGCACAGTGATGGGTGAATCTGTCCTGTTTCGCTTTGCCGAACCAAAATTCCTATGCTTGTGCTAATTTTGATGCAACTTTTTTTTGTTGCACCGAATTTTCCGTCTGCAAATTTTCTCTACAGTTTTGTAAAAACATTTACGGTCAGTGAAGCGCACATTCACTGTGATTCCATGCCTGCCAAATTTATTCAACAACCTGTTTTTAGTATGACCGTATCCCTTTGAGTGAATCTAAACCCTGTGTTAAAAACACCCTCTGCATTCCTGGACATTTATAGCTGTTGGTTATTTTTTTTAAATCCAGACCGTAATGCAGCCAACAGTAGCTCAGCAACTACATCCGTTCATTTCCTTTTGCATATGGAACAATTGCCTGGCAAGCTTGGTCCACTAGATGGCACTCTTATACTGGTTAATGGTTGCCATTGAGGAGTAAAAAGGCTTTTATCTCAGTGTCTGGAGTTCAAAGGCCCCAAAGGGAAAACATTGCTTGTTGAAAGGTTCTTGTATACTAATGTTCTTATGAATCATAAATATATTTACATTGTCCATCTACTGTTATTTATTTGCCCCTTATGCATTACAATTTGTTCCTTCAAATATCTTGTAGGCTATATTTGTGTTCAGCGAAATATTTTGTTTTCTACAAAACTGTGTCAACTGTTTCCCCTTTTTTTTTTTTGTTTATGGCTGGTAGCTTCCTTCTCTTCATATGAAGTAAGTGCCGGTTCTGGCCAGGGCCTGGAAAATTGGCAAGTGTTGGTTACCTAAATGCTGCCTGTTCACATTTTATTTATAATGAAAAATATTAATCTGTGCCTGCTTGTCTTTGCTTTAAGCCCGTCAATATTTGAGCCATAGAAGATATTTGGCAAGCCTGTGTGCCAGGTAGGAATATGACCTTTTGCAGTTATGATTATTGGTTATACAGACACTTTTGTTCTGCTCATACTGTTTATATTTTCCAGCTGCTATTAAAAAATCCTCCATAAATAACTGCAAACAGTCATTATAATTTCAAAGTTTGTATGTGAATATCTGGTAAAACCCTGTTGCGTAATGAGAATCTAAAACTTTTAACTTTTCTTTTGTGTGTTCTATTTCCTTCTCCAGCGATCATCAAGTACAGATCTGTCTGATATTTCTGTGCTCCCTGCTACTCCTATTCCTGTTATCAAGAATTCAATAAAGCTAAGACTGAACCGATAAACACAATCTCCTCAGGGTCCATAAACAATGTCCACCAGTTCAGCTATTTTCCTGCTGTGAAGCCTAAACTGCGGAGTGTAGCAGGGCACGCCACTGACCGTTTAGGCTTATATTATGAAGTCGTCCTGGGCTACAGACAGCCTTTCTGGAAGTCCAGGTTAGTATGATGAGAATAAAGTGCTATTAATGTGCTGGCAGCAACGACCGTTTGACTTAACTAAAGGACTCTATTCCCTTTAAAGAAGAGATGAGAAATATAACTGCATTTCTGTCTGTACTAAACGTTCTGACTGAAATAATAATGGTTTATGTACATTTGCAAAATACAACTGGCCTAAAATCTTTCAGCTGATGCACTTTTATGTTTTATTTTAGCAGTCATTAGGAACTTTTAGATTTCCTTTTTAATTTGGGACTTCATTTATTTGCCGGAGGTCTGCATGACGGATCACAACACTGGAAGCGGCTTTTCATGAGTTTAAACTGTGTCTTTATGTCACACAAGAGATCATTATTTTAGATCTATGGAATTATTGGGGGGTTTCTGTAGATCTAGGTTTTTAGAGGGTTTTGTTTCAGTCATACGTTGAGAAGGATGAACTATCCACTTTTTTTTTTTTAACTATGTTTTCTATTACCCCACTCGTTACAAAAACAGTGTCCTGCAAATGCACGCTTCCTTATAGATTCATCATTCTATTCAGAAGCAAAACCCATCAGTGGAAGCTGTTGTATTCTGACCAACAAGCCTTTGTCTCTTTTTGTTAACAGTTGGGCTGTAAGTGTATAAAGGCCTTTATCATCACATTAATAAGATGGCAGGCTAGCCATATATATATATATATATATATATAAATAAAAATATGTGTAAAAAATTATAACCATGTGTTTAACATGGTATTTATATCTGGAGAAGAATCTTGCAATTCATTACCGTTTTTATTTAAGATTATTTTAGAATGCTAGGTAAGCGCTGGTGAATGTGCAGTAGTAACATTAAATCCCTTAGCTGTAGCATTAATCCAAGAAACCGCTTCACTCTTCTGTGTTCTGATTTATTCCCAATTGCACAAAAATGTGACTTTAGCAAGGTAAAAAATAAAAGGGGGTACCAGTGCCTGTAGCAATGTTAGGGGCAGGAAAGGGGGGGGTTATACTTGGGAAGCTGACCATGAACTTTATTACTTCCCCTTTCAGTTTCATCACATTTTCACATTATTTCACATATACAGTTTCAGTGTTGACATTTAAATCAACTATTTGAAATTTTCCCAGTGTATATTTATAGAACTAGTGTGTTTTTATGGACTTGAACACCACCACCACCACCACCACCGATATTACACAGACTGAGCAATGCAAGTCACAAGTGTATTTTGTGTAGTAATGCAATTTAGGGCCATGACGTAAGGCACAAAATGGGTATAGTCCCCTGTTTACACACAATTATATTCTTAAGTGTCCTCACATCCCCTTTTCCTTAAATTTGTTTTATATTAGTTAGATTCCTTATAACACATTTGGCTCCCCCCCCTCGTTTCTCTCCATGTTGTGACTTTTTAATCTGTAGTTTTCATTATCCAGGGATCAGACTGTTGCTTTCGCATGATGTACGTATTGTCTGATGACTGGAATTTGCTTTGTTTTATAGTACCTGTGCTCCTTGTATTTTTCAAGATCTATTTTGTAAACAGATGTATTTCTCCATTGAAAAAAAAATAATAAAAACCAGCACAATTCCATGGTGCAACTCTTTATCTCTGTTTAATTTTATTTCACACGCCTCCTCTTCCAGCAGATCGACTGGCCAGCAAACACAGCATTTTCAAAACTGTTGGGGGTCTTGACGCTGAACTAGACATTTCAGTACCAACAAAGTAGTACAGAAGTGCTAGCATTTTTACAATTGTTCAAGAAAATTCTAGTGTTAAAATAATTTATCTGTAATTTGTATTCCCACAATTGGTTTGTTCCAGTGCTTATAGGTTAGGATTCATATGTATGGCAGTCAGGATCTGTTTGGGAAGTGTTGAGCCTTGAAGTACCCAGTGAATGGACATCCACACTAGGACCTACTCATTTCTTATGGTGTTCACCACTGATCTCTATTCCTTATTATCGTCCCAGAAGGATCTTGGCCACTGTGTACATACGAGTTATAGATCTTACCGTGTTTCGGGGGAAAAAAAGTTAAACATCTACCCTGCTGTAGCCCTAGTAATATCTTACACCGGCTGCCCTTCATGATCATTCTTGAAGTTTGGAAACTTCTGGCATATACATAAAAAAAAATTCAGGGAGAGAATTCCACATCTTCACAGCTCTCACTGTAAATAAACCCTTTCATAATCTTTAGACTGAACCTTATTTCTTCTAACCGAAATGGGTGCCCACGTGACTCCTATGAAATCCTCTTAAGCTGATCTCAGTGAGTGAGCATCCTTCTTCTTACACAGGTATCAAGTCTTGGCGTTTGGTGCTGTTAATTGTATTTGCCAATGGCAATTAGATTATCTGTAATAAACTACATAGATCTTCTTTACTGTGTCAGTTGGGTCCCTTCTCATTTTGTATATAATGTGTGAATTCCTGAAAGATCCGACTTCTGGACTCCCTGTGAAAACTTCTCAAGATTTACAGAGAAGGAACAGTAAGTACTTGTATATTGTACATTGCATTCTGACCGCATCGTGGAAACTCGTTAACTGAACTCTTTCTAAACAATGATAGCAGACTTTTTGTTTTAATTGTCTTTCATCGATGCCCATATGTTCTAGGTTTTGTATTCACTTCTGTGACCCACCATAAAAAGAAAAATTCTACCATTACAGGTATGGGACCTACTATCCAGAATGCTTGGGACCTGCGTTTTGCTGGATTACGGATCTTTCTGTAATTTGAATCTTCATACCTTAAGTCTACTAGAAAGTCATATAAACATTAAGTAGGTTGGTTTTGCTTATAATAAGGATCCATTCGATGTTAGTTTGGATGAATTACAAGATACAGTCTTATTACAGAGAAAAAGGAAATCATTTTTAAAAATTATCTGGATTAAATAGTCTATGGGAAAAATGCCTTTCTGTAATTTAGAATAATGGGTTTCCGAATAATGGATCCCATATCAGTACTACATTTGGCAATTCTCTGGTTTGTATGCAAGTCACAAATAAACAAGAACCTTCAAAGAAACAGCCATCTATAGACCACCATTATTTTGTAGTGAGAAAACACTTCAGTAGTGCTCTTCACACACATCCCTTTGCTGAAATCCATTTTTAAGAGCAAATTGGTTAGTTTTAATATGGAACTTCAAAACTGAGACATCGGTTCGATACCATTCGAGTTGTTTTCCTGGGTTCTTTCAGTCTTTTTAAATAGTGTTTGATAAGTTGTAGTCTGTCTTAACTGTCAACTGTTATGCTGGTACACCCACCCATACCTGTTACACCTAGCCTCCGGATAAAATGGACAAGTTATGAGTTACTCTTGCTGACATCTCTCCTTAGGTTTCTGCAACCTAAATTGCTAGGAGCTCCATGTTTCTATGCTGTGACCACTGCTCTGAACATCCTACATGGGGCAGGGGAAAAGAAAATGCTGATCTGCTTTCTCTCACTCCAACATAACTTTGCATTGACCATATTTTCGAAAACGAGCCAGTTGGATTGGCAGCCGTGTTTGTTTGTGTAAATTCTTTCCATTGGCTGTTGCTGACAAGGAGAGTACCCAGTTAATTCATAAGTGGGGTTGGTTTGGGAAGGGGGCATCTATGATCTACTGTATAAAGCACATTTCTTCCCCTTTAAGCTGAAAAAAAAACATATTCCAGTGCCCCTTGTTCTTAGTTACATTTATTCCACTTGTGCATCAAAGCAGCAATTATTAAAATTCCTTGACTTTGTTACAAACTAGATATTTGGGGAAAAAAATCATCATGGTGTTCTAACTTAATGTCCAAATGTAGCTTCCCTAACGCTGATCCAAAGGGAGAGCAAAAATCTGAAGCCTCTCAAATTTGTCTCTGAAAATAGTTCTTTACTCTTGGATCAACATTGAACTAAATAGTTCATTTCAGTAACCTCGTTTTTGTTACATGCTTAAAAGCCTTCCTGCCATTCGCTCTCTAATGAACCTGATTTTTTCTAAGCTCATGGGATGCCCTTGTATTCTGTGGAACAGTCTTTTGGTGAATGTTACCTTAAGGAGACTTGCTTGTGTCATTTCTTAAAGGGCAAGGAAAGGCAAAGAAATAAAATCCCATTTTTACTTTCTTTAATGAACAAGAAATCTATCTCCAATATACTTTAATTTAAAAATGTGTACTTTTTTTTATAAGAAACCTGACTGTATGCAGTGAAATTCTCCCTTCATTTAGTGCTGTGGATAGGAATTGTCAGATGATCCCTAACTTCTGGCAGGGAAACGATCATACTTATGAACAGCAGGGGGAGTCCCTGCATTACTTACTAGCCATGCAGAACTCAAACAGCTTTGATCATTTATGACGATCCCTAAGCAGCACAGACCATACTGAGCATGTGCAGTGCCAGTGTCAGGCAAATATGTATAACAGTTACAAGATGACAGCCCACTGTGGCCAACTTTGAAAGCATAAATCATTTGTTTGATTAGGCTTGTGCTGCAATAAGTTCATGTTTGTTTAGTATACAAAATACAGCATTTCTAGCCTTATTCTATTTTACACTTTCCTTGTCCTTTAATTATATACAAGGATATATTTTATGTATATATTGTGTGGTGTATTTAAGAATGCTATGTGATTTACAACTTAGATACTATCAGGACACAGCAGTGATAACTTTCAAACACATTATTTAGTGCACAGTTGCCAAGAGCAGCTGAGAATCCAGTCCTTCCTGTCTCCAAACTGCCTTTTCCACCTTCCGGTGTCCTGATTTGTGAATGGACTGCCTGAGAAATCCATGCCCTAACTAATTGGTCACTGACCAATCAGAACCTGGTACATGTACCTATGAACAGTCTTTTAGTTATTATAATAGGCTAGGTTAGGCAGAGAGTGCTGGGAGTTCCTGGTGTGAGGACACAGATGCCAGACCAAATGAGTATCAGGGCGGCAGTGGCTTTATATCCAACATATCCATATTTGTAATTGTCTTTGTAAATATTTGTTATACATTCTATTTTGTATAACTTGATTTATGTGTATCATTTCTGTAGATATGTGGCTCTAGCTTTTGTAAATAAATGTATATTTTGATTGAACTATCTCTTTCGTTAAAGAACCCTTAAAACCAGGAATACTCATGTACATGTGTATATGTGAATAAATATACATATTTACATAAATATATCCTTGGTCAGCAGCGAGCTAGTTATGTAGCACCAATACACAGCCAGTATTATGGGAAAGGACTATATGTCCAGAATCCTCTCTGCTGAAGTTAATAAATCTCCCACAGATACCAGAATCAGAAGAACAAGTGCCCAAAACTATGAGCTAAAGCAACAAGAGGACTATAGTGCTGTATATGTGTATCACATTTCCACACCACTGTGAGACACATAATCCCAACCCTTGAATGGTACACCATACAACTGGGCAAGAAAAGTCATTGACACACAAGGTAAGTGCTAACAGGGACAAGCCCTTGCAAGTTTATTACAAAAGTGCACCAGTGCAATAAACTCACAAGGGCTTGTCACTGTTTTCTGTTGCCTTGTGTGTCCATACATTTTCTTACCCTTTAAGGATAGATAGGGTGCAGATCCCTCCATCATTGGGCACCAGTCATTCAGTTACCAAAAGGCCAGGGTGTGAGCGTCGTTTAAATCAAATATATCCGTCACAAGTAAACTATAATCAGATGTGAAAAACTGCTGTAAAAACTGACTGAAAAATTGCATAAATAAAAAAACCACTAAACAGTAAGATTCATGGTCAGAATCCCAGCTGCACAATGAACACTGCTTCCATTACTCACACCAGGCAATACAACAATTTTAGTGCATGCTACAACGTGCTGTGTATTCATGTGTAGCAAGCTGAAGGTCACCTGAAATCAATTCCCATGCAGTTGAATGAAAGGTGCTGCAGATCACTTGGCATCTGCTACTATTGCTCAAATGTATGCCAGCACCTGTGCAGGGCAAAAGGATATATGTTTAGGGTCATTCTGGTTGAGCTGGGTCAGACTTAAGATGGCCATCAAGGGGAGATCCGCTCGTGTGACTTTGCCACACAAGCCAATTTCATTCTGATATGCCTACCATGAGGTGAGCGATATCGGGCAGATCTGATCGTGAGCCCTAGGGCCCAATGATCAGATCACAATGAGACGAATACAGGTGGTCGCATCAAGGAACTGATACGGTCCTTAGTCCAACTGGATTTTTAAACCTGCCTGATTGACATCTGCCCAATTTTCAGACAGGTAACATCCAGTGGATGGCCCCATACGCCGCTGAATAAACTGCCGACTGGATACAGTCATGGGAAATTTTTTTTTTTTTTTAAATGCATCAGTTAATCAAAAGAGCAAAAATATTTTTATATATTTCATTTTGAAATCTGGCATGGGGCTAGACATTTTGTAATTTTAGCAGCTGCCCCAAGTCATGTGATTTGTGCTCTGATAAACTTCAATCACTCTTTACTGCTGTACTGCAAGTTGGAGTGGTATCACCCCCCCCAGCAGCCTAACAACAGAACAATGGGAAGGTAATGAGATAGCTCCCTAACACAAGAATGTCACTCTAGTAAAACCCATGTCCCACTGCGTACTATTCAGTTACATTGAGAAAGAAAAACAGCAGCCTGCCAGAAAGCGGTTCCCTCCTAAAGTGCTGGCACAAGTTACATGACCAGGGGCAGCTGGGAAATTGACAAAATGTCTAGCCCCATGTCAGATTTCAAACTGAATATAAAAAAAATCTGTTTGTTCTTTTGAGAAATTAATTTCAGTGCAGAATTCTGCTGGAGCAGAGCTAATAACGGATGCATTTAAAAAAAAAAATGTTTTCCCATGACCGTTTCCCTTTAGTCTGTCTGCAGTTTATATTGGCTTCTATATAGGGAGCTTAACACTGATCCAAAATGTTTCTAGACTTTGTCAACTGAGGGACTGCATCAACAAAGTAGGTTTCAAATATAATTTACAACAATAAATAAAAGTAAATCTAAGGTCACATGGGGTGTTTTGACCTCTGCAGCCAAACTGGTGGAAAACAGCAGCAGTAAAAAGGTTGCAGAAGCAACCTTTTCAGAATGGATTTCTACCTGTGTGTCAGAACATCTATAGATTACTGTGGAAAGATGTGACATATGGAGTCTACCAGGGGTGGACTGCAGGATCTACTCTATGGAAGTTCCCCTCCTTAGCCTCTTTTTTCACTTTTAATTTGGCCACTTTGATGGGGGCTGGAGATGGCATGGAGGGTGTGTGTGTTTTGTTTCCCCCAGAACAGGGGCACTGACTTTAGTGTAATGCATTAGAATAGATCAACAAATGACTCAAACAATTGTTTGTTTTTAGTGTACAGATTTGTTCAGGTTGGTTGGAACCAATTATCTCAATATTGCATGATGGTCTCCTTGGCAATAACATAAAGTCCTAAGGCATTTAAAATATATAAATATATATATGGTGTGTGCATAAAAAAACCTTGAATTATTAAAGTTGAATGGTTTATTAGATCATGTACCCTTGACTAATATGATTTTTCAAAATGAGTTTGGCTGTGGAATGGATTAAGGGGGAAGTTTTAGAAGTTTCTTTTAAGAACAAGTTTTAAAATTGATTTTTCAGAATCAGCTGGAGTTCTGGATTATTCTTAAATTAAGGCCCCAGGCTGTAGAGAGAGTAGAAAATGAATATTCTAATACAGCTTCTAAAAAAAACAGAAAGTGAAAATAATTTTTTACTTCTTTCTCTTATTTCCTGCAGATCCTCCTCTCTAGCTCAGTAACTTTCCCGTTCTACAGCGGCTTGTGCTTTCCAGAAACTTGGCACAGGCGCTGCTCCTTGTTTGCAGTTTCTGTCTGCAGTGAAGCTGTTAATAATGAGATTGATGATAAAGTTGTTGAAAAGAGACAGTTGGAGAGGGCTGCTCTCCATGAGTGACAGAGGGCATGCCCTGTATTCCCAGCCAAGAAAGCAGCATCCAGCAGAGTGCAGACAGTGCCTGGTCACTGTGCCAAGACTGTTAGGAGCATGAGGAACGGCAAGCCTTGACTATGTCTATTGATGCAGAGCTTTCAGATGAATGACTATGACTTTGTCAGGGCCAATTCTTTCTACATCCTGGGTAACCTCAGTTCAACAACCTACACCGAGGGCTAGAGGAATAGTTGCAGGATTCCAACTATCTTCCACCTTGTCTGTGGCTGTTTAGACTATGTACCCACACGTTCTCTTAATTTAGTTGCAAACTATAAGTCCATTAAAAATAAAAGAAATTGAATCTTGGTTACGACAGGGTTGGAATAAAAGATTCCCAGATGGACGGAGGCGTTTAGTGTTCCAGCCACAGGTCTGGCTGATAATTGTATTCAGCCACCATCAAGGAATGGCAGTATTCATGCAGCATCCTCTAGCTTCAGTCCATATGTCACTGCTGTTTTATCTCCTCTTTCCAACTGATTCTGGCCATGTGTTGTCTAGATTCTTACATATATTGCACAGATACGCTCCGAATTTTAGGACACATTCTTGTCATGAAGAATTGGTTCTTGTTTTTTTTCTTTTTATTGAAATTGAATGTATTTGTCTTTGGCACCCCTTTTGATGGCAGAAGTGTAGGTAGAAAAACACCCGCCAAGAATAAAACCTTTTCTTTTCATGACATATTTACTTCTAGGCAGGAATTTTCGTGATAAGCTATGCACTAGCAACACGCAGTTCCTATGGTATCTGTTAGCTGTGCTTTTAACCAGGGAATTGCTAGTCCCATCTACTGGCTAGTCACTACTCTAAGTAGCCTCTGCACATTAATTCTGGACTCATCGACTCACAGTGGACACCAAGGTCCAAACACAGTGGGTGTCTTACACAGGAATGTTTTCTAGCGACACGGTCCAGCTGCTATTAGTAGCTTTCTTGTACATGCCAGAGCAAATATATGCCATATACTACAATTTAGTTTGTTCATGCTCTATGGTTGTAACTCATTCTTAAGCTGAATCCTTTTGGTTCTGTTAGATGCTTACGGTTCCCACACTAAGGGGCTCATTTAACAAATTTGAGAGGGTTTTTTTTTTGTACCTCGAATAAACTCAACTCGAATGTTTTCTGATTTATGAAAAAACACGAATCAGTGAATTCGGGGTTAAAATTGAATACTTGAATTTATCACGTTTTCAGCGAAAAAAAAAACGTCAAATCGCTTGAATTAACTGAGTTTTCAAGTGAAACCTACCAGAAAAAAAACTTACATCATAAATTCTAAAAACAAGTATACAGGCCCCAGAGTCTCCCCTATATATACACTATATGTAAAAACAAAAAAAAATTTATTATATGCATTTAGATATACAATCACTCCATGGAGCTGGTGGATTAGATTCTCCAATC
>CM044445.1:71852307-71870445 GCA_024363595.1 Xenopus borealis
GCAAGCTTTATGAGTAGTTATGTCTATGCTGTGTTTTTGGAGTTTATTTCCTCAGGCAAATAAATTCACCGGACTGGGGCTTATAAGAGGTGGATGCACAGTTTCCAAACAAAACACCATTGCAGAGCTATTAATTTTGTCTAAAAGCAGAGCATATTGGCCTGCCTGGTTTTTAGAAGCCCCACATGGTTAATATATAACAATATGTGTGTCTTACCAATTACTAAGTCCATATAAATCATATTCCATGCCATGCATTGCGTCTACAATAAGCTCAATTTTTAACCACAAAGCTTTTATTTTATTCCATAGTTGTGTGAATGCCCTGTATGGAAGCAGTGTACACATGTCCCCATATTTAATAAAAGGTACTAGGTTTGTCATAGCATCCAATATGATGTTTGCTTTGAAACAAGTGACCAGTAAATGCGTTCTGCTGATCAAACATAACCCCTCATTGTCTCCAATTTGCTTCTAATCCATTTGCAGCAAACATACCCTATCAACTACAAATCTGTTACACCTCTTCTCAGTCACACATCTGTTTTTATGTTATTAGGCATGAGGTGGAGTTGCCATATTGTCTGACACCCCAGAGAGATATTGTAGTACCTAGAATATACATATCTGCCCATTTAAAGGTATTTGCTATTCTTTTATAAAAGTGCTTAGATAATGTTAAATCAGTTGGTATATTAATAATGATGGCTATCATACATTTACAGATTTATATTTTTCCCCAGTTATCAACAGAGTTCTTTGGATACTTTATGATACAATATACTGGTACTAGGCAAAAAGGTCTTGAAACAAGAGTGTTTCAGCTATTTCCTGCTGATTGAGCTGTCCAGTTGACTGGAAATGGCTGACAGCCGAGAGGGTCCTGGTCAGGGTAAAGAAGTTCCCAGGCCAGCTGGTGAGAGAGTGGTGTGAGCCAGGTAATTATTGCTCTGAGCACAGGATTAAATCCTTGGAGAAAAGAGAATACTAATGCAGCACAAATGGGACATCTGTGTTCAGGATGTCATTTAAACACTGACTTTAGAACTTTGCCAAGAGTTTCTGCAGGAATTATGAAGACATCCTTAAAAGATCTTTGTTATACTCAATGCTCCAAGTAGCAGTACCTGGATGCACAATGCAACATTTCCTTGCCATTGCAAATGTATGAATCAAGGGTAATTCAAAGAAGATCACTGGCATACGAGGCTGATTCAAGCAGGGAAGCACCCTTGCGTCTTTATTTGCGTTTTTCAGGGTAATCCCCTTTGCCAGGCATACTTGACAAAGGGGTGTTACCCAGAAACGTTGCAAATAAAGATGTAAGGTGTGCCAGTGACCTTCTTTGGATACAGATTTGGGAGGGTGCCGATCCCCCCATCACTGTGCACCAGGCGTTAGCAACAGAAGGCCAGGGTGTGCGAGCGGGCCATACATTTCTGAAACAAGAGTAAAACATTATGCCACCAATTCATAGAATTTGGAATAACCTTCAAATAAAGCTTGGGCTAGTGTTATTTCTATTTTACGGCATGTTACTGCATGTTGAATTTCAGCAATCCTGAAACCATAGGGAATGCATTTCTGTACATAGGATTCACTCAGTGTGATGCTATGTAAGTGAAGTTCCATTTCCCCCGTAGTAATACATTCCCTGCTAATACCCGGTGGTTGATTTGGGCCAAAGGCATCTGTTGGATCACTTTAAAAAAAGATTTGATAACTTTGATATTCTGCAAAAGAAAATACTTATGCCCTATTAGTCATATCTTTTGTCAAGTTTTCAGTCTTACAATGTGATGATAAACTTGCAAAAATGAATATAGTTATCAAAGTAATGCCTCAGTAAAAACACAATCCAATGTATACTATGCCCCTCATCTATAATACTTTACCCCCCCCCATTTGTAAAAGAGAGAAAATGAGGCAGGGATAAGGAAAGGAAATACACAAAAGGGCAAGCAAAAAAATACCCTTCTTAAGGCAAACCTTGTAAAGTAACTAACCCTGTCAATGTAATTTATTGTTTAATAATCAGATGTGAATATGATACTGCTGGCCATGTGCGTGAAATCAAATGCATGACAAAATGGTCCAGTGTTCTGTTGCTCTGAATTATAGCACTGAACAGTGGTGTAACTATAGAGCAGGGGTCCCCAACCTTTTTTGCTTGTGAGCCACATTTAAATTTAAAAAAGAGTTGGGGAGCAACACAAGCATGAAAAAGTCCATGAGGGTGTGAAATAAGAGCTCTGATTGGCTTTTTGGTAACCCCTATATGGACTGGCAGCCTACAGGAGAGGATGTTTGGCAGGACATTTGTTTTTTATGCAACCAAAACTTGCCTCTAAGCCAGTAATTCAAAAATAAGCACCTGCTTTGAGGCCACTGGGAGCAACATCCAAGGGGTTGGAGAGCAACGTGTTGCTCGTGAGCTACTGGTTGGGGATCACTGCTATAGAGGAAGTAGATCCTGGATCGTAGAGTTAGCTTCATCTATTGCAGTGCTGTCCAACTGGCAGCCTGCAACCCCCCTAGTGTGGCCCCTACACGAAAATCTGCCTGCTGTGACTTCTTACTTTGTGTAATCTTTAAAAGGTATCAGTACTGAGATTAATTGACCTCTACATTGTTTACACCTTAAATTCAGACTGTAATCTCCTGCATTGTTCACAAATGTAATCCCCCCTGCATTGTTCACACCTGAATGATTTCTATGTGATAAGTACTCCTTTGTTAACTGAAGACACACATGATTTTGTACTTTGGGGAATGATCATTCCCTCCAATCATAAAACATCACAAACACTTCATCTTCACTTCAACACTTATATCAATAATCATTTTAAAAACGAATTCTAAGATAACATTTTAAATATTGATATAGTTCTGAAGTCATCTCCAGGAGCTTGCTTAATGGTATGCAATACATGTCTTATAATGATTCAATCCTGCATAAAAAGGCAAAATTACAACTGGACCGACAGGTATTCTGAAGACATAGCTGAATATGCCAGAATGAATACCCATGCAAGTAGCCATTTCTGTAACTACACAACTACACAATAAAAGCCCTTTGTTACTGTATGATTTACCAATAAAACCTCTTATTACGTTTCATGCTTGGCATTCTGAGTTAAATAGAAACCATGAAATGTAATTTCTGCCCTAATCGAGAGCGATTTGCAGATTTCCTAAATGAGAACGTAACTTTGTGATAGGCCAGCATGCTTAACGGCGCTATTGCTTTTTCAATAATGGTGAGAGAATAATAAAACAATTAGAAGAACAAATGTGAATACCCAATCATTACCAGTATATGTAAAAAATTAGTAAGGAATTAATTTCCTTACCAGAGCACATTAGTTTTAAACACCTTTTTAACCACTAAGGCAATTTTAAAACTAATAGGATTCATCTATAATTACATAGTTAAGTAAAATTTATGTATGAAGGAATTAAGTGTTTTCCCTCTAGGCAGCCTGAACTAGGGAGGCAGCATTATCATTTAACCCCTTGCAGTTCTTCTCCATTAGGAAATGTTTTATGAAAAATCTGTTAACTCAAGCATAGCTCATTGGCGTGGGATGCTAAACCCTTCCGCCTCTACAGGAAGCTGCCCGTAACCTCATCCCAACAATGCCAGCTTTGCTGCTAATCCTGCTGGCCATTATCTTGCAGTAAAGTTGACGGCTCAGCTGTTCTTTGGAGAGACTGCCATGGTTTGGGATGACCAATTTTACCCATCAGATGCTCTTCATTGATGATATTGGCAACAAATTAAAAAAACATGTCAAATTAGCACTGGACAGAAAGAAATCAGTGTTATGTCTCATGGTATTGAAGAGAGTGTGGGACTGCTGTTATTTATACGAGAATATAGATCTATAGCTACTCAAGAATAATGTTCCCCATTGTTATTGTATTATTTATAAATAAAAACCTCCTATTATGTTACATAGGAGAGACTATTATATATGAGGACTCATTTACAAAGCAAGTGCAGTGTGCATAGTGCAATTGCAGACACAATTCCCCACAATGCAACATTTCCCCCCATAATTCCAGCATGATTTGAGCCGTGAGGTGGTGGTGAACCTGATGCAATGGTGCAAGTGCCTTGATTTATATTGAAAGCAATTGCCCGATATTCGATATTCTACATAAAGAATATTTCAAAGTTTGGAGCCCTCCAGCAGCGACTGAACCACAATGTCAAGCAGCCTCTAGTGAGATGGGTGTTGTACAACCATAATTAAAGGGCAGCTTGTTGGACTTTTTTAAGTTTTTGTTTATTAATTATAATTATTGTTTGTATCCCCAGACTTCCAGCATTAGTCTTTCCTTAATGTTAGCTAACTTAACTTTTGTAGGCACTCATGGCCATCCTGATGATCAGTGCTGGATTTCAAATTGGTCCGCTCCAAAGCCGGCAGGTGATCATGCCCCCCTGCACGCGCAAATACTCACTAGGAGTGCTGCATGCCCACCTCAACTTCACACTGGAGACAAAAAAATTCTAAATCTGGTACAGTCCCCCATTAATGTGGCAAGTGAGCAGCATGCCACTTGCCCTTCCCTAGTCCTTGTCACAAATCTGCGCCTGCTGATGATCAATTTAGGGCCTATAAGGACCAATTTGGTTGGTCGGGTCTAAGGAATAGTTACAAATTGGTATATTTGATTAATTCCTACATTTGCGCAGCACTTATTCAATACATATACCTTGCACATAGCTTTTCTGTGAGCCTGGCAGTCTAGAGGGCTTTGTCCAAGAGGACTGACATGATGTATACCCAGTGCAGTATTATGGCATATACTTTTGGCAGTGTTCTTCTCCTGCACCAGGTTAAAGGTTAAAGGAGGCAGTCAAACATTTCCATTCACAGGACAACACCCAATGTAGCAAGAGCTTGATGTACATGAGTAGAGACAACAAGGTTTTAGAGGTGTAATCTCATGCTGAAATCTTAGAACTGAAGGGTTCCATAAGAGGCCAAACCCAGAATGACAAATCTTTTTCAAAGTTGTTCAAATAAGGGAGAATCAGCCACAGAATTTATACAGCATAGCTGTAGCTAACTGACATATTTACAATTATTAAGCATTTTTGTACATGACCTCAGTATATGTATCAATGTGATAAAATAAAGGATAACCTGTTCTCTGGGAACAGATTGGCTCCAATTCTTGTTAAAGCTTGAGTTAGGTTGTACCTGATGCACAGAAGATTATTTACTGATCCAAAACGTACCCATGGCATATTCCTGCTTTGTTTGGAAGCAAAGACTTGAACAGCTTGTCCATACCTCTCCACTCGGACATTAAATCAACATGGCTTTATTAGTGGCCCTAGGATGCCAGCTGAGCCGTCTCTAAGCCTGTCACTGTGATGTCTTCATCTGTAACCAGAGCAGACGTGAGTTCCTGGCAGCTTCCAGAGGTGACAACAAATCCAATTAGCTCCTCTCTATGGCGCCACAATACTAGTGAGAAACGACCTGACAGGGAGGGTGACTAAAATATCTAGAACAGTAGGACACATCCTTTAAAAAAAGTGAAAACAAAACAAATAATACAGGTTTTAATTGTTGGAACATTTTTTAAAGTAAAACTTAAAACTATGATCAAATCTACAACGAGAAACTGGCAATGTTAGATACCAACAGTGATAGCCTAAGCAATGGACAGGAAAAAAAGACAACAATCTATAGCTACATTTCTAAACACCTGCACACCAACAGCAATGCCCCTTTGATAGAAATATGTTGATAGCAATAATAGGATAAATATATAGTCCCTGCAGGAGGCAAATGTGTTTTTATTTTTGGTGGGATCAAAGTTAGCCAGAAAATAAACTTTGAGGCATATTTTTTTCACTTGGATTGCAGAACAAGAAAAGGAAATGGATCTAAGTAATAAAGCAGTCTGAATGATTTCATGGGGAAACTGGTGCATCTATGCTGGTTTTATTTTGTGTTTATCATCAAAGAAATCAACTTTATCAAATCGACTTCTGTAATTATTCATAAAGGAACTCTAACCTTGACATACCATAGAATGAACAGCCATGTAAAGTTCCCATTATGTGAGCTTTATAGGTATAAATTATTTAAGGAAATGGGTTTTGGAGTAGAAAAGGTGTTGTACACGAAACTAAGGCTAACGGCATATAACTCCTGTGGGGGTCATAGGGGGGTTACTGAAGTGATTGAAATGCTTTTGCCCATCCTGTAGATGGTAGTAGATGGGCAAGGGGTTCCTTCCTAAAAGGGTAGTGGCATTTAAAAAAAATATAAAGTGGCTGCTGGTGGGCAAGGAGGTCCTTCCTACATGGGTGAGTTACAATCAAAATCCATATAAAAGTCATTTCACTTCTTAAAGTGGACCCGTCACCCAGACACAAAGATCTATATAATAAAAGTCCTTTTCAAATTAAACATGAAATCCAATTTAATATTTTCATTAAAGCATTCATAGCTGTTTTAAGCTCATTTAAAAAATCTCAGCTGTCAATCAAATATTGTCTGCCACTCCTCTATGCCTTAGGCATAGAGGTGGGGCAGATAATTACTTTCACTTTCCATTCAGAACTTCCTAGATGAACTGCTCCCCACACATTCCCCCAGTTCTCTTAACCATTAAACATTAAATTGTGTAGCCAGGACATGGGGATAGACATTGGGTCCCCCATTCTGGTGCACAAACAAGATTCTGAGATGATGCAAGGCTTGCCTTAATAACAGTGTCCACAAAATGGCTCCTGCCTGTTTGCTATAATTATGAATTCCCAGACTGAAGAAAACAAGATTCAAATAATGTATATAGTGTAATTAATGTTCATTTTGCTGGACTAATGTGATAAAATATGATTTTGAATTTTTTTTTGGGGTAACGGGTCCACTTTAACTTTGATCAGCATGTTATACTGTTGGATTATCTTGAATGATACTGAAGTTTTCTCAACAGAGTGCTGTCCAACTTCTGTGGTACAGAGGGCCAATATTGAAATCCAGTATTGACCACTCCCTGTTTTTAAACCACACCTACTTTAAACCACTTGTTACGACAAGAACTTTTAAGACCATGTCCACATTAATGGCAGTATCAAACCAATAAACCAAATGGTCGGTGCTCACTGCAGGGATATCACTCATATGTGAAACAAGTTAATTAAACCATAATATGGCATACCCTTAAATCTATATGCCTCATCCTCCCTGTGGATAACACAGCAACACCCAGCACATGATTAAACACCTTGGGGACCCATAACAAGTATTTCCAAATGCTAACAAACCCCCCACCAAGTTCACCTCCCACAGGCAAAGCATGGCATACATAGGCAAATCAGGCCAGGCAGAGTATGGTGCACACAGGGAGCATAGGGCAGGCACAGTATGACACACACAGGGAACAGACCACTGGCAGAATGCAGCAGGGGACAGGGAAACCTACCTGGCCCCCATACACGGGCCTATAAAAGGTGTGTGGGGCCATCCGACGGGCTTCCCCGTTCAATATCTGGCCTTCGATCAGGCAGGTTAAAAAATCCTGTCTGATTGCGGCTGCATCTGTGCATTGATGCAGTCCTGCAATCCGACTACCTGTATCGGATGCATTATGATCGGATCATCCCTATATCCCCCACCTCAATGTGTGAGATCTGCTCATCTGCCCATGTGTCCCTGTGTTTGGCCAATTTAAGATGAACAGTGCATACTGTGCTACATAGCGTGACACAATGCTGGTGCCCCTGCAAAAGTTAGTATAAATTGTGAACAGGTGAACAATGTGGGCAATTTTAGTCTGGGTCTGCGGTATGAACAGTTAAGAGGCACAGCAGGCAGACTTTCATGTGCAGGTCCACACAAGGGAGGGTTGCCGGTCGAATGCGGCCCGCAGGCTGCCATTTGGGCAGCATTGCTCTACACTACTAGCTGTTGCATAGACAAAATCTAACTTTTATTTGTGGTTGAGAACCTTAAAGAACAAGAAAATTAAAAACCCCTTTGGGGTGCTTGGTGCATGTACATTACAATATTGCTTAAAAATCATTCTACGATGTATGCATCCAACCCAACATGCAGCGAGGGACACCTGGGACCGGGGTAAATTAATGTACAGGCTCCAGTGAGATCAGAAGCCCATCTAGTTTTTCAATTATTATTTGTATTTTCTTTTAATATGTAACCTTTTAGAAAGGTTTCTTTTTGTATGTAAAGCATTTCTAGGGACATTAATTTTCCATGAGAGTCTGCATACAAAGGGGAAGTGCTTTAGTGGGCTTTGACACTGGCTAATTCCCATGTCATCTGCCCTATGATCTAAGATAAGGCAGTTTATTTTCTGTGTTGCTTTGGTAAGCCTGGGTGCACACGTACCTGGATCTGCACTCGTCCGTACCCAACAGTAGCTAAGAAAGGAATCCTGTGTGGCTGTACATATATCTCAATATTTCCAAATAGCACTCCCATGACACTGCAACATGCAATGTGCAATTTTATTCAAGATCCTGCCAATTTGCTTATAGGCCAATTCCTGGGAAAGCAACAAGCATGGCACTGCCCTGCTTTGATGAAATGTCTTTTTTTTTTTAAAAAAAAGAGGTGCTCCATGCTGAAATGTTAGTGACTGTGAACCTCAGGGTATGCCTGGTGTTTTTCCATTTTCCTTGTAATTAAAGTAATATGTTTTATTTTTGATTAAAATGGCAAGTCAAATTAAAATGCTATGATTCCCAGTATCTAATTTTGTTGAGCACTGATCTATTTTTCCCAATTCCAGGGATATTCCCTGCAATCCAAAGTTCACTCTCATCTTCCTTCTGTTTCACACACACACACACACACACACACAAGTGTGTAAAGACAAACATACTATGATTTTCTGGTAGTAGTGGTATCAATTATAATGGCATGATACTTTTGGAGATCCTCTAAACACACAAAGGGGTTAGCAGGACATTGCTGTATTCCTTACTTTGGTGAGTAAAAGGGTTTATTCTTAAATCAGCCAGAATCTAAATCAGAAAAGTTCTTCCAAGCGACAATGACATGTGAGGCAGGCAAAGGGTTAATTGGTGTTGCTCATGATCTGATTTGCAATTTGCAAAAAAAAAAAAAACCCAAAGCAATGCAAGATAAACTCTTCACTTATAGCAGGAAAACACTTGCTTTGAAAGCCTTGATTTTAATGTGGATGAAGACAATATGCTGTGTAATCTCGAGGCATTTCAGCATATTCTTCAGTCCAATTGCCTTAAAGTAGGAGGGTGTTGAGGCACTCTGAATCATAGAGCCATCACTCCAGTCAATGGGTAATAGCTGGCATTGTATAATTAAGCTGTCAGAAAGCCAATGGCAGTATTGTCTACTGCCATGTCCTGGTGGCACTCTGTGGGCACTAACGGCAAGGCAGGAAGAAGGGCTGGGATTGAAAAGATAATGACTGGGATCATTTTCACTGATGCAGGTTGTACTTGGAGATGCACATTGTTACTGTCCAACTCATTCCAGGCTAATTGGGCACACCATCTAGGCATTTGGCTGGTTTAAAGAGCTCCCAAATTCAGATGCAGCATAACATAAATATAAGGCATTCGCTATGGCTTACTATTACAGAAGAGCCCTGCACGCTTTCAGAAAGGTTTCTTTGTTGTATGGAAATCTTTTCTAGGGACATTAATATGCCATGAGAGTCTGCATACAAAGGGGAAGTGCTTTGGTGGGCTTTGACACTGACCAATTCCCATGTCATCTGCGTATGACCAAAGATAAGGCAGTTTATTTTCTGTGCCTCTGGCAGTAAAAATTAGATTTTATGCTCTACTGATCTGCGACTGAAATATTTGCTGCATGTACTTTGTGTAACCATATTCAGGAAAACTAGGCTATAGATACTATTTAAGGAACTAGATACAATAATAGTGGTGCGGTAATAAGGTAGTTTCCTTTCTACCTTCCCTAAAAAAAAATGCATTGACTATTAGATCATGGAAAGGCAAACAGTAATGCATAAAGGTAATGAGGGCACATACAAAAAGGACAAAACTTCCACTTGGCACGCACACCACGACTCAGAAGGATACGGTGAATAAAAGGCTTTTTATTTCCCAAATTGCAGCTTTCCCAACGCGTTTCGTGTGACCCCACACGTATTCATGGGAAGTTCCCATGAATACGTGTGGGGTCACACGAAACGCGTTGGGAAAGCTGCAATTTGGGAAATAAAAAGTCTTTTATTCACCGTATCCTTCTGAGTCGTGGTGTGCGTGCCAAGTGGAAGTTTTGTCAATATTGTCTCCCTCAAGCTGCGGGTTCGGGGCAGAGCACCCGGACCAGATCATAGGAGCGGTGAGTAGCCTGCCATCACACTGTGTTTTTTTTTTTTGGAAAGAGGATTTCTTGGAAGCGATAGGCCCGGGGCATGTGCACCCGGGCCCCTTTAAACTAAGGGTGAGCACCGTAGGTCAAGGGCAGAGGGCCACACCTGCGGTCCATTTAATTAAAAGGACTAGAGCTTACTATTTTTAAATTATACACATTTTCACATACAAAAAGGGCTAAGTAAGAAACAAAGGTTAAATGGAGGTGGGATCGTTTACATTAGGGGTGTCCAAACTGCGGCCCGAGGGCCAACTGCGGCCCAGGATGAATATAAATGTGGCCCAGCTTGAAACGCTCAATTCCTGAGAAAACATCATGTTGCAAAGGATATAGGAGGAGGGGGACTCTGCCCATTGCCCAGTTGGTAATAATAATATAATAATAGGTCTATTTTTGTGTCTATTTTCTTTACTTTTACAAATCAAAAGTTTTTGTGTAGTTCATGTGTGGCCCGCAGACAATTTTTCTTCTTCCAATGTGGCCCTCGAAGCCAAAAGTTTGGATACCCCTGATTTACATATTATTATTGTTATTCATATGAAAATGATCACATTTCAACTGATCTTTAACCTTTGTTTCTTACTTAAGAGCTTAAGAACCCTTTCGTATGTGCCCTCATTACCTTTATGCATTACTGTATATCATCAGTTTAAAGGAACAGTTCAGAGTAAAAATAAAAACTGGATACCCATGTAATCTATAAAGGCAGGAGTGAGCAATGCCTAACAGAACAGAACTTCCTGCTTTTCAGCTCTCTAACTCTGAGTTAGTCAGCGACATTAAGGGGACACACATGGGATATAAATGTTCACTGAGTTTGCTTTTGATCCTTGGCATGCTGGTCAGATTCAAAAGCAAATGGTTATGACCCATAGGGCCCCCCTTCAAGTCAGTGACTGGTTGCTGACTGGTAACCAATAAAAGAGCTACAAATCAGGAAGTAGTGTCATAGGGAATAGTTTAATCTCACAGTCGCTGGGCATGGGCAACGTTACATGATAAAGTAATGCATTTTGGTATAAAATCAATGATTGTATAGACAAGCAGAAATGCCACTGGCCCTTACTTCCATTAGTTGCTGCAAGAGGAGTGCAACAGCTGTGCTCGCTCTTATTCACTTCTATATAGATATATACTGGTGTCTTATTCTGCTTTGCAATAGTAAAATGAGCATCCTCTGTTTTTTTTTTACTTAAAAACCCTGTTACTGTTTGTTTAAAGAGCATTGTCATTTTGTAGTCCATGTTGGTCTCAATTTTTATTTTCTTAATATCGCTACTTCCAAGCATCAAAGAAGACTTTCTCTGTATAGGATTTGAGGTTACTTGTGGTAATCCTCAATAAAATGCATGGCAACTACAGGCAGCTGTTAATAGATTAAGAATGAAAAATGTAATTGGATTAGATACTGCTTTTTCTAATATGTTTATGCAAATAACAGCTCTGCTTTTTATAATATAAGCCTACGATATGATTTCAAATTTTCATTTTGCTCATCTGTTCAGCAGGAGTAGCTCAAGACTTCCTGTGAAAATTCGCACTTGTATGTTCAAGGTGATTGCACAAATATGCAAAGAAGACACTGATTTAGAAAAATGTCATACTCAATCATACAAGTACAAGAAACAGGGCCTCCAGGGGGCAAAACTGGGCTAACACCATAAACAAGGCTATCAGGGGCCCCAACTGGACTATTGGAGAAAACAGGGCCCACAGGGGCAACTGCTGGGCTACAGCAAGGACCAGAACCCTCAGGGCCCGCAGGGGCATAACTATAGAGGAAGCAGACCCTGTGGCTGCAGGGGGCCCTGGAGGCATAGGGGGCCCCATGAGCAATTTTCAGCATTTATAAGCAAAACAGGACAATCTCAGGATACGTTGGGGGCCCTAAAATGAATTTGCTGTGGGGCCCAGAAGCATCTTTTTACACCACTGCTCAGGGGCCAAAAGTGGCTATTACAAAAAGCAAATCTGTACATTAAAAAGTATTCGGCAATCTTTGCTCATGCATTCACATGAAACCTTTAGAGCTTTTTTTTTAATGTGATAAAGCACAAACAATATCAACACTGATATTCACTGCTCTGCACATAAAGCACACCATATTATTATTATTATTGTTAATGGACAATTTCTAAATTGTGCAAGCAGTTCTTTGTCCTATTTTTCTGTTCTTAATTGTAAGGGTTTCATTTTAAAATTTGTATTCAGTAAATGTGATCAGGTTGGGACTGGCCCATGGGGATGCTTTGAAAAGTTCCAGTGGTCCTGGTTCTGTTGGGCTCCTCTGCTAGGCTATTTCCAATGCCTGTCCACCCACCCCCTGCCCAACGTACCACTGGAAGGCTGGACTTTGGCCGAAGTCATCATTGGAAGCAGATGGTAGGGGGAGAAGTGGGGGGTGTGAAGGATCTGGGCAGTCGAAGTGAGGGCCCTAGAGGTTCGGTGGGTGCGATAGTGTATGTAAGAAAACTTGGTTTTGGCCTCAGAGGAACCAGTCTCTTGTATTGTCATGACTTACCATTGATGCTATAGTTTAGCCAGGTATATTCCTCCTGCAAAAGTACAAAAAGCTAATTTCATTGTACTAGTCAAGTATGCTTTAACAAAATTCTGTTAAATAATTCTACTGAACAGTGCCAAGGAGTATGTTGGTGCTTTATAAATAGGTTAACAGAAGTTAATAATAATTAATACCATTTAGAGTTCAGGGATTCTGTAATCGAGCTTTAGCAATGGAACGGCCAGAGACTGGCATTTCCTCTGCTGCTCAGAAAGGTTTTGGAACAGAGAGAAAAAATGAGAGACAAGCTGAAAGATCAAACACGACATTTCAAAGCAAGGGGAAAATACAAGAAAGAAGAGATCCCGCATTACAGTCTAACAATGCTCTAAAAACAAAGCAGACAAGTCTCCATACATGTCTCAAGCTGCCATGGAATGAGCCGTGCACATGAGATTCCATGGATGCGCCAGGGAGTGCTCCCTTGTGGTTACATGGCCAGTTATGCCACTATCCGTGCTTAGGCACTCTGAGGGGCTAATTATTGCTTTTAAAATGCAAATTTTAGTATAGTGATTAAATCTGAAAAGAAAAAAAAAAACAGCTGGTGGATAAGTTATTTTAATTATTACGCCAATGATATATGAATGTTCTTTAAGATAATGACAGAACTGGACTAACGCATCAGCATTAACCTGCTTCAGATTCTGCATCCCCAATCATCAGAGTACTTGGCAAAGCATTTCACACAAGGCCCATAAATACTTTCCACTATGGGGCTAGTAAATAGCTTCCTTCTGTTTTGCAGATTGCCCCCATTGCCTGAGATGTACTTAGTTACAAAGCTACACCAAACAATCAATTTCAATCATTATTTGGCCACTCTTCATTATTGTCTACTGATGATATTTTGTAAATATAAATATATGTATTAGAAGCAATAGTCATCTTGCAGCCCTCCAGATATTGAACTACATCTTTCAGCACACAACCACCAGCTAAGGCAGCCAGTCAATACACAACACTGTGCTACAGGTACAGTAGTTTGTTATAAAAGTATAATCAAAACAATGTAATTGGAATTTAAAATAAATCTAACTCCTTATGCACTTTGAAAACATGTTACAGAACTATTGCAGCTAGTCAGATGCTATAGAAAAGAGCTGCCTCCCACTTACTGCTTGGTCTGGAAAAGTTCCCATCATTCAGCGAAAGGATAGGTTAAGACAGAGGCACTAAAGTGGCTTTGCATCTTGGTTACCCCAGGACTACAGTTGCAACCTTCATCTCATGGAGATGAGTTAGTAGACCTGCTTTGAGATAACAAAGAGCAGTAAAGAAATTACATAACACTAAGATTCCCAAAGTTGTGCAGCTTAGAATTTTGCCTGGTCATGTGCTTTAAGAAAGAGCCAGTACTTTAAGATGGAACTGCTTTCTGCCAGGATGTTGTTTCTCCTACTCAATGTAACTGAATGTGTTGCAGTGGGACCTGGATTTACTATTTATTGCTGTTCTTATATCTACCAGGGAGATCTTTTATTAGGGAGCTGCTATCTGGTTGCCTTCCCATTGTTTTGTTGTTAGGCTGCTGGTGGTTGATATCACTCCAGCTTGCAGTACAGCAGTAAAGAGTGATTGCAGTTTACCAGAACACAAATCACATGACTGGGGGCAGTTGAGAAAATGACAATATGTCTAGCCCCATGTCAGATGATAAACATTAAATATAAAATTATCTGTTTGCGATTTCAAGAAACACGTTGCTCTTCCTCCTTATTGCCGGTCTTCCTAGAGTGCGTGTGGTGTACACTCTTGGATTTTATGTGTCAAAGTGTTGCAGGAGTCATGCGTCACAGCGATTTGCCACGAGATTCAAAGTATTTAAAGGGGCTTCAGACTGCAGTCATTGCCCATTGTAGGTTCTAATTGCTAGTATCCTGGGCGCAGTTTTCTTATATTGTATTCTGGTTTTGTCCCCTTCCTGTCTAATTACTCCAAACTCCCTTGATACTTACCCTTGCCTGTCTGACTATTCTGCACTCCTGACCCTTGCCTGCCTGATGACTTTGAATGGTATTGACCCTTGCCTGCCTGCACTGACCCTGGCCTGTCTGACCTTGCAAGTACTCTGTCTGCAATAAACCTTGCATGTCTGACTACGCTTTGCCTATTCCAAGAGCTGTGCCTTTCATCCAAAGACTTTGCTTGTCCAAAACTTTTGCTTGGCTCCCCTCTTGTTAAGACCTGGCAGCAACCAATTAGCGGACGGCTCCTCCCAAAGTGAAAGGCAGAAACAGTCGAGACCAGGGAGCCTAGCACCTGTTCTGGATTTTGGGAGCCGGTCATGACATGCTGGGAGCAAATTGTGACTGCCATCAAACTATTGTCCATCACTTAATTATTTTCTTTCATACCAGAGGTAAAAAATTAAAAAAAGAGGTGGGTGATATGTTGATATGTAGGTGAAACCACCACTATATCAGTTTAATTAAACTGTGTAGAATAATTTTCAAAGAAAAAATAGAGAAATGGCACCATGATATCACTAGTCATTACTAGAAAGTACACATGCTGGAGGTTCTGTGTAAGTGTGCTTGTGTGGTGTCATTACAAGTATCAACACAAGCATGGGACTTTTTAGCCAGAATTTTTCTGAGGTGGCATATTCCAGATAAGGAATCTGTCCATAATTTGGATCTTCATACCTTGACCCAAATTCACTAAAGCGCAAAGCGTCTAACGCTAGCGCTAATTCGCCAGCGTGACATCATTTCGTAACTTCACAAATTCACTAACACCGACTCTGTGAATTTTCGATAGCGAAGTAGATAGACTTGCGCAACTTCACACCCTTACACCAGGCGAAGTTGCGCACTGACGAAGTATTGTAATTACGCAAATTCACTAAGATAAACATTTTCCTGAACGTTACCAATTACGTTAGACTTTACTTCGCCTACATTTCCTAACATATGGCAACACAACTATACAGGGGGCACATGTAGGGCAATAGGACAACTTTATTTAATTTATTAAAGGTTTCCTGGGCTTGTGTAGTGGAATGAAGTGGCTGTAACATATACTTCTATTATACGTTAAAGTTCCCGCCATATGCAAATTAGGCTTCGCTAGCATAACAGCGCTTGCCTAGCAAAGTAACACTAGCGCAACTACGCTACCGTTCGCCGACCTGAGCGTAACTTTGCACTTTATTGAATTTACGTAGTGCTGGCGAAAATTTATCTGGCGAAGTGCGGCGAACACTAGTGAAGCCAACGCTGGCGAATTTTCGGATCTACTAACTATAATTTAAACATTACATAAAACTAACAGGATCATATTGCCAGCACTATAGAATCTTAATCTTGTTACCCCTATATATATATATATATATATATATATATATATATATATATATATATATATATATATATAGGGGTCACAGCATGAAAGATCTATGTCTAATACCAGCAATGGCATTGGTAAACCATTTCTGTCTATTTTTAATGAGCTGTAAGATGTAGAACTTGTATAACTAGTGCTCAACTTGGACCCTGGCATTAGACAGAAATCCTGGTTTATCTTTGGTACATGAGAATAGAATTGGGCAACCATGACAGAAAGGAGAAATATGTGCTACTGTTCTGCCCAAACCACTAGCATTAGGCTATGACTATTGGCTTTGCAAGGTACAGAGGGAAAGAAATTAGGAAAAATGTACAATAACAAGTCCTCTTTCTCACCTGCTATTCTTATGCATTTTATCCCGTCCCTTACCAAGAATAAGATAATCTAGAAGTTTGCTTTCCAAGTTTTTAAAGGTAGCATATGCATCCCCACAGGCCCTTTTCAATGCACGCAGCCTCCCAAGTATCCTGGAGGAATTCAACATAACATTCCTTCATATTAAATGCTATGCCTTGTCTATAGCCTGCAGTCAAAAGAAACCATTTTAATGAATCAGTTTTAGCTTCTGTTTTAAGTAGAGCAGCCAAATGCATTTTATTTCAATACCTTTGCAGATGCACATATTTAGACACCTGAAGAAATGACTGTTTTTATATTTGTGCAGATACATCAGACTATCCTTCTAAGAAACAAGCATCTAGCAACATAGTGAAGTAACAGAGTATTGTTCTATTAGCACCCGAACTTCCAATGCATTAACTGTAGCCTTATAGATGTGAACACTAGTGATGGCCTAATTTTCAGAGTACTTTTGACGCTGGCGACAATTCGCCGGCATCGAAATTGACACTGGCGACAATTTGGATGCCGGTGACAATTTATCGCTCATCTATTGCATTGGTCAATGTGTGTGTGGTAAATTGTGGCTGATGAATTTTTGCAGCCGTTTCGTGAATTTATTCACCGCTTGCAAAACGCAGAAATTAGCCACGAATTTGCAGCTGGTGAATAAATTCGCCAATCACTAGTGAACACCTTTTACATACTAGTCATGTAAATTATTCCAATCAGAATTCATGTTCTAATACTGGTAATAAGCCATCTTTAGACAATCTCTATTGATTTACATGTTGCATATTTGTTCTACTAAATAGCATTTAAAGTGAACAGAATTGAAATACAGTTTAAGACTTGGCTAGTATATGCTTATGACTAGCATCATGCAGTGACTTATGTGATGGAGTTTTTAGCACTAACTTATCCCAGATCACTGCAGTATGAATGAAAATATAGATAAAGGAAAACTATACACCCAAACAATGTAGGTCTCTATAAAAATATATTGTATAAAACAGCTCATATGTAAACCCCTGCTTTATCTAAATAAACCATTGTCATATCTATATACTTTTTTAGCAGTATGTACCATTGAGTAATTGTAAAACTGCCATTTTAAGAACCAAGAGTACACATACATATTAGGTCACATGAGCCAATTAACAAACAAAGTTCTGTCTTTTGCTCCCAAACTGTCTCCTGTTCTAGTTAAAGCAGTAGTTTTTCTGGTCAGGTTATCTCTGAGGTACCACCATACCTCCCAACTATCCCGTTTTCCATGATACACTCTCAATTTTGACAGCTCAATCCGCAATCCCAGATTGTTACTGAAATGTCCCAACTTTCTCTTTGATCTCCTGCACTGAACTGTCAGACAAAGTTTCTAACTTAATTGGCTTTTGGCAGATATTATTATTTTATTAACATGTATTTCTATACCGCCAACTTGTTTCGTAGCACTGTAAAGTGAATGTGATTATACAACTAAATCACATGAAT
>CM044445.1:71877276-71887359 GCA_024363595.1 Xenopus borealis
ACTGCAATGATTCCAATGCTTTGGAGGGCAGCGACAGGTGTTTATTGTATGGCATGAGAAGCAGTTTTGCAAGGGCATCAAAACACTACACAAACACAAGTGAATAGAAAATAACTAAAAGGTATATTAGAGCAGACAGTGACAGGTTTGTGGGGAGCTTCAAAAATATTTATGTATAACAAAATGAACTGCACTTCATAATGGATATATCAGGAGACATTACAAATAAAATCACGTGTGTTTATGTGATATGAGTGTTTTACCTGAAGCAATTTTAAGATTAAACAAATGGCAAGGAATTTTCTCGCATTTTGTCCCCAAATGGCACTTGTACCAGTGCTCAAAGTGTTGCAATGGAAGTTTGAATCTGATCCCTGCAGCTAATAGCAAGCTGTCTGAAATATATTACAGGTGATGGTAGACACCATGGCGTGAGGCTGTTTAAGGATTGCAACTCCTGATGAAGACGTCACAGGGGCAGACTTTCCTTCCCATATCAGCTCATTTGTGAAATCAAAGACTGTTTATTGTAGCCCCTGGCAAATCAGACTGTTTGATCCCACAAGAGCACACTTGGAAATATTCTTATTTAGGTTGGCAGCTCCATTTAAAGTTAAAAAAAGCATCCTCTTTCATAAAAGATTACATTTCATTACAATTTAGTTTTTTTTTAGAATGTTACAGTTTGATACTTTCCCTAAATTTCCAGCGATGTTTTAGTTGCACACATGCAGTTTAACTCCCTTTAGGACTCTAGTGCTGGGCTGATTGACGTAATGTTTGCAGACACTTGCACTAGACAATGTCCTGCTCCTTATGAATATATGTGATACGTCAGGGGTTTTGGAATGTCGCTCTGCAGGGTTTAGTTGAAGTGTTAAATTATTCTCAGACACATTAAAACACATTAGATACTAGTTCCTGTACATAATTAAAGTCAAATATTCTATGATATTTTGCTATTATTCTATGATTTTTTGCTATTATTATCCTTTATTTATATAGCATGATATATTCTGCAGCACTTTACAGAGATTATACTTAAGTCCATGTCCCACTAGATCTTACAGTCCTTGTTACAACGCATACACTGGGGCAGTTTTATCAGGAGCCTGCTCGTATGTATTTGGAGTGTGAGAGTAAACAGGAGTACCCGAAAAAGAAACCAACACAGACACAGTGAGAACATACAAACTCCTTGCAGACAGTGACCTGGCTGGAATCAACTCCAACTGAGCAAGGGTTCAGGGGTTAATTCTATAATACTGTAATAAAAGCAAAATGGTATGTACAGATTATAGAAGCATAATGGGTGGGGGTCATTTCATTTATTATGGTGGAACAGGACACATTATAACAGCGTTACACCAGTTACATTACACTGTCATCATGAAGAAAAAAAGTAGAGGCTCCCCTATTTTGATTCCCTCTTCCTCCTGTAAAACCAGAAATACAGAATAGACATTGTAGTTGTCCCTCTTTGCAATTATTTGCAGTTATTTGTTTTCTATCCCAAGACTTCAAATACAGGTCATGGTCTGTTTTAGTCGTGTACTTCTTTAAATTGGCAGCCCTCCCCCCCATATCCATTGACTTTATTGTCATGTCATTTGTAAGTAATTGTACTCCCAATCCATGGGCAATACTTGATGATGCTGAGATTTAATGGTGTTTGATGGCCAGTTCAATTTAGTATCAGTGTGTGATCCATAGCTGTTTATATGCTTCACAACCTCTGCACAAGTCTGCAACAACAACAGTACAGGTATTCCATGGGTATTATAATAAAAGGGGCAAAATGTATCCAGGTCTAGCAACTTATGGTAACCAATTGCATAAAACAGGTTATTAGCACAATAACATGCTTTGCCCCCTTTGTTACATTACCCTTGAATTCGCCTAATGTCTCTCAAGTTAAACCATTCGTACCTTTCAAAATTCCATATCTTACAGATGCAACAATTTATTCAATAATAACTCCACTAAAATAATATCTTGTTTTACAGAGAACATCCCCAAATTTTGCATAATTAGGATTTTAACTACATGCGGTAATATAAAAGTTTCATTTCAAGGCACCAGCTGCCAAACGGCACAGGTTTATTCTTCCGGGACGTTTACTAGGTCAACTTAATACTTGACTACAGCTTATTATCCCATCAGTCTTAGGGGACAACCCCATGATCTAATTGCCAAGCATTTATGTCGCTAGGCAACCATAAATACAGACTAATAACCCTTAAAGTGATAGTGTATAATTCCATGCCCCTAAAGTGAAGTACAGTTTATTTCCCAGAGCGCCCTGTGCTTTTTAATTCAGAGAATAAAATGCATAATGAATAATTAATTATCTGCTTGAAGCCACAATAGCTGCCAACATTTGAATATTCATCACTGACATTATTAATTCACCAGAAATCCCAAAGAGCGGAGGGATAGGCTGTTAGCTTCGCTGGAGGACTTGCAGATCGTGCTCAGTGAGGTGCATAAACAAACTAGAAAAGCACATATATAAACTTTTATTACTTATCAGTCAGGTGAACCCTCACTATTAACCTATACATTGAACTTGAGGAGGAGGCTGGCCATTAGCATAGTGGCTCTGTTATTGTGAGGATTATATTATTGCTGTTTCTTAATGGTGGGAGCACTTACAGCATTTTAATAACTTATTTGGCCATGTGCAACTAACGCTGAAGTGGGCTTGTCTAGTACAGGCTGTAGATGCTGGTCAAGCCAGCAGCCAATCATACTATTAGAGTGTAAGGAATGCTTGGCACAAAACTGGAATTTTTCCTTTAAAAGTTACCAGATCCACAAGTCACCTGTAAAGGCAATGATAACCCTTTTAGTGTGTGAAACTAGATGTCATGGAGTCCTTATACTCACCTTACTATTAATAATATCTATTATAATTTAAAATAATGCGTCTTATTAAACTTTAAATTCTCATTGTTGTGGCCTGAACCTAGAACATGTCTGTACAACTTTCCTTGCCAAATAATATCTCTGTACTCCCATGTCTAAGTGATGGCTAGTTCAACAGATCTCTTCAAAGTGGCCACTGTTTCTTTGGAGTCTAGATTTGTTATTTAATTTGATCTTGGCAGACATGAATATGGTAGATAAAATATGGCAGAAAAATTACACTTCTCTTATAAATAAAATATATTATCCCTTTACATAAGATATTTTTTCATTGCATTGATGTATTTTACTTGTTCATTAAAAATTACATAAAAATGATTCTTTACCTTTCATGTGATCTAAAAAAAGTAGGAACAGGGCTACTGGAAAATATGTTGAGCGAGAGTTATCAAAATATCAAAACTAGAGCACTTGAGGAAAAGGCGTTATTCATGGTAAATAAATTAGAGGCAAAGTCCCTCACTATATGGCTAATGATCTAGTGCAGGGGTCCCCAACCTTTTTCACCTGTGAGCAACATTCAGATGTAAAAAGAGTTGGGGAGCAACACAAGCATTAACAATTTTCCTGGGTGCCAAATTAGGGTTGTAATTGGCTATTGGCTTGTGACTCCCTATGTGGACTGGCAGCCTACAAGAGCCTCTGTTTGCCAGTAGATCTGGTTTTTATGCAACCAAAACTTGCCTCCAAGCCTGAAATTCAAAAATAAGCACCTGCTCTGAGGCCACTGAGAGCAACATCCAAGTGGTTGGGGAGCAACATGTTGCTCACGAGCTACTGGTTGGGGGTAACTGATCTAGTGGTAGTTAGGGACAAGCTGTGTAAAAGGGCAATTCAACATTGAGTTAACTTTGAGTATGATAGAGAGCAGAGAGTGATATTCTAAGACAATTTCCAATCTATTTTTTAACAATTTGTGTTTTTGAGTTATTAAGATTTTTATTTAGCAGCTCTCCAGATGGTAATTTCAGCAATCTGCTAGTTAGGGTCCAAATAACCCTAGCAACCATGCACTGATTTGAATAAGAGACTGGAATATGACTAGGAAAGAGCCTGAATAGAAAGACAAGTAATGAAAAGTAGCAAAAACACTACATTTGTATCCTTACAGAGCATTTGTTTTTAGATCTGAGATTTTTAGAACTGAGACCCTCAGTTGAAAGCTGGAAAGAGTCAGAAGAACTAAAAAACAAAGAACAACTGAAAAGTTGCTTAGAATTAGCCATTCTATAATATGCTAAATGTTAACCGCTGCTTTAAGGTAGAGACACAGTCAAAGAGATGAGACATAGAAGATCAAAAAGGGGAAACAAGAAATGGACGACGGAGAAAACTGGAATACATAGGTATACAAATATAGGAGACAGAGACAAATTTGTAGGAAGAATGCCTGGAGAAAGAAAGAGTAAAAATAATTGTGAAAACGAGGGATAGTGATATAGGAAACAGGGAGAGAGAGTGGAGAAAATAGAGCCATAGTAATAGAAGGGAGATGGGATACTACAGCAGGAAATGAGGAAGAATTAAGTTAGAAATAAGGGGAAAGTGCTAGGTATAAAAACATGGCAAGTATGTGTCTCCATAGAAACACCATATAGAAAGAGTATAAGCCACGCCACTCATTATAGTAGTGGCACCTAATGCAGATATGCTTTGGTGCCTATTTATTGTGATTTAACTATGAGCTGCAGTTCACAAGGCTATGGGTGCAAGCTAACCTTTTACCCCATTAATTCCAAGGTTCCACCTGTGCTCTGTGCCTTCATGATAATTGTTTTGTGCTGAACAAATCACATGCAAACGGAGGCCTTGTACCTGTAGTTTGTATGCTCCTAGTTGTGGGATTATTTTTGTGGCATTTAAAATAATATTGGAATTCTTAAATACATTGCACTCTTTGCATTTATTACTTTCCCTTGTTATTAAAAAAATCCCCAAAGGAGACCAAAGAGATGGAGAGATTGAGAGTAGTGAGAAAAAAGGCAGGAGAGAGAAGAGTAGACATGGGGCAGTTGCAGTTAAACAATGCTCTAGTGACTGTGTGGTACACTATAGTAAATCACAGCATGAAAGCTATTATTCACTACGCATGGTAATGTTGTAAAGTGATATTCCCTGTCTGCTTCGTCTAAGAATGCCTGTGATTAATGAGACTGCCATTGCGAGTTATACAATTAGAAAACAAGAGAGGCTACCATTTACAAACAGACGTTATAATTCATATTCTATAAACGAACAAGAAGGTTCCGGTACTTGTTGACCTAGAGCCATAAGAAACAGTAGAAAACTTTAGTGCCATTAATAGGCCAAATTAAAATTATATTGATGCTTGTTCGTAGTGTTCCATTCCATTTCTCCTTGTGTAAAAGTGTCACATTATACAAACCTGTGTGTCCCACACAAGTGCAGCTTTATGGAGGAGAGCAACATGTCATGCACCTAATCAAGAGGGCTGGATGCAGTGGGACGTGGCAGAAATGCTAAATGAGGCCAAGGTCAAGCAAAGCCAGGGACAAGGAAAGAAAGAGAACTGCACATTGTTGAGATTTGTGGAAAAAAAATGTAATTCTATTGTTAGTAAATGGGCCCCTAATACAGTCTGTACAGTGAAGGTTAATGTTTTGGGGGGTTATGTTTTTCTGAAAGCACACATCACTAATTAGTAGCCCCAAAGTTTTACCAGGTAAAATAAAGAAGAATGTCAAAGTAGGTTAATGAACTTATTCACCTTCCTTCATGAACTTATTCACCTCCCTTCTCAGGGAGAGGATTTAAAAGTGAGTTATAAACAATATAAACTAGACATTTCAAGAAATAATATAAGGGTGCAATTGCAGCACTTTGTAGTTAAATTAACAACATCCCATAGCATATTTTAATATATTAATGCACATTTCATGAATCTAAAGAATTTTACATTTTTTGTTTGGGATGCTTCTTTCATTAAGCTAGCCACACTTATGATAGAAGCTACAGCAAGATTTTGTTCTGTAAAATTAATAAGAATTAAATCTAAAATAAGCTACAGGGAACTGGCTATTAGATAATTAGCCCTAATAATGAAAACCTGTGGTTTTCAGAAAGAATGCATGAAACATAGAAGCAATTTGAAATAACCAGCTGATTGAATTGTGCTTCATATCTAGGTGCATTATAACTCCACTTATTAATTTATAAAAGCTCATAATGGTAAATTGGTAGGAGACAGGCAGCAGCAATAATAATTCAAGTTGATAGAATTACATGAGTGGACATAGTCGGTCTCATTTTAAAGGACATATTTATTTTAAAACGGCACTGTTCTATATCAAATAATGGGAGCATTTCTACTCCCTTTATTGCACCATGCACTACAACACTTCTAGCAGGCACAGTTACTATAGAACTTTGGGAAAGGATGGTGCATTAAAGGCAAAATGCACTTTACACAACTTTAATGAATGGGCCCTTTTGTTTTTTAATATCATAAGTCACCCTAACCGTGAAACCAATTGCAAATATTTTTGATACACATACATACAAAGAAGGAAATGACATAACTCTTGTACTTATTATGTAATTATGATCTGTGACGCAAGTCAGAAATAAATCACACTCTCAAAAAAGTCATTTGAACAAGTGGTAGGGTCTGTTTAGTTTTTAAAACAATATTGTCTGTATCCTTTAATATTTAAATAATTGACTGCTACAGTCTATATGGTGACCAAGCACAACAAAAGATAAAATGGCTAATTGTATGTCCCCAGGCACAGTATATGACTTGAACGTGATTTGTACCCAAATGCACTTTCTTTCCTTCTTGCTCTGCATTCTCTCTCTCTCTCTCTCTCTCTCTCTCTCTCTCTCTCTCTCTCGCTCTCTCTCTATATATATATTATATATTAAAAAAAAAAAAGAAAAAACTCTGAACTGTGGACTTATGCTGAGTAAGTTATCAATTACAAGTCATTCTTTCATTGATACAGAGACATGAATTTTATATATTTATGAAGCCTCAAAAATTTTAAAATCAGCATGTACATGTATAAGTCAATTAGAGTCATCCTAGGCAAATTGTAAACAATTCTTTCAATTCCTGTTTTTACAGTTTTTAAAAATAAACTGAGTAGAGTAAATGAGTAGAATAAGAATTAGAGGCATTTGAGTTTTTTTTTATTTGATCACTTTTTTTAGGTTCTAATTTTTTAATAAGCAAGCAAACATTAGAGTTTGTTAACATTTCGAGTTTATTTGAATTAAAAAAAACTAAAATTCATAAATTTGAATCTTGCCTCAAATCAAATCAGTAAAAAATAAAGTCAATGGCAAATGGAGTGTTTTATTGCATGCATAAAATTGCCTCTTATGCAAGTAACAATTTACCCATAATACCTCAGCTTTGCAGAACACAGGAATTAACTTGTTCAGACAAGTCCAGTTGCATAATTGTGCAAAAACGCTTCCTAGGGCCAGTCCTTAGCATTTTCTAGATAATGGGTTTCCTGATAATAGATCTGATTCCCACACTAGCAGCAATGAGTTTTTATAATGTGAAAGAAAGAAAGGGAAACAACTGGAGTTATAGGCCCTGCAGTGAAGGTCGGATGTACCTAGCCACTTTCAGAGGCAAGCATCCATTTAACTCTCTGTTTTCTTTCTCCTATCAACGTACGAGTGTTATAATCATAAATAATAAATATGGAGATAAGAGAACTGAGCCTGTGAAATCAATTTACTGCAAAATATTTGCATATTTTATTAAAAGAAACTGTGCATAAATCCCACAACAGGGTAGAATAATTTATGATTCTATCTGATTTGTATACATTAAACCCATGAGGGGAATGAAGTAACGAGTCAGTCTTGTGAGTTACATTTTTTTTTCATTCTCAGATAGAAGAGGTATTTGGGCATGTTAAATATTTAGGGGTGTTTGCACTGCTTAGGACACTTAGAATTGTTGGGGGAATTAAATACATGCATACGCTAATTAAAGATCATTTAAATTGTGTACAAGCCAAAGGATTTAGCTCTGCTTATTTATCACACTTATTAGATTTTTATGAGGGGTCCAGTAAATATTTTATGGTGCACTTGTTATGTGAGGTTCCCTTATCTCCTTGGTATGCTATGCGAAAAGGGCAAATGTTTTTACGGTCCACAGATATGACCATCCGCGTTTCTTACATATTTTCCATGAAGAGGAAATACTAAAGGCAGCTTGTTAAAACTAGTGTGCAGTGTAAAAGTTGTTTACTTTGTGAATCATGACTGCTGAAAAAAGGACCATTAGGTTTGTACACCCTACGGAAAAAATTGTTACTTCTCCTGGGTAAAGATAGACTGAATTACCAACCAACACTATCTATGCCTCAGCCTATGTTTTGTCTCTCTCTGGAAATCCTAATAATTCAAACAAGAGAGTGACACGGGTAAGCAGTGCACTAGTACACTCAAGCTTTTATTTTATAGTAATAAGTCAGATCTACATATTACTTATTTCCCAAGCCTTGAGAAAGGGTGAGACCAAGCCCAAAACTTTGCCTGGGGGTCTGATCTAATAAATTCAACTTTTAACTTTTTGCAACAAAGAGGTGCTGCAGCAGTATCTTTCTATTATGATATACAAGTACAGATGCAGCCACTGGGATTTGTGAGTTAAATGCGTAATTGAAGAAACTGTGTTATCTAAAGTTATCTTAACTCATTTAATGCATTTATCCTTTTCATTGGTATGCCAAAGCTCCATTGTTGTCAATGGTGAACTCTTTAATTGGATGGGATGCTGTGACACAATATTCTGTGCTAAGTGGGATACATGGGATAGATGAGTTAAGTTTTTCTGTGTCAAATGCACAATCCAAAGTGGCTTCATCTGTATAAAAAAACATCTGAATTTATATACATAATTATAACTTTATCCAAACATAATTTGGTATTAAAACATTCATGTATATAACTATGTTGGATTAAACTGTGAAACAGTGCTAATGTTCATGTAAATAAAGAGTTCAAGTTTAAGGGGCAGATTTACCAAAGGGTCGAATTTTGAGGTGATGGAAGTTTTTTGGAACTCCAATCAATTCGAAATTCAAATAAAAAAAGACCAACCGAAATGTGAATAGGCTGCATTTGATCATTCGAAAATAATTCGGATCGTATTCAAATTAGATTCAAAGTTAGATTCTAAAAGAAAACCTTAGATTTCCACCAAATGACTCCAAATAGGTTCTAGGAGGTTCCCCATAGGCTTAAACAGCAATTTGGCAGGTTTTAGATGGTGAATAGTCGAAATCGAATTTTTAAGGACACTGTAAATGATTTTTTTAGATATTCCAATTTAAAAATGTTTTTCAAATTCGAACCGAATTTGGACTATTCCCTAGTCGAAGTACACTACAATTAGCTCAAAATTCGAATTTAAACATTAGATTTTTCAATTTGACCCTTGATAAATCTACCCCTAAGTGCGCCATATGAGAATTGTGTAACCAAATACTAAAACATTTCACAAATTCACTGTAAAAAAGAGAACTATAATAAACAAAAAAAAGTTTGTAAGCAATCTTTTTGGTACTTGGTGAAGTAAAAAGTTTTTTCAGTGTTGCGGTCTTGTTTAGGTATATACTCACAAGATATAAGGATAAGTAAGTGCGTCAAAAGAATGTGCCTTTGTGGGCTCTTTCTTGTTCACCTCACATATAGGGGAGCCATATAAAAGGTATCAAAAATAATAATAGTGCAATACTGTTATTTGCTATTAACAGATAAAAACAGCAACCCATAATTACTTACTCACATTGATCATATTCAGATCAGATGCATTCAGAAAATGGATGGAAATCTTCAGACAGTTTGTAAAGGCATCCCCCTTGACGATGCTGGAGAACTTCAAGCTGAGCTAAAGCCACACTATCCCTATGTATTTTGCAGGCTCTAAGGAACGCTTCCCCAGAATGTGTGGTTATGTGCCTGAGAGCCTTAGATAAGCGCTAACACTGGTGGAACCAATTGACCATTCTTGAAGTTGGAAGCATTGTTTATACGTCCTACCCGAAGTATTTAATTTTATGGGTGCAGCAAATAAATGTGTAGTACCCATTTCAGTAAACCAAATTCCTGCTAAACTGTTGCCAATTTCAAAAAAGATTACATTCATACACTTGATAAAAAGTA
>CM044445.1:71889271-71905011 GCA_024363595.1 Xenopus borealis
CGCCATCCCTAATAATGAAGACCAATTTAAAAGTTTCTTAGAATTAGCCTTTCTACGATATACTAAAAGTTAATTTGAAGGTGAACCACCCCTTTAAACAAATTAATATATATTTTGTAAAAGGCTGCCAAGTCAAGATCTATATTAAGGCCACCAGAAAATCATTTTCATTTTGTAAATCCAGCATATGTCATGTTTTTGTACTTTATTCAGTCTTTCTTCACCCTTAAAATTGTGATTAACATGTTGTAAAACACATAACTTTTCTCAGTGTTCCCTTGATGTTTATCAGTGTACTGTCTTGGGACTCCATCGTTATAAGTTTTTTTGCTAATATTGAGAACATGTTTCATGATTCTTATCCCTACCACTCTATGGGGCAAATTCACTAAGCGGCGAAAATGCGCTAGCGTTGCCTTCACTAACGTTCGCCGCACTTCAGCAGGGAATTTTCACCAGTGCTACGCAAATTCACTAAAGTGCAAAGTTATTCTCAAGTCAGCGAACATTAGCGTATTTGCGCTAGTGTTACTTCGCCAGGCAAAGCGCATTTACGCTAGCGATGCCTAATTTGCATACGGCACGAATTTCAAAGTATAATAGAAACGTTGTGTTTTACATGACATAATAAACACGTAGGGGATCACCCCTTTTGAACTGCTATTGAGTGCCAGCACTTTGTATAGAAAGGACTGACCTGGCGAAGTAACATCTAACATAAGCGGTAACTTTCAGTAAAATGGTTATCTTAGTGAATTTGCATACTTACGATCCTTCGTCAGTGTGCAACTGCGCCTGGCGTAAGGGTGCGAAGCTGCGCTAGTCTATCTACTAGTCTATCTACTTCGATAGTCAGTGTTAGTGAATTTGTGAAGTTACGATTTGACGTCACGCTGGCGAATTAGCGCTACCGTTAGACGCTTCACGCTTTAGTGAATTTCCCCCTATAAGTAGATCCTACGTGGGCCATGGGATCTGGTAGATTTAGTTCTACAAATTTGGGGGGGGAAATCACAGTAAAAATTATTTTCCCCTTCCCACCCCTTCCATATTCGGACAAATCTTTCGGGAAGGATTCGGGGGTTCGTCCGAATCCAAAATAGTGGATTCGGTGCATCCCTAGTTTTTTTATGCTTCATAAATGTTTAATTTTTATAGTTTTAGAGAAATATAAAGAAACATGAATTTTTTTGAGAAAACAATTAGATGTGTGGAAAAAATAGAAATTCAAATGTTAGTATATAGCTCCCATTATGTTTGAATGATGTTATTATGTGCACGCATTCAAACAAAGGCACAGAACAGTAATGGAAGCATATACATGTTTTCTGCTCTATTATTGAACAGTTATATTCTTTCATATTAGTGGGCCATTGATGAAACTGGGAAGCTCCTGTTGTTGTTTTAGTTGGCCATAAATAAGATTACCATCTTTCTTCATCTGGTCCTAGCATTTAAGGGCAGATTTACTAAGGTTCGAATTTAGAAGGTTAAAAACCCTCAAATTCGACCCTCGTATTTTTACAACGAAATTGTAGGATTTTACCGCTATTCGAACGCTATGGAACGATCGAACAGAAATGATCTGATTTCACGAAAAAATCATACAACTTCATCCGATTTTTTCGAAAAATGGGATGATTTCTATTCGATCAAAAAAACTTAAGAAAAAGCCTATGGGAACTTCCCATAGGCAAATATAGCAACTCAGTAGGTTTAATCTGGCGAACTAGGCAATCAAAGATGTTTTAAAGGGCAAGAACATCGAATGGTCGAACAAATTTCTTATTCGAATAGTTTGATTCATTCGATTCAATCGAATTTAGCCAATTTGATGGTTGATGCATTCAAATCCTTCACCTGAGCATAGTAAATCTGCCCCTTATTGAGACATTTGTTTTATATTAGAAAAAAAGTCTCAAAAACAATGAAATGTCTGTAATATGCTATTTTCATAAGTTGTCAGTCCCAGTCTTTTCCAAAATGCAATGCAGTATCTGTGTGTAAATGCAAGTCAAAATGCAATACTAAACAATAATAAAGCTTGCGGTGGGTGGGGTGAGTGGATATGGGAGGGAAGTGGGGTGGAAATAGTGGAATTGGTTTCTGCACGAAGCTTTATTTTCCACTTATAGACAGTGAGGGGAGGAAAAGGAGAAGAAAAGGGTTTTCAGCCTCTTGCTGTCGCGGATGTTGTAGTTGCACAGCAGACTGTGGATAAGACTGCGGCAGTCTTGGATGCTTGTCCTCTCCCTCCTTGGAATAAGGTGATTCCTAGAAAACCACAAAACGTCCTTAATACAGTTTATAAGGGGCCAGGCTTCCTGAATTTCCCCTTCCGTATGAGTGCCCTGCAACAGTCTGTACAACACTGCATGGTGTGTAAGGAAATTCTTTGAGCTCATGTTCCAGGGCATCAAGTAGGGCCTTATGCTTGTTCGTCAGTCAGTCTGAAGAGACGTTCTCCCAGACAGTCTTAACTGTGTCAGCTGGGAGCCCTGGAATAGACTCCATGTCTCCTTTTGCACTGATCAACTTGTGAATGGTTTTCGGTTTCCACAAATCGGGCTTGACTCACTGCAGTTTCCAGGTGTTCCCTAACAAACTTTGTAAAATCCAGGTAAAACCAGGGGTTGTTCCAGTTGTAAGGGTAGAAGCTATCCCATTTGTCCCAACCCAGTATGCACCAGAGTGGCAACAGGAATAATTGGGACATGGAGCTGCCAGCAGAGTCCTTCTCTTTACATGTGATTGTCTGGCGGAAGCAGTTGCACACGAAGAAGCTTCCGAGCAGTGTCTTCCCTTCAATGGGGAGCTCTCTGAGCCTCGAGAGGCCAGTCTTCTGTCTCACTTTGGCAAGTCTTTCATCCCAGCACTTCAGGGCAGTGCCCTCACCACCAAACCAAACTCCAAGGATTTTGATGAAGTCCATCTTGATAGAGAAGGGGACAGAGTCCGAAGTCAGACAGATGCCACTTTTGCATCTCAGTTTTCAAATAGGACCACTAATTTTTGGTTGGATTGAGGTCAGGGCTTTTACTGGCCCATTGTGGTATGGATAGTGATGTACCGAATGCACTATTTGGGATTCTGCTGAATCCCCAAATCCCTCATGAAAGATTCAGTCGAATACCAAACCAAATCCTGATTTGCATATGCAAATTAGTGACAAGAAGGTTAAAAAGTGGAAAAAAGTTCTTACTTCCTTATTTTGTGACAAAAAGTTACATGATTTCCCTTCCTGTCCTTACTTTGCATATGTAAATTAGGATTCAGATTCGGTTTGGCCAGCCACAAGGATTCGGCCGAATCCAAATCCTACTGGAAAAGGCTGAATCCTGGCCGAATACCACACTGAAACCTGGATTCGGTGCATCCCTAGTTATTCATCACTGTCCTGCCGAACATTCACTCATAAACAGGCTCCCGTGCAGTACAGGTATGGGATCTGTTATCTAGGAAGTTTCAAATCAGGGGAAGGCCATTTCCCATAGACTTCATTTTAATCAAATTCAAATATTTAAAAGTGATTTCCTTTTTTTCTGTAGTAATAAAATAGTACATTGAACTTGATCCCAACTAAATTATAATTAGTCCTTATTAAATGGAGAACAATTCTATTGGATTTTTAAATTATTTTTTAAATAGACTTGGAGATGTAAATTCAAGAAAGAAATCTTACCGGAAAACCCCAGGCCCTGAGCATTCTGCATAACAGATCCCATATCTGTATATCCCTATATTTTTACATCATCTAGTTCCCAGTTCCTGCTGATGAAAAGTAGTCTCACGGAATGATGGGTCTGCCACATCAAGAGTGTCACCTACAATCAGATGACAGCAGTAGACAAAACTCAGTTTTCCATATTCCTAACACTGGGCTGGGTTCAGAAGATATTACTCAAACGCAACCATGTTAAAAGCACATCTATTACTAAGCACAAAAGACACCCAGGTGCCATATGGGAAAACAGTGTGGGATCAGATGTGACCAAGATACAGCTTTTTTGGTCTTCTCCTAATAATCACAGGCAATATCTTCCCCCGTAATTTGTTAGCGCAAGGTTACATTTTAAGGAAGCTTTTGAACTCCTTTACTGAAACCTGCGTTTCATTGAACTAAATTTAATGAGCAATTATGCACTGATCTTTTGCTTTACACAGGTGGTTAGAATATATAAATAGTACTCACAGTCCCTTGACCAATTCCTTGACTTCCAAAACCTAAACTGAAATTGTAAGTTTAATATTTTCATTTCAAAGCACTGGAACTTCAAATTATTAGTTGTTAAAATGTTGAAATACTGTATGGTAGGGTTATTATTTGGCTGTCTGTGTAACCAGTGTTCAATAAGAAGACCTTTATTTTGATTTTTAACAACAGGTCACATTAATACAAAGCAGTTTAAACAAATATAATATTAACATTTGTCCACATACAGTTTATTTCTCTTTTCATAACCTAATACTAGACCTGTGCAAACCCCCAATTTCACATACACATTGGAATAAAAGTAGAAAGTATTTGCTTTGCCTCCTACATACATTGATATTGTAGTTACCATAGTCGCAGATCTTGCCCATGATGTTAAAAAACAACAACAACACTGTGGAGGGTTAATAATGGCCTTTCCAGTGTCATATTCTACACGTTACGGGTTGCAGTAATTATAATCATTATGGCTGTAAGAATGTCTAGTTATCTTTCTTAATCATATATTGCAAAAAAAGTGCTCTCAAACACATATCTATTATTTAATCAAAATTTAACATTTATTGCCACTTGCGCCCCAGAAGGCTATGTTTATTTTGTATTTGTAAGGGAGAACTGTGCCTCCCAAAAGAAAGAGAGACCTTGGTCCGTGCCCACTTGAATTACTGTCATATCATGTGACATCTGGGGCTATTAATACCCGAGACTGCTAATATATATAATTACATCTGGTTGCCCTATGTGTTTTGCACTCCAGGAAAACACTTTTTTCTGTAACAAATAAAGCGCTCGGCTAGTTTCATTGTACCAAGACTTGCGTGTGACCATTATGACATTTATAATTTTTTTTTCTTTCATAAAGTTAAATATGTTCAGTAACTTTACTGTGTTAATGATTTGCTTACATGGAAACTGCAGGAATAAACAGAAATTGCCATTTCAGGTCTTCAGAAATGGAATATAAAATTTATTGTGATCATGTTTCCACAGGAGGCAATTACTAGCTTGCAAATGACTTACCCGTTTAGGGAGAACATCTACTCAAGTGTGAATTTTTTCTTCACCTAACATCTCCAAAGTTTGCCTCACTTTGACAGAAGTATTTTCATATCACATCTCCACATTTTCAAGAGAAATGTGATGAATTTTATCCTGGCAAAAATTCTCTGTGAAAATGTACCATTATATTTCTCCAATAGTAGTAGGGAAATTCTTTAAAGAATTTCTCTACTGAATTTTCTCTAGAGAATTTTCGCCACGGAGAAAAGTAGCATGGAAAGAGCAATGTTTGCTGTGATTTACAAGTGGTTGCTCTTTCTTTATAATGGGAGTTTGCCAGCCTAAACCTGGTGAAATACACTTAAGCAAAAAGGGTAGCATTTGCACTAAATTGTTGGATTTTCTAAATGTCTTGTGAAATGGTGTGAAAGTTCTTTGGTGCTGAGCTTTTTCTCTTGTGAATTGTCCTCTTCACTATTTAGGAAATAGGGGATGTTGTGGTGAATTGTGTTTTTGGCAAATTTTCACTAAAGATCCACAATTTGCCCTTTAATAAATGTGCTCCCAGGTGGGTCAATGTTACCCATTTAAATAGTATGACCCCCAAGATGGTGTCATTTCACCTGGGGTTCAGATGAAATGGCATCATTCTTTATAGCAAGGCTGTTATATATATATATATTTACATACAGGCAGTATTGTTTTCTATAAATCAAGGTAGCTGTCACACTTCTACCTGTATATTACTGTGCACTTTTATATAGGATGATAAGGAAAAGCAATGAAGTCAAATCAGAACTTAAGTGGGTAATGCTGGGAATAGCCGCCAAGGTGCCAAAATCTCTCCGTTAAGCAGGTTTGAACTCCTAATCGTGGCAGCCTCAACCTAAATGAATAAACATGCATATCAAAAGTGTGTAATATAGTTTAATATAGCTATTGGAAAGACAACAGAACAGTCCAAGTAAATGCAGATGATAGATAGTGGAGGTAATGATAAGTAAATGCCAGGCTGAGGTAACACATCAAATAATAAAGAGGGTTATCCTTTGCACAGTACTGACAAATAGTAGTGACAGACATTAAACAGAATCCCTTCTTTCTCTACTCTCTTTAATTAATTTAAAGTGCAAATGAGAGAAAAAGTTTAATAATTTTAAGGGAAGCTTTATCAAGGATGGATGCAAGGTTGAGTCTAAAGAAGTTATGTCAGTAACTCCCTTTTATTGGTATGCATGTGAAAATGAAAAATACAGTGACATTGCAGCAATTGGGGCAAACTCACAAAGAAAGGAATCAATAGCAGAAATGTACTGCATTCAGCTTTCACTCCCTATATAGTGGGTCCTTTTTTCCCTTCTGTTTGCCATTCTCCCTTCTAATAGCAAACATATTTATATTGTAAATTATTCTACTTGGTCTCCTTGGTAACAAATTACTGTCCCTACATGGCACAGATCCAAGAGTAGGAGTCAAGGAATTCAGATCAGCATCAGATTCTTCTTCCATCATATTAACCAGCAAGCTCCAGTGTTCGTACAGTCCTCTTTTGTCAAGATGCCCCACACTGTCAAAACGAAATCTCCACGTTACATAAATATGCACTTATTCATAGAACTCCTACGGCTGGAAAATCATTTATTTACTCTCCAAAATTATACACAGAATCACTACCATTCTCTTTTGTTATTTTTATTTGATTTTCCAATAGAATTCTTAATATAAAGTATACATTTATAAGGTAATGAGAATCATTATAGCTGCAAAGTATGTGACTAGAGGATGGCATAGAGAATAGGGATCATAGTACAAAGGCTGGCTACCTGTAGTAATCAAGAGTCACTTTACTTGCAGCTCAGAAGGAGGATATAATGTGGTCATGTTATGGCCTTAGCTGTATTTTATATTCATTGGAAAGACTAGCATAGCACAGAGCAATATCCACTGAGAATGTGCATGATAATGTTGGAAAGGCATTAGAAAATCTCATTTAAAAAACAAAAAACAAAACAGATATGGGGTTTTTAAGCTACTGTTGACTTCAGGCTCATCCACAAAATAACAAGGATGAGTTGCTTTATTTTAAAAAGTGAACCGTATTAACGAGGGAACTTGGTTTATGAAGACAAGGTTTGACAAAGGTAGGGACAATATAAACCATGTTCGGAAACTCAATAATTTTACAGAAAAGATTACACAACAGAATAGATGACACTGCCCCAAATTGGTTACCCTCTGTCTGTGTAAAAGAGATACACAGAAACAACAGAGAATGAAGATGAGAAACTACATTTGGGGTGTTTTGTGCTTTGCTGAATGAAGAATGATTTTAGAATGACAGTGAATTGACCCTTTCCCTAGACTCTAATGACAGTGCCCTCTAGTGACCAAAATCATCATGAAGGTAAACGTTTTTATAGCTTTAAGGAGTAGTACATCGTGAACATATCATCTCTCATATATAAAAGTAAGTATTTTATCCTACAAGAAAAGGAATACATATACATATATAGTTCCTCATTGGTCAATATAATGTACTTTACAAAAATTAAATGATTGTTTGCTCTGAGATATATATATATATATTTTAACAGCGTGAACTCTGTTCTTTATTCACCTTACTAATTTTTGGGTCGGCTAATTAGCACCTGTACTAAAACAGTAGTTTGTTAATGACATGGTTATTAATACTATCTTTTATTTAGTAAACAGCAAATATCCTGCAGTGTTGTATAATCTAAACAAATCATTTTATAAAAATGTGTGTGCAACGTACGGTATAATGTGAGCTGGTGGGGTGGCATGGTCTGAGCTTCTGTTGCATTTTATAAACCAGTAGGTGGTGCAGACAATGTACGGTTCAAATATTACAGTTATTTAGCAACATGTAGTGTTTAATTATTACAGAAGCCAGTGTGTATGCAGCATTGCCACCTAGGTAACAAAGGTGCTGTAACATTAAGGTGCAATGAACTGTAGTATTTAAATATAGTATCTTACTGTAATACTATAACAAAAGGACTGTTTCAAGAAGGGCAGAGACTTACTTTACCATACACAGAAATTCCGTTTTCTTACAAAAAAACACACTGATTTTTTTTTTTTTTTTTTAAATCCTACTATGGAAATGGCAGGTTATTGTTCTGTGCATGCTGAAATCCAAGCTTAGGGAAATGTAAGCATATGTAAGCATAATTAATAAAGAATTTATTTGAAAGTCAGAAATATAACGGCACAATGTAATAAAGGCATCTATTTAAAAGTGGGCTAGAAATATCGTCTCTCCACAATAAATGCAATATTAAATATTTATTTCATGTGCGAGCAAGATTCATTTAAATATTGTAGCAAGAAAATAATATAGTGGCAGACTGAAAAGTAAAGGCTATCTGCCTCCATACTGTACGGCTTAGTACAAGTATAGGATCCTCTATCTGGAAATCCATTATCCAGAAAGCTCTGAATTACATCTCCAATTCACATTTTTTAAAATGATTTCCCCTTTCTCTGTACAAATAAAGCAGTACCTTGTACTTGATCCCAAGTAAGATATAATAAATCATTATTGGAGGAAAAACAATGCAATTGTCGTTAATTATGGTTGAAATGATTTTTAGTAGACTAAGGGGGAAATGTACTAAAATTTGCATGTCGCAATGTAATATTCTTCTTTAAGCTTTTATTGCATTGCAAACCTTTAAGACCTGCTTGAAGGTGGCGTAAACTTTTGGAGCGAGCATAACAACTTTCTCATTTAGAAGTTTTTTTACATACACTGCACACTATCACTAACTAGAAAATTCACAATCACTATCCTACTGTAGCTGGGAACTAATTGCAAATAATTCTTCCGTTAGTGACCAATTCCCCCTTTAAGGAGTGGAAACCTTAGGTCCCTAGCATTCTGGATAACAGGTCCCATACATGTATATGAGGTTCTTCTGTAATTAAGAATACTGCTGTCCATTTATTCATGTTGTAGTTCTATTATCGGCTGTACTTTGTGTTCAGAAGCTGGGACCAATTTAGACAAACTGCCAGCTATATCAGCCTATGCTGATCTTGCCCTGGCAGAGAGGTTTTAAAACCTGGCAGAATGGCCCTCAGCCTCAGATAGAGTGCAATAATGAATTGGGCAAACAAACTAATATATTTAGGCAGCCCTGAGATGGCTGTATTAGTAGATTGGGGGATAAATAGTCAATTTTTAATCAGGCTTGCAGCATATGTATGGTTAAAATACATTCACTCATCCTTTCTCCTAGCAGTTTAATAAATTGCGGTGCTGTTTGAGAAGACAGAAAATTAGCCCTGGAATAATAGTGTTTGCCATTGAAGATGCAAAGCATCAAAAGAAATATGCACACAATTCCATTGGTGCTGTTCTTTAAAAGGCCTACATCCCTGGCTGTTCATTATGTTTGCTACCTTATAATCTGGAAAAAAAAGCCAGCAGTGCTGAATGTTAACCTGTTATGAACATGAGCTGATCCTAGTGCACTGTGGTAGATCAGCAGCAACACAAAAACATTTTCTTATTCCTGTAAAAGCGGTATAATAAGGAAAGTGTACAAGCGTGCGTTTGGAAAGCTTTGTAGTTGCCATCATTTGACATTGAGTAATAGAGGGATAGGAGTAAATAGATATTTTCCTTAAATGTTAGTACAGGTATGGGATCTGTTATCTGGAAACCCATTATGCAGAAAGCTCTGAATTATGGAAAGGCTGTCTCCCATAGATCCAAATGTTTAAAAATGGATGTAATAATGAGAAAATACTTTGTACTTGATCCAATCTAAGATTTAATCTGTTATCGTGAAAACCCAAGCATTTTGGATAACAAGTTCCATACCTGTACAAACTTTTGGGGTAATTCCATGCCCCTCTAAGGGACTTATTTAGCTAGCAGGCACCCCTAGGCCCGATGTCGTTTTTCGCCCCTGTTCCCTCCCTAATATTTGCTTAAATTTTCATCATCGGGATGGAGCAATGGGAATTGACACACAGGAAATTTAAATTTCTGAACCAATGTGGGTGTGGTTGGACAGTATCCTGTATTAATCCAGTAAATTCAACACACATCGGGGGTTATATAATAAAAGGCACTTAGTTTGCCCAGGAGCAGTAACCTATAGCGATCAGCATTTCCTGGTCACCTGTCTTATAGGTTGCTATGGGTTGCTGCTCCTGGGCAAAATTAGTGCCTTATATTATATAAGGAAGATTGAATTCTAACACCAAAACACAGATTTGAAAAACACCCCTTGGTGTGTATAAAACTCTCAGCAGGTGTTTTCAAGGGTTTGTGCTTTGCATATTACATAGTTACATAGTAAGTTAGGTTGAAAAAAGAAACATGTCCATCAAGTTCAATCTTTTAACTTTATATAACCTGCCTAACTTCTAGTTGATTCAGAGGAAGGAAGGTGTGTGTGATTAACTTTGAGGCTATTTATAAAGATGTGAAGTTTATTTTACACCCAAACAAGTGGTGTAAGATGAACCAAGTATTTATAAAAATACAACATGTAAAATAATGCTAAGGTTTCCCATTGGCCTAAATTTTATATGTACAAGCTCATGTGCACCTTTTTTTTTAATGTCTTTATTTGCACAAAACAAAACAATACTGAAAAGCAAAATGAAACATACCAATACCCCTAAGAGTAGGGCAGGACAAAAAGGTTGTGCACCTCTTTATAAATACATGAGCTATAGTTGGAATTAATGTCACATACACTTCAATAGCATAGTTCATTGCAGTAAATGGGAGAAAAGCTGTGAAATTCTCATACACTTTTAAATGTTGTTGCTATTTTTGCATTTAAACTAAATCTGCCGGTTTCAAATGTGGCTTTTCCTAATGAATCTTTAAAAAACTAATTTAGAATGCATTGAATGGTAGCCATTGGAAATCAAGGTATATCATTGGTTTGGCCCTATAACATATTGGAATTAAAATTCAGCAGTGCACTGAGCATACATACTTTGCTTCTATGAACTGTCACATCAATAAATGAACGTTTCTCGGTACATTATAATTTTATAATGTATTTAGAGCTGTTGGTTTTACATCAGGGCCTATTGCTGATTTTAACAGCTGCCACATCATTAAACTTATGATGTTTTGTGTGTTTCTTGCAGATTATGTTTATCATTATAATACCCACTTTAACTATTTAAGGCTCAGAGGGCAGTCCTAAACATTGTACAGCAAAAGCCTTAGACAACAGTCCGGCTTGCAAAGAGTTAAACACTTTAATTGTTTTTGCAAATCGTTATACTTAATGACATGCACGGTCACTATTTGGCTTGCATATATAAGACAGAGTAATTAATTAGGTATTAAATGTCCTGATGAAGTGCCAAATTCATTGTAGAAATCTACTGAGACAGAGCTACACTTTGCAATACAGGAAAATGCTGCCCCACTGTGGACACCAAGTGAATATATTTTGCTCTGTTTAACTGTCTAGTCAGCAAACTTAGAGAAATTCGTTGTGGCTATATTGCAGTAGACTAACCCATTATCCAGAAAGCTCCACAAAATGCTAACTATTCAGCAAAGCCTGGGTGTCATTACCATTAAAAAAATTTTTTTAAAGGTCCTGGAATCAATTAAAAAACAATTAGACATTAAAATCAGTTGTGTAAATACATATGTATTTGAAATGTACTAGTATAATATAAAAGCAATGAAATGATGAAAACTTTAAAGGAAATTCAATGAATCTACCTGCCCATTAACAGGAAACTAAAGCCACATATTTAATTTTTAGCCACTAAACCCACAGGGAGGTTGGTGGGCACTATGTTTGGAAGTATGACTGTTCTCACTGATCCATGAACATGTTCATGGAAGTTAATATTGTCCTGTTTTACTCTGTAGCCACAGTATTGTATGCAACATATACTGCTTTAGAAAAGAACATAAGACTTTTTGAATAAATCTGCATTCATTAACGAACCAGAATGCACAATATGCTCTTCATAGCAGACTGGCAGAATCAGAGGTATCCTACTTCTCAGTGCTTCATTTAGAACCACATATAATATTTACTCTGCATTCAATAAAAAAAAACAGTTTCCAGAAATGCAACACCGGGATGGCATACAAAGGGTTACCCATTAAAGAATGAAGGAGCGTAGCGGTCACGCTCACACAGCATCTATATATTCAAGTGCTTCTCAAAAAAGAAAAGAAATGAAAACACATTTTGTGGATCTGAGCTTCTGCTGTGCAAATGGACTGACAATGTTCTTCATGCCAAATTAAAAATATCCACACCTGCCTCTTCCCAGGAATGTACAGCAATTAAACAATACCGTTTATCTCAGTGGGTTCTGTTGCTAAATCCTCTTCAAAATGTAGAGTATCTCATATCCTATGATAGCTCCCAAATGTTTTGCTCCACTTTCTGCACTTACAGATTCATTGGACAACTATTAATGTTCTTTTTTTTCACTTATTTTGAAGCAACACTCACAGCAAGGAGAAAGCTGCACTTGCCAGAAGATTTCTTTAAATTAAAAACTGTTTTTATGGCAAATCAGTTATGTCTGCCTCAGATTACGTACATGCTTGTGAATTACATTGTACCAATGCGCTGGCTGTGCTGTTTGTAGAGAAGAATATCTTTGTTTAGGCACTTTTTTTTCCCTGTCATTACTAAAGGGCTTTTGTTTCCCTGTAGAAACAATGGGTCAGTTATACTATGACAGTGCCAAAAAATTTTCAGCTGGGGATTATCAGCATGAGGAACAATCTTATAATTAATATTTATAGGTTTACTGTATTCCTTCTGTGTAGTTCCTGTGGATGTTTGTCAAGGAGACAATAAGCTGGCTACAATTTCTGATCATTGGTCTATGAGTATTACTTTCTCTATTCAGATTGGATGATCAAACTATGGGGCACACATTTGACAGACCAAAGACAAATACAGGCAGACCAATGGGTTCCTTGTCCAACAGCCAACTTATTGGGCCTGCACTTTAAGGAGGTTGTATCACATTTAAATTAACTTTTAGTTTGATGTAGAGAAGGCTATTCTGAGACAATTTGTAGTTGGTTTTAATTTTTTTGTGGTTTTTTTTTCTAGTTATGTGCTTTTTATTCAGCAGCTCTCCAGTTTGCAATTTCAGCACTCTGGTTGCTAGGGTCCAAATTACCCACAACCATGGACTGATTTTTATAAGAGACTGGAATATGAATAGGAGAGGGCTTGAATAGATAGATGAGTAATAAAAAGTAGCAATAACAATAATTGTGTAACCTTACAGAGCATTTGTTTTTAGAGGGGGTCAGTGTCCCCCATTTAAGAGATGGGAAGTGACAGAAAGGTAAGGCAAAAAACTCAAAAACGATAAAATGTACATAATGAAGACCTATTGCAAAATTGCTAGGAATTGGACATTCTATAACATACTAAGGGGCAGATTTACTAAATTCACATGAAGAATTCGAGGTTCAATTGAATTTCAAAAAGATTTGAATTTTAATCTTCTAATATGCAAATTAGGCAAATTCAACCATCGAATATTAAAAATTTTATTCAAATATTCGACTATTTGATGGTCGAAGTACTTCCCCTATAAATTTTTATTTGATCACCCAGTTCGGCAGATCAAAGCTACCGAATTGGGAATCATTATTTTGATCAAATAAAAAATATTCGATTGATCGAAAAAATCGTTCCAATCGATCGATTCGAACAATTAATCGATCTAATTTTTCCTATTAGATCGTTCGACCAATCGAATTGCGGTAAAATCCTTTGAATTCAATATTCGAATTCGAAGGATTTTAATTCCCTAACTTTTCCCATGGTCGAATTTTCGAATTTCTTTCAATTTTAAATTCGACCAATGAAACTTCAAAGGTGAACCACCCCTTTAATATAATAATGCAGATCAGCTAGTCAGATTAAGTCAGGGTCTTAAAAACCATGGCAGGCAAAACTCACAAAAGTTCCTCAAGTGCCATTGCCCTTTCAGTGATCCTGGCAGAGTTAATTTCCCTTTAGGGTGAAGAAACACAGAGCTACTAGTAGCAGCTACTTGGCAGGGCTGCACAATAGACAATAGTGATACTTGGCTTTGCTAAGACACTAGGGGGCCCATTTATTAAACCTCAATTTATTTATCTGGTCAAGGTTTTTAGAGGGAAAAAAACTTGAATTGTTTCAGATTTATTATACCCCAAAACTGCTAAAAATCTGAAAATACTCCATCTGAAAAATGTTGAGGTCATGTAGAAGTCAATGGCACATGTCCTTGACATTTCTTGACATTGTGATGTGTTCTGGATAATCCAAAAAAGTCTGGGATTTCGTCCGATAAAATGGAAAAGTCAGGAGTTTTGTCCGATAATCTGAAAAAGTAAAATTTTCTCAGTGAAAATTCGATAAAGTCAAGTTTTAAGAGCGTCACTCCTGCTATATGAATTGATACTCGATTTTGTTGCAACATTTTGTCGCTCCAATTTGAGTAAAATTATTTATAAAAGATGCATGGAATGGAGTTTGGTTGACTGTGTTTTCATAAAAAAACTGAGATGAATTTGAGTCTTAGTAAATAAGTCCCTATGTATTTTTTTTAGCAGAGGTAAATCTCAGTACTGTCTATGGCATAACAAGTAGCTGCTACTATTAGCTCTCTGTATCTTATCTAAAAAATCTATACTAGGGCACTACATTCTAAGCACATTTTACTTACTAGGCATAACAATAGTCACAAATATTTTTGTCTGTGGCTATAATCTCCTGTGGTTGGTGTGAGACTGATGGTTGTATGTCTCTTCTGTTTTATGATTAATCATAAACATGTCATACAGATGCAGTCACTTTGGATTGTAAGTTTAATGCGTCGTGACTTAACTCATCTATCTCATTTATCCCACTTAGCACAGAATATTGTGTCACAGCATCCCATCCAATTAAAGAGTTCACCATTGAAAACAATGGTGCTTTGGTTTGCTAATGAAAAGGTTAAATGCATTAAATGAGTTAAGATAACTTTAGATAACACAGTTTCTTCAATTAGCCCTGAGTCATGACGCATTTAACTTACAAATCCAAGTGACTCTATCTGTATATGGGGAGCGGGGAATTCGCAAATAATGGGGAACATAAAAAGGTCATGTGCGGAAAAGTGTCTATAACTGGGATGGGTTTGCCACCATGAGACAGGATAATTTACAAAATCCATTATGAAAACAGAGGACTTGATGTATTGACAAACCAAACAATAAAATCGAATGGACAGAGGATTTTCCTTCAATCACAGATTAGTGTACCAATGGGGCAATATAATGTTTTGTTAGCGAAAAAAAGGTTTGCAAAGACCACTGCGAACTTTAGCCACCAGGTTTTTCATTGTTTGAGTCCTTTTTGACTGATTTCAGACCTCAATGACTTCCTTGCATAGTTTGCGAACAAATGGCTTTTGCAAACACATGCATTTTATGTATTAAAATATCTCAATCACAAAGAGTTTATTGCCCCAAAATATTTCACAAAACTCCAGA
>CM044445.1:71908174-71939040 GCA_024363595.1 Xenopus borealis
GATTTTAAACACTTGCAATTTTAATTACATGACCTCTTAAGTGTTCTGACACACAAACCACAGTTGTGAAGCCTGCACACAACAAACTAGAATGAAAGATTTAACTTAACCCCACCAAAATATTTAAGCCACTGCCCCACTGCACAGGCCCTCCTGACCCCACCACTCCAAATGGACTCCTAAAAAGCAGTCCGGCTCCTCCATACTTATTTCCAAATACTATGTACAGGCCAAGTGTGCACCCACCAGCAGTGTGATAAGCATTATGGACCTCAAATATAAAAGCTTGGCAAAATTAGATATTTTGAGCCCCTTCCTTCTCTGGTATAGTGAGAACTAGATACTTAAGGGGCCAGTTTATCATGCTTTGTAAAATGATTTGCACTGAAAAAATGTGTAAAATAAAGGCCAAATTCAGAAAGGTGTGTATTTTCTATGACACCACCTTAACATTGTATTTAATGCTATTTGCAAGATATACAGTATTCAAGTGGAAAAATTAATGTAGCAAAAAACGTTGATGGTACATTTCTAATATGGGCCCCTCATCCCTGCAGTAATGTAACTAGAGGGGGCGGGGGGTGGGCCCTTGTGCGGAATGTGCAGCCTGCAGGGGGTGCAGGCCCTGGCACCCCCAGAAGTTCCACCACTGTGTCCCTGGCTGGAATTTTTACAGTCTAGACTTGTGAAATACCAGCCATGAAGCGTCCCTACGTATAGTTAGTATCCTTGATGTGGGATCCTCTATAACCAAATGGTATAGCTAAAAAGTTTATTTTTTTATTGTGATGTGCCTTTTACAATTTGAAGATATTAATGGTCTGTTCTGGGTTTTGTCCAATAATCCAAAAAATTTGGAGGTTTTGGGCAATAATCACTTATCGGGTTGTTTCCAAAACCAAGTTATTTTATTGATAAATAAAATAAAATCGTGGATGGGAGTTTGGTCAAGCTTGGTTTTATAAAAAGAAGAGATAAATTAGAGTTTTAGCAAATAACACTCTAAGTTAAAGGTTCTATACATTTAATCAAATGAGCATCACCGCCAAATAAATTGGATACAAATGTGCATGAGTGTGCCGGTCACTTGTTGAAATACAATATAGCTTTGATAACACCATAGTAGAACCTTTTGCCAGTAAGGAGTTGCACAGCAATTACTTCTCACATGAGGAAAGATTTTCCTTCATTTTGCTAAAAAAGCTAAAGAAAGCATCATTGATCACATAAGGAAAAAAGAAAAGCTTTAACCTAATAGGTAACATAGAGTACTGTCCTTAAAATAACCTTTAAAGCTTGAGATGAAGGACAGTTTTACATCCAACTGAAATGCATTGTAACTTGCAAAGGGGGTAACAAAGTCCTTTTGATAATTAATATGATTCATTGTCTGTTAGTGTCCTTAAGGAGAGGATAAACATTGCATTGTTTTCTTTGCTCTTCTTTTTTTAACCACCATCCTCCTCTTCGACAATGTCTCTGGGTCCCTGAGGGAAAAAGGGGGTCTTTGCATGAATATTTCCATCAGGTTACCTAATGCTCTATATGAGTCTGTTCATTCAAACGCTGGTTATATTTTGCTTCTAGCACTTTTTGTTACCACAACATTGTTCTGGACCTTAGGGCCAATGTTAATAACTAACAATTTGCCACATAGACATGTTAGATCTACTAAATAAAGAATAATAACAATAATGTTATTTTGCAGTTTCTTTTCTATTAAAATAATCCTGTTGCAAATACACTGAATAGACAGAAGTTTGGTATCTAATGAGCAGATGTCAGTTAGAGACCAATAGAAGAAGACTTTTTTTCTGGTCATTATGAAAGATATATTTAAAAAGCATTGTATTATACATGTATGTAACCTGTGGTTGTTTGAATAAGGGGTCTTTCCATAATTTGGATCTCTATACTTTAAGTTCACTAAAAAATCATTTAAACATTAAATAAACTCAATGGGATTGTTTTGTCTCCACTATGTATTCATTATTTCTTAGTTGGAATCAAGTTCAAGGTACTGTTTTATTATTATTAAAGATAAAAAAAAGTAAATAATTTATAAAAATTTTAATTATTTGATCCCATACGTGTAAATGTTAATTACAGGATTATTTGAATATTTATGTTTACAAATGAAAATAAAACCAAAATGTGCTCAATTTATAAAAAGAACTTGTTTTGAAACATTAGTCTTTCTTTAAGAGAAACATAATTAATAGAGATATGTAAACGCCTCGTCTCACAGATCCATCCAACAGAGAGCCCGTTCAACATATCCCTATAGACTCTACAAGTGTACCTATTAAAATATTGTTTTTAATTAATTAGTTATTATGGCAAAATTAATTAAAACATGAGTGAGGTACTTACTGGCTGAGCTTCTAAAATACATTTGAAATAATTTGTGCTTCACAAAGCTGAGATGCCCATTTGAGAACGTAGTTCTTCCAAAGAAATAGCAATAAATGTACAGTACTTAAATGGTACACTTAGGGGCAGATTTACTAAGCTCAGGTGAAGGATTCGAATGCAAGAAATAAAATTTTCGAATCAAATGATAGATTTGAATGATTCTAATAAATCGTTCAATTTTTTGTGATTGAATACAAATCAACAGATTTTTTGAAAAAATCATACGAATCGTACGATTCGTCCAATTTTATTTGAGAAATCGGATGAATTTGTAAAAAATTTTCGTGAAATCGGATATTTATTACAATTTTTTCATGAAATCGGATGATCAATATTCGCTAGATCAAATAGCGGTAACATCCTACAAATTCTATATTTGATTTTGTCGGATTTTACTTCGGGAAAAATTTGACCCTTGATAAATCTGCCGCTTAGCGATTTGCCATTCACATGCTTTAGAATCGCCAAGCTTTACATGCGATCCCAGCTAATTGCAATAAAATGTGTAAAAAGATATTTCAATGCAATTACCAAGAATCAATACATATTTCCCCCCTTATGTAATAAAAGTCATTGGGGGTTATTGATAAACACTGGGCAAATTTGCACCAAGGCAGTAACCCATGGAAAACAATCAGATGATTGCTTTCAGAGCTCAACCTGCAGCTGGCTTTAAAAAGCTAATTACTGATTGGTTGCTATGAGTTACTGCCCACAGGCAAATTTGCCCAGTGTTTATAAATGAGCCTCACTAAGTTTGCCCTGGAGCAGTAACCCATAGCAAACAATAAGATGTTTGTTTTTGAACAGATGACCAGTAAATGCTACTTACTGATTGGTTGCTATGGGTTACTGATCCTGGGCAAACTTAGTGCCTTTTTTTACATAACCCGTTAATGTTTTACATGTGGTGATTTAATTGGTACTTTTCTAGATATTCTCTCTCATGGGTAGAACAAATTCCACAGGCAGCGTATCTCCCTGTGATTCATTGCCTTTAAAATATTTAGCATTGCTACACATTAAGTTGTTTCTATTCTAGAGGAAAAAATAAATAAAAGGACCAACAACGCACACAAAAATAGACACAATTTAACTGATACCTTTATGTTAAATGCTGTACAGGTATGAGACCTGCTATCCATATTGCTCTGAAACTGGGGTTTCCAGATAGCAGATATTTCCATTATTTGGATCTTCATACCAGATTTATTAAGGATAAAGTTTAGTTTTCCATGAAAATTCGAGTTTTTAAGGTTATTTTTGGTCAAAAATCATTTTTTAGGTGAAAAAAAAACCTAGAATTTTTTTGAGATTTATTATACCCCGATCCTGGAAATAGCTTGAATCTGAAAATAAACCATCTAAAACATGTTGAGGTCTCTTGAACCATTTGAAGATGTTAATTGCCTTCAATTTAGTTTTTTTGGTGGGTTTTACTAAAAAAACAGTTTTATTAGTGATTAGTTATTTTTCACCAAAAACTAGACCAATTTGAGGTTTTTTTTTTTCACCAAAAACTAGATCAATTTAAGTTTTTGGGTTGTTAACCCCGAACTCGCTGAATCAAGTTTTTTCCATTTGAGTTTCTTCTTAAGTTAGATACCATTCAAGTTGTGAGTTACTTTGAGGTTTTAAAGCTCACATAAATACAATTTGACCTTTGATAAATAATCCCCTTAAAGGAAAAGTAAATGTTTTTCTTTTTCTTTCTGTAAATTTGCTCTAAACAGCCCCCCAGATTAATGTACCTTAGTCCCTGCTGCAAGTCTGCTCTGGTTTCTGTGTTATCAGCAGCTTGTTTCACCTTCTTCCTGGTTCAGAGTGAAGCCCAGCCCCTTAGTTTACTGAGCTGTCCATTTGCTGCTGTTCCACAATAGAGAGGAAGAGGGAGCCAGTGTTTCATTAGTAAGCTAGTTTCTAGTGATGGGCGAAACGGGCGCGTTTCGCTTCGCCGAAAAATTCGCGAATTTCCAGAGAAATTCGCGAATTTTTCGCCGATTCGCGAAACGAGTTGCGTCGTTTTTGGCGCGTCGCGTCAAAAACGACGCGCGACTCGTTTTTGCGCTGCAAATTTTTTTTGGCTAATTTTTTTGGCAGTTTCGCGAATTTATTCGCCAGCGGCGAATCGCGGGAATTCGCCGCGAATTCGCCCATCACTACTAGTTTCCCCAACGAAAAGCTGCTACACACACTGCTCTCTGCTATGTCATAGTATGCAAATGATCTTCTGGACTAGTCCAAGAGATAAGGTCAGCTCAGAAAGCTAAGGGGCAGGGCTTCACTCTGCACCAGGAAGAAGGTGAAACAAGCTGCTGATAACACAGAAACCAGAGCAGACTTGCAGCAGGGACTAAGGTACATTAATTTGAGGGGCTGTTTAGAGCAAATTCAGAGATAGAAAAAAAAAACGTTTACTTGTTCTTTAATGTACACTACAAATAGGCTGGTTTTGCTTCCAATAAGGAATTATATTGTAATTGGGATCAAGTACAAGGTACTGTTTTATTATTACAGACAAGAAGGAAACTTGGATTATTTGGATAAAATGGAGTCTATGGGAAAACAGCCTTTCTGTAATTCGGAGCTTTCTGGATAACGTGTTTCAGGATAATGGATCCCATACCTGTACTTGTACTATTTTAGAGACAGAAATAAAGTTGTTGTCACCTATTATTCATGTGAAATGTACTTAGAATACTAGTAAAACATACGGCATTTTTATATCTTGCATTTACTGGCCTTTTAAATCCTTAAACAAATGGTTGCCAAAATGAGATATGGCATGGTAGGATTTTAGTAATCAAGGGGCAGCAGCCATGCTTCTCATTAGAATGCACAACAAATCGTTTATTTTGAGTCGGAGGTATAATTCCCTGTAGATACTGCAACACTGAATCAATCCACAAATCATACTTTGCTATGTGATATGCATATAATTTGCCTGTGAATCATGACTTTGAGTCTAATTGAAATAGCTATAGTTAAACAGTTATAATGGACCTATAGGTTAATATAAATTTGTAGCATATTTGGAGTTTCAAAAAAAAAAAAAAAAAGCTCTGTGTAATTTTTTAATTATTACAGTCTATTTAAATATGCAAAATAAGATACATGATAGTACTATTAGCATCAATACAGTAACACAATGGGCCACAGGCTTTCTTGTGAGGTTTGCTTACAAATCTGGTAAAGTAATGGGCTCCTCCCTTTCGCAGCTGGATAAGATATTGAAACATATCCTGGAAAATTGTGCTTGCCAGAGGGCTGGTACATCTCTGCACAGGGTTTAACAAAACCATAAGTTAACCTGTTGTATGGCACATGCAGCAAATCACCTGCATTCTCCCCCAAATGCCTGGAGCTTGAACCCTGGCTGGTACCTTTTGCTGTAAGTTGCCTTTAAAAAGACACGTTATACCTGCTATGAATTATGCCATTTTTTCGGCTGTTCGGCTGACTGTTAGTCTGCAAGGATACTTTCTAGGGGTTTTTTTTGTAATGGGATTAAAATACGGAAAGGTTAGAGGAAAAGGAAATGAAGAAACCTGTGGCCAGTCTGCAAAAGAAATAATGGATTTTTGGGCAAGGTTACCTAGAATATATATCTATATTCTTAATATTTTTTTTTAGACAAAGCCATGGGGATACATGCAAAATAGCTGCTCTCTTAAAAATGGTGATCATGTTTCATTTTTCAGTAATGCTGTAATGAAACATTATGTCAGGTCTAATATAGAGTCAATGGCAAGGAAAAATGGTTTATTTGAAACAACAGTTCGGGTACCAGTCGTGGAGGCCCATTTATCAGAAATTACAAAATGCCATTATTTATTATAAGTTCCTAAAATAAAAATTGAGAATGAATACAATAACATGAAAACCTCAAAATCTTTGTTGTTGAATAATTGGACAGCTCTGCTTTAGCGTAAACCCCCCCCCCCCCCGAGCACAAATATTTTTGGAACACAGTCATAAAAAGTCTTTATTCTTTATGCCACAATCTTCTCTTTTTTATTTTTACTTCTCTTTTTCCTACTATTTCCTGCCTTCCTCCCTCTTAACCAAAGATATGTCCCTTGCACCAAGAATGGCAACAAATTCTATTTACATGTCTACACCTGATCTTTTCTCCATGGCTACCATAGATGGTGGTATTTAAAGAAAGAGTATGCCTTATTCAGAGGGTTAATATTCTATTTATATATATATAAAATGTATACATTTACATTTATGCAACTATGTGGAGTAGAAATGGCCAGTACAAACAATAAGCTATACTCTCATGCTTTACTGACAATATACTGTAAATTAAAATGGGAATTAATATCTATTTTTATTCAGACTATATTTTCCCATTGAATTTAACCCTTCAAAGAAAATACCTGTTCTGATTCAACCAATATGTGATTCTAAGCTTTCCACGGCATAGGCATCTGAATTTGAATATTTCAGTCTGTGCTGTACACTGTACACAATCAGTAAAACCAGAGCTACAAATCTAATGCCTTTTGGAAAAGGGTTAAATTTAGCAGACACATTTTATATTAGTGCATTTCATGCAATAAAGCATAAATTATTTAAAATAACACGACCTTTTATCCTGCACCTTTTGAAGGAAGCAAATTAAAAATGTAAATTGGGAGCTAATTAATATGCAAATGTATTCATTTGCAGTTAACAATTAGCAATTAAACCTGCAGTGTCTACAAAGAGCACGGACAAAATTAGTAACTTAATTTATCATTAAAAACTGAAAACGTACACAAAATTTTAATTGACTTTCAAAATATTTCCCTAGCATTTTCTTTTTTCACGTTCTTATATGAAATAGAATTTTCTTATTTGATATTTTCAAAGACTCAAAATATATGGATGTACGTTTAGCATTATTTAACACTTTTGCTTCACCACTAACGTAGATGTTTCAATATAAATGATATATGATGAATGTAATGGATTTATATGCATGTACTTTTTGATATATGCAGGAAATCTAGTAGTATACAAGCTAATTAGAAAATTAAGTATAAGTGTGTGTGGACATACAGTATGCACATGGAATGAAAAGCCATAATAAAAATGGACACAAATAAATTGATATATTAGTTTATGGTATTTTATTTGTGTCTATTCTTTATTAAAGCTCTATAGAAAATAAAAATGATACTAGGTTGCTGCAGATGACCAACAATGGGGCAGAAACAATTCAGGCAAATCAAAAATGTATCTCATACTTTATTTCGTCAAAATGCAGATTTTGGAGAAAACATTTTCTCCACAAATTGAATGTAGCCCAATATACTGCATGCTATGTCTCTTAACAATCGTATACGTATAAATATATTCCATATAAACCCCATGACCAGCTATGACATTCCCTTATACATGATACCATAGGCAGAATTAAGAAGCCCCTTTATCAAGCCATCCTGGGACTGGTGAATCCAACTGCAGTAATTGTGACAGAGCACACAAAGCAAAATACACAAACAAAATCTGAAAATTTGCTGCATGATTCAATATGTTGCCCTCAAATATTTTTATTCAATTAATTTTGAAAAAAAAAGCTCTAAATATTCTACATTTATTTAGGTGCACATTTACTAAAATACAAATGAATTAAATTTTTTGTGGAAAACAAATTCAACCAAACTCCCACCATTTATCTAATGTTTCTATGAGTTTTAGTCCTCTTCGTTCAAGCACAGGTTATATAGCACGAGTGGCTGCTCACTTCTGGGTTTAAGCCGGTGGCACGTGACATCATCATATTAAAAGGGGCTTTGAACTCAAACTCATTGCCTATTGTTAGGTCTAACTTGTTTATTTTCTGGGTGTGATTTATATCTGTTCTGATTCTGGTTTTGACCCTTGCCTGCCTAACCATTCTGTATTCTACTGGTATTGACCCTTGCCTGCCTGACTATTCTATGAAAGCTGCCTGTACCGACCCCGCCCTGATTGACCTTGTTTGAACCCCGCCTGTACCGACCCTGGTCTGCCTGACTATGCTTTCTGTCTACTCCTTGTATTGCTGCCTTCCATCGAAAACCTTGGTAATGACCATGCCCCTTTACCTGTCCAGAACTCTTGCTTGGCTCCAATCTCATTAAGACCTGGTGGCATCTGAGTAGCTGAGGGCTCCTCCTGAAGCCAAAGGCAGCTGCTACAGGCAGAAGCAGAGTGCCTTGACCAGAGAGACAAGCGCTTGTTCTGGATTTAGGGAACATTGTGACATTTATAACTGATTCCCAATCCTCAGTTCCACAAAAAAACAATATCAGGCGGCAGGTTGGGGGAGTTTCCCTGCTACAACAGAGTCAGTCATTCAGCCTAGCTTCCAGCCTGTAAAGATCTCTCTGCAGCTCTGATGTGACAATTTTAGATTACATATTTTAAAGAAGGACAATTGCTATATCTGAATATGAAGGTTATATATTGATTTGGTCCAATAGGATCAGCACAGCTCCCATTGACTTGACAACTTTTAACTGGTGAAGTTTTGTGGGTTTACACTTATTTAATCTCAAATTTTTACAAGTTTTTGTATTGATTGATGGGCCCATAAGATATTCATTCATATTTCCTGTAGATATTGAACATTCTTTTATGTTCTTACTTTTTGTATTATTTTAATACATTTCATAACATTTGTGGTTTTAGGGAAAATGAGTTTATTATTGGTTTCAAAAACCTCAAAAACCCTTAAAATGAGACTGTTGGTAAATAGGCCACCATGGGTACAATGTAACATATGGGTGCTTTGGGGGTTTGGTGGATCAAATGAACGACTGTAAGGAACTTTTGGGGACTGTGAGTAATGCAAGGCAATTCAGGGAGCTCTTAGCTGTATGATGAAAAATATGAAGCATACTGGACTTCAACAAACCAATTCTTTGAAATTTAATGGACTTTGAAAGAACTGTGGACCATATGTGGAATACACAGTGTATGTGAAGCACTTTAACGTATATTATGTAATTTGGGCTAACGTGGGCTATAATGTTTTGACAAATGTAGGGAATTATGCATATTGTCAGTATGTAAAGCATGTCAAATATGTTTGAGTGTTTGAGATGTTCACTAAAGAAATGAAGCCTAAAGTGTTAAAAAAGTTAAAAAAGTGTTAAAAAAGTAAGTCATACAGTGTGGTGGAGCCTACCCCTGAATTACATTTAAAATGTATTGGAGGCCTATATTGAAAGTGATTCACAGATGCAATCATAGGTTGAGTGTGTCTATACCAGGGCTATCCAACCCTTTGGCTTCCCTGGGCCACATTAGAAAATGAAAAACTGTCTGGGGCCACACATGAAATACACAAACATTTTTGATTTGTAGTAAAGAAATGCACAGAAAATAACTACAATAACAGCTGGATAACCAGATGGACCTATAATATGGGACACCTGGATATTCAATAGATTTATTATTATTATTATATTATTATTATTACTACTAACAGGGCCGTATTCATATCTATCCAGGGCCGCATGCAGCCCTTGGGCCACAGGTTGGACACCCCTGGTCTATAGTGTGTCTTATGTTGAGGCCCAAGACTGGCAGCAACATCATTTACTGGAGGTGATTTATAAACACCGGACATACTTGCACTTGTGCAGTAACTCACGATGTTTGTTTTTGTTGCTCTACCTGCATTTGGCTGAGAAATGCTATTCACTGATTGGCTGCTATGGGTTACAAAATAAAAAGAATTTTTGTGGAGGGGCTGAATGTACATGAAAATACACAAATACTTTTGATTTGTAAAAGTAAAGGAAAATACACACACAAAAAAAACTACAATACCAGTTGGAAAATCAGATGGAGATATATACTGGAATATTGGACACCTGTATATTAAATAGACGTATTATTATATTATTGTAGGGACCCACAGGTTTTTAACAGGCACCTGTGGAGTTAATTCCCTACCTGTTATGTTATGTGTTATTGGTTATCAGCACCTATACAACTTACCTGTAAAGCCTGTAATTATTAGTCAGAGGGTGCAATGACCACTCCCTGCCACTAAAGCTTTATAATGTGTGCAGGGAGGGGCCTCTGCCTCTTTGGCTGCTGGTGCCTGATTGTGCTGGTTGTTCCACTGAACCTGGGATCAACTAGGCCCCAGTAAGCATGTGCCCTGAAGAGACCTGGATCTTCAGTGATTAAGGGGCAAATTCACTAAGATCCGAAAAGTCGCTAGCACTTCGCCAGGCGAATTTTCGCCAGCGCTACGCAAATTCACTGAAGTGCGAATTTACGCTCAGATCAGTGAACTGTAGCGTAGTTGCGCTAGTGTTACTTCGCTAGGCAGAGCGCTGTTACGTTAGTGAAGCCTAATTTGCATAAGGTGGGAACTTTAAGTTATAATAGAAGTATATGTTACAGCCACTACATTCCACTACACAAGCCCAGGAAACCTTTAATAAATTATATAAAGTTGTCCTATTGCCCTACATGTGCCCCCTGTATAGTTGTGTTGCCATATGTTAGGAAATGTAGGGGGGAAGGTAACCCCCCCCCCAAAAAATTGATCTTTTTCATCACCCTCCTATGCTAAAATATGCCGGTGTTTTTTTTAACATTTTTTTTTTCAACCTCCTATCTATTGTATTGAACTTCGCCTGGCCTGACCAGGCGAAGTAACGTCTAGCGTAAGTGCTAACGTTGAGGAAAATGTTCATTTTAGTGAATTTGCAAATTTACTATCCATCGTCAGTGCGCAACTTTGCCTGGCGTAAGGGTGCGAAGTTGCGCAAGTCTATCTACTTCGCTAGCGTAAATTTCGCCAGAGCCAGTGTTAGTGAATTTCCAAAGTTACGAATTGACATTAGCGCTAGCATTAGACGCTTTGCGCTATAATGAATTTGCCCCTATGTCGGGGACCAGGCAACCCCGTGAACGAGGATAGTCAGAATAGTCTAGATCTTTCATAGTCTCTTGAGGAGAGAAAGATAGTCAGACTTAGCTGCACGAACAGTTCTGTGTTCCAACAAGGAGTGATAGCAAGGAAGACATCTTCCTACAAGCCTTCCCCATGGGCCTTTAGTTCAGGGACTTCATAGTGGTAGGGAGTAGGATTAGTAGAAGTATCCAGCCTTACACTGATGTTGGGTCCTCATATAGGCAGAGGTGGCTTGTGAGGAATGGATAGACCCTTATGTATCCAGACTCTGTGGAAAGACAATTGGTATGACTGTCTGCTGTGACTATCATCTGCTATGCTTCTAAGCTCCTGCGTGAGTAAACCTGGTGTAATTTGCCTTGTGCATAATAAACCTCTGTTTATGTTTCACTAAGAACCTCCTGGCGCCCAAGTTCTTGTTTTGTGTGTGTACAGTAGCCTGTATTTTTGAGTGTTTGGTACCTCTTAAAGGGATACCTTCCATTTAGCGAAGGCCCTGCCCTGCTGTGTAGTGTCGCAGTGTAACCCATGCTCATCTACTAGCTGGACACTTATACTAATTTGTGCTGTATAGCCCAAAAAAGTGTTACATTATTACTACTAACTGGGCAATGGGCAGAGTCCCACCTCCTCCTATATCCTTTGCAACATGACATTTTCTCGGGAACTGAGTGTTTCAAGCTGGGCCACATTCATATCCATCCTGGGCCGCATTTGGCCCTCGGGCAGCAGTTTGGACACCCCTGTTTTACGACAATGTATATAAGGTGGGCATATCTTCCCTACCCAAGCCATATAATTTGTACTGCATATACCCCCTTCATTTGCCAACACCATCATATTTTCCTACAACAAATAGGAGCTTTTACCAGGTCACCATTTACCCTCTGACACATTACCAGTAACATTGACATCTGCAAATAACGCATATGCTGTGAAGTTCATGCAATGCTGAATGCAGGTTTACACAGGCACAACATACTTTGATAAAAAGTTCTGCTGGTTTTGAGCACTGCTATGGTTAAGGTAAGCTCAGGAGAGGTGGTTAGGAGAATAAAATAGGATCAGACAGGTAGAGTTTCTATGGGAACCAGCAATGCTATTTCTTTATTGGCTGTTAGACTGAAGGGTGTGTTTAGTAATCTGAGCTAAGAAAAACTGAGCATGCTCATGAACCAACAGCCAAAGTAAATTCCTGAGAAAGGGGGCAGAGTGGGTTAGAGGAGGAGAAGGGGTTTTAAGTGATTAAAGGGATCCTGTCATGGGAATTTTTCAAATTGAATCAATTAATAGTGCTGTTCCAGAAGAATTCTGCACTTAAATCCATTTCTTAAAAGACCAAACTGATTTTTTTATATTTCATTTTGAAATCTGACATGGGCTAGACATTTTGTCAATTTCCCAGTTGCCCCAAGTCATGTGACTTGTGCTCTGATAAACTTCAATCACTCTTTACTGCTGTACTGCAAGTTGGAGTGATATCACCCCCTCCCTTTCCCCCACCCAGCAGGATAACAAAAGAACATTGGGAAGGTAACCAGAAAACAGCTCCCTAACACAAGATAACAGCTGCCTGGTAGATCTAAGAACAGCACTCAACAGTAAAACCCATGTCCCACTGCGTACTATTCAGTTATTGTACATTGAGAAGAAAAAACAACAGCCTGCCAGAAAGCAGTTCCCTCCTGAAGTGCTGGCACAAGTCACATGATCAGGGGCAGCTGGGAAATTGACAAAATGGCTAGCCTCATGTCAGGATTTCAAAATTGAATATAAAAAAATCTGTTTGCTCTTTTGAGAAATGGATTTCAGTGCAGATGTCTACTGGAGCAGCACTATTAATTGATGCGTTTTAAAAAAAACATGTTTTCCCATGACAGTTTCACTTTAAGGGAATGCTGCAACTGTATTGTTAACCTTTAAACAACCAGAGTGACAGTTATCTAAAGATTTCAAAGCGGATATTCACTGATTTTTGTGGGAGGTGGTATCCATATCCTTTAAATTAAATGGTGCAAGAGTATATTTATAGTTTGATGCTATGGGTTAATGCCATTTTCCCAGAGTTTAAAAATGAGCCCCAGTTCATCTGAAGCACTCAAGGAGATTTTATACAAAAGAAAAGAAAAACAAAAACATAAAGGGGAGTCTTGAAACTAACAATTTTCCATAATCCATTTTTTTTATCTCAGAAACTTTACTTCAGCAAAACTACAAAATATTCTATTTTAAAAGTATAAGTAAAAAAGATGTCTCTTTATCTCTGGAAACAGCTGTGATATTGAAGTTTAGTGCCAGTTGGCACACAGAAAGCAGATTTCCAATTGTAACATATTGAACTCAAAGTTCTATCAAGCAGTACAGTCTTTTAAGAAAAATTAAGGAAAAGTTCACAGAATGTTATCAGATTGTTACTTTAAAATAGATTTTGCCAAATGGTTATTAAATTCAAATAAGAAACGGTGCATTAATTAAAATGCTTTGTTTTCACATTGTGATTAGATTGCAAGCTCTATGGGGTAGGATCTGCAAATGTTTCACTTCTAAGATGATGCATTGACAGAACAAATTAATACTACATGTATTGCAGTAGTTTGGAAAAAAAATATATATATACACAGAATCTACAGTTTGCCCATTTCTTATGGTCCAAACTGTTAGTTATATCCTCATAATACACAAGATTTCTAAATATCCTGCAAATTATATCCATAGAAATCTTTCTTTTAAACAGCGCTTAGTGATGTCAAAAGTAAGAAAAGGTGCCTAGTGATTCTATGACATGACTTTTGTATTATGACTTTTGTATTATAAAAAATTAAGTACCCCCTGTTGTAAAATATGAGGCTATTAGAAGTCACCTCTGAGTACATTGACCTGTATATGGTCATTGAACGCCTGGGTGATTTATAATATACTTTTACAGTAGGGGTACTTTATTCACTATATAAACAGTGTCATAAAACTATTGCACTATGAGGCTACTATTTTATTTTTACAGATACTTTTTATTAACTATTTTTCTATTCAGACCCTCTACTATTCATTGTCCTGCCTGCCTAGATAATAGGGTAATCAGAGCCTAGCAACCAGATAGAATTTAATGGGGGTGGTTCACCTTTAAGTTTCCTTTTAGTATGTTACAGAATGGCCAAGCATAAGCAACTTTTCCTTTGAAATTTAGCCATTTTTCAATTTCCGCCATTGCTACTTAGCAGCTTGTTTAGATGAACTATAGTAGTGTTTCTGAAGCAAACAGATCAGTCTTAACAGCGCAGGGCAACACTACATGATATTTTCTTTACTTTAATTTTTTGGTGTTACTGTTCCTTTAAAGGGCCAGCACTTCGAAAATTCGACTTGTCGAATTTTTTTCAATTCATATGGAATTTTGGCCTATTCGATAGTCGGAGTAGCCCATAATTACTTTAATTAAAAATGAATTTTTAAAATTCAAATTTTATTCGAATATTCACTTTGACCCTTAGTAAATGTGCCCCCTAAATTAAATTTAAAGGTGAACTAACCCTTTGAATAATAAGGTTAAATTCCAGCCATATTCATATTTGCAGGGTGAATGTATCTACAGAATATTGGCCAGACCTAATTTAGTGATAAAAAAATATCTTATGATGCAGTTTTTACATCCCAAAATCCGTCATCTCAAACCTTCCGAGGTCATGTAGAAGCCAATGGCAGATTTCCTTTCTTTTTACAATTTGATAATATTGTGATCTGCCCTGGGTTTCATCTGAAAAATTCTGGGTTTTATAACCCCCCAAAAAATTTTGTGATTCGGGTGTCATATCTGAAAAATTTGAAAATGTCCAAGGAAGCAAAAAGGAAGACAGAGATCCTCTATTGACCTAGACCATGAGCTTCACATGTTAAAAAAAAGTGTAAATAAGATATGTTTAACAGTTACAACTAACAAACATAATGCCACTTTAAGTATGAATAAAACGCTAGCTTTTTGACTTTTGTGTATTACAGCATATGATATCACTAGCACAATAATGTCGAGGATATAGCTGCATTGTATTATTTCACTAGTGAGAACCTGGTAAAATAGATTTTGTTGAAAAGGGTAATGAATTAAAATTTTCACACTTATAATAAATTAGCAGATTTACAATGTTCTCCTGAGAAAATGTTTGCCTAGTGAAACGCATCGCAGGTTCTCCAGTGACAAGGTTATTCGCTAGCAAAGTGTGTTGCTCGACGTTTAGTTAATAGGTGATGTTGCTGTGAATTGTCTTTCAGCAAAATTAGTCAAAAGAACACTGTTCATTCTTTAGTATATGTGGCCCTTTGTCTGTAGCGTGGAAATGGACAGAGGTCCACAAGAGACAAAAGAACGCAAAGCTGCTTAGGAGAAGCATGAGACTCTTCTCGATATGTAATAATGGCTTGAAGCAAATAATTCTGTATTACTGAAGTGAATAAGAATGGAAGCTGACACTGTATGGTCTTACCTTCCATCAGCATTATATTTCTTGTGTTTTACAGATTTTCTGCACTCCTACACTTCTTGTCTACTTTTTTTTTAATGTGACAGTAAGTGCACTTTAAACTAAAGATAATATAATATATATGCCACATTAGTTTGCCCTTTGTAATGCAGGCATAATATGCTCAGATAGCAGAGTGCTTTAGTAATCAATGGCAGCAATTTTAAATTGAGCATTTGCTTTTCTACAAGAGATGTGATGCTTTACCTCTGCGCGTTCACATGCTCAACAACTAAGCGCTTTCCACACTCAGGATTCTGTGCAACTTTATCAGAGAGGGTTGTTTTGTTTTTTTTACCATTTGACGATATTTCTCTTAATGGGAGAAAATGCATGATTAATTATAAAATGCAGAATTACGTTAACACAAGGAACAAATGCAAACAGGTGTTAAAACAATGCTGGATTTTAATTTAATTTATTAGTTAAATCTACAGAGAGTCATTTACTTTCATCTACCCCACAGTGGAAGCATTTTCCTTAATAATGTTTATTTGTTTTCCTTCAAGCAGTTGAATTGATTTCTCAGGTTAACCCCTGAAAAGGGGTAGACGCTCACAGAGAAAGTAATGTAATAAATGTGGTATGAAAGACCTGTTTTAGTAGTGTGTGACTATTGTAGGCAAGCATTTTAAAGTACAGGAGGTATTAGTGGACAGATAACTTGGTTCCTATACTATTCCTACTATTTATATTATTACACACAAACCCCAGGGACCTTATATACTGTAGGTACCTGTAGATTTAAAAGTTTAGAAAACACAATATTCATAGTTTACATTCTGTAGAATGGAATGCTGAAAATTAAAGGTTGATTAGAAGACTGGACATCCCTAGAGTAAAAGCCCAGGGTATCAGTTTAAATCTGGGCACACATATATGGCTATTCATTTTTTCAGAATTTCCTATTTACCTTTCAAAACATGTTTGCGATTAGCATCTTTCCAGAGCACTGTATTACTCGAGCTGCCTTGTTTCTGCTTTTACTTCAGCAATACAGTGCTGTAGGTAAACAAGTTAGGTGTTTGGATTTAGCTTGTATTAATACATTCTGATGGAGCCTGTCTCTTAAGGCAGAAATTCTTTCTTCTCCCCTATTGCACATTTCCTTTAAATACATTTTTTTTCTACCAAGGGCTGCATTTGTAAAAACTGATTTTAATTCTGCACCAATAAAAATTATTTTCAATCACTGGCTTTGATTCCAAGAATTAACTGGCAGAGACAGTTCCCATACTGCCTGCCTTGATCGCTTTTTACACAAAATCATGTCCACTTTGGCTAAGCAATTCCAAAAGTGCAAAAGTTAAAAGAGGATAGGAAGATATAGATTTGACCTTGTCAGTAAATATCAGTAGAAGAGATGAGCAGGTGAGGCAGCAACGAAAGGGAGCACTTTAAATTGGAAAACAGCAGGCAGGAAATTTCTGTAAAAGGTAAAATAAGCCAAGGAGAGAACGATCCAGGGAAAACAGCACCAGTAGCAGACTCAGTAATAACCAGAAAGAAGCAAGAGCTAGGTGTTATAGTTAGCTTAGTTAGCTGTCACTCTAACCTGTAGCATGATCAAAATGGCATGTGCTTTGCCCATTTTATTTGCGATTTGGTATGTGGAAATGTGGTTTTAAAAAGCTTTTTTATTTGGCACTATCCTCAGTTACCAATGTGTTTATGAGAGTCCATTGATTAACTGTAAACAGAACAAATTATCTAACAATGGGGCACATTTCAGATGCAGTAATCAAAATATTACTAATCTTAGGGGTTACTGTACTAATGGAATACATTCAGCAGCAACCTTTTTTACTGGTCAAGGTTTTTAGGGGTAAAACAAAAAAAAAAAACTTTAAATTTTAGAGTTGACCTGTTGAGGTCATGTAGAAGTCAATGCCAGATGTCTGTGAAGTTGTTTCTTGACATCATGATCTGAGCTGGATAATCCTAAAAAAATTCTTGGTTTTTGTCAGAAAATCCAAAAAGGCTAAGTTTTCGCAGGAAAAATGATATACAATACAAATCACTCAATTTTGATGACAAGGTCTGTCACATGAAACATCTATTTTAATGAAACATTTCAGTATGCCAACCTGCCATAAAACAGCAGAGTTGTGCAGAGCTGTTTAAAGATGCCATCTTCCACTGTATTCAGAGCCTTTTCTGCCAGTTCACCGATATGGACCTTATGGATATGGTTGATGCACTATAAAACTTTCTTCAGAATAGATATTGTGAGGAGGGAGTTTAGAGGGGGTAATGGAGGTGGGGAAAATTATTTTCAATTACTGGCTTCTTTTTGATTCCAAGTATTAACTGGCAGAGACAGTTCCCATACTGCCTGCCTTGATAGCTTCTTACACAAAATCATGTCCACTTTGGCTAAGCTTAGAGGGGGTAATGAAGGTGGGGATGAGGGTGGGCTAGGGTTTAATTCTCCTATACAGTTATTGGTTAAAGTTTATTGGTCTGAGTGATTGCAGAGGTTCCGTTTTTTCTGTTTTGCTGTTTTTCAGGTAAGCTACTAGGCACAGTTCCTGAGGTTGCTGATCAGAGTACAGTATAAGATATTTTCTGAACCTTGCAGTGCCTCTTCCTCATAAAGTTTTAGTTAATTTCAGGGAGTGATGTTAGGAAGGACAAGCATTTTGCATGTTTCTCCCATCTACAAAGCTTTGTTTACCCCAAATTATTAATCTAAAATTCAAGGTCTCCGTTTCCCATATCCCTGGATCTTTGCACGTACAAGCTGAATACATAATAGTGCTGTCATTTGCATAGAATTTAGCATGACACAATATATATCACAGCAAGGAATAAGTAATCACTTGCATAACAACATGAAAACTGTTGATACATTTTCCACTTTCCAAGTACACCAACAGACTGATTGCTTCCACTTTGGCATTTATCTGCATGTCTGAATCACACCTCCCTTGTATCATTACCCTATAGAACATTAATTCAAATTCAAGGAAAAGGGAGAGTGCATTTGGCAATAAAAGGGTTCAGAAATGTAGAGAGTCCTTGTGCTTGGCAACATGCACTCTCAATGCTGATTTCTAACGGCCATATTACAGTTCACATAGAACTTAAGTGCAAAATAAAACCACTGTAATTGCAGTAATCTGAAAAAGAACATGCCCATTTAGAAGAAGAGAAGTTTGCAGTTTGAAATGAGTGAAAAGTGGCTTTATGAAAAGAAATGTACTTGTTAGGTGAGGTAATTCGATCTTTATACAAGTAACTGCTTCTTCTATAGCCTTCTAAAGTTATCAAACACAGTGCTCCGCAGGCATTAATTTAGGGGTCTGCTGATAAATTATACATTAGAAAATATTGCTACGTCTTTAATGATCATTCTCAAAAGGCTCAGAAATCTGAAGAAAAAGCAAAGTGTATGGTGGTCAAAGATACAGCAGGGCATGATTGCAGCTACAGATCTTTAGAATATGAAAAGCTGTATAAATATATATGTAGCAGGAAATGTAACCTTGCAAAAACTCCTAGGCATAATCTTTTCTGTGGAGCTGTAGGAGAGTACTTTATACCCCCATAGCCTTGTCATGAAATTAGATTTTTCATTTACAGAAATACAGTTTAGTCCCTACTTAGGAGAAATTTTACATAAGCCGTGGAGTCTAGCTGTGTGTTATTCTCTGTCTGTTTATGATAACCAGAATAATTTAACCCATTTGCAGATCAGTGAACCACATTAAAATCAAAACAAAGAGGTATTTGATACAATATTGAACATTTTAACAGCCAATGTCTCATGCACCTTGTAGTGCATCACTCACTAATCAGCTTGTAGTTCTACGCATGTGTCCAAATATGTCCAGCATGAACAACACAAGTCACTAATTAAACAAAATCACAATTTATTTATGTAGTTCCAACAAATTATGCAGTACGAACAGACAACGAACAGGAGCAAACAGTAAATAACAAACAAAGATTTACAGAATATAATGGGCCCTATTCCCAAGAGTTTACAAACTAAAGTGTTAGGATACAATTGAAACAGATTTTAAAAACAAATGTGTTATTTATAATATGACTGATTAATTAAGATACATTGAATAAGCTTCCCTAAACAGGTGAGTCTTTGGGGAGCGTTTGAAAGGAAGATGAGAGTCTGGCACCTCAAAGCCAAGAGTTCCAGAAAAAGCAGAAGCCAAAAAGAAATCTTGTAGATGAGAATGGGCTGAACTGATGAGAGGAGAAGAATGGGCTGAACTGATGAGAGGAGAAGAGGGGCAAAGGTCAGAGGCAGAGTGAAGGTTGAGTGGAGGAGTGTATTTTGAGAACAAAGATTAAATATAGGGAGGGGCTTTATTGTTTGATTGGGTTCTTTGCCTTCCTCTGTTTAAAGGTTGAACTTGATGGATGTGTGTCTTTTTTCAGCCTAACTTACTATGTTACTATGTAAGGCACTGGCAGAAGGAATAATACTAATGGTAACAACAAAAGAAACTAGATGAATTGATGAGCTACCAAAAGGCTCAAACATTGTAATAGATGAATGAGACTCTTCATAGTCATATGTCTAAGCTGCTGTTTTAATACCTACATACCCCCTCTATAATTGATTTTGAAGTAAAATAAAGTAATGTTTTTAATAAATATAATTTATACAATAGTGTGGTTACTCCATTGGATTTTTTATTGTTACCATATTACAATTTGTTTCTAAAATCTTCCTAGTTTTTGTTTCTGATAAGTTTTAGGGGACCTGTTTTTATTTTTTAATAATTGATGTTTGGAGGTCTATTTATCAAAATTAGATTTTTAATAGTCACATTTTTTAAACAAAATGTTTGCTTATTAGAAAAATATGTATATACAAAATGTGATAGAAAAAACTCAAACACCTCAAATTTGTGAGTTTACAAACTCAAAACACTTCTACGTGAACTTTCAAGCTTTTATAAGATCTTAGAACTGAATTCACCACAATCCATTATTTAGTAATAAAATCAACCAGGTGTAATTTTTTGACCTAAGCATGTAAATGTATATTATAAGGAGACAGAACACCTTCCACATTTTATCAGAGAACTGTTTTAGGGGTTATGCTAATAGGCACAAAATAATTTGAAACTTCCATCATGTGGTTTAATCACCAGCTGGAGATCAAAAGCTACCATGTGCTTTTATATGCAATGGGAAGCTTCCAAAATATCCTTACATGGAATGAGATCAATGTCAAAATTGGTAGATACAGCAAAGCGCCTGCAATAAAAAGCTTTTTATGTGTCTTGTTCAAAGCATTTAAGTGGCTTTTAGATCACTGATTGAACCATACTCTCTATAAAGCTGAACCTTATAATACCAAAATACATTTCCAAAATAGAATTCCATTATAGGAGAGAGGGTTTTGCTGCAACAGGAAAGATAATAATTCTTTCACAGTGTAATGGGATAAATGAAATGTTTGGTGATAAACAGAATATGTTTGTATTGTTATAGAAACATTCCAATGATGTTTATGGGTGTCTTTGTGTGTTTACAAATTATATACAGAATAATGTGTGGACAACAGCTCATTACAAAGCTACCAGTCTATTGAAGGGACATGGATGATATGCAATCAACTGCACAGTTCTGACTTTTAGAAAAATAAGCTGTTCTATACTCACTAATTTTCTTCAAATGCAGCATAACAGTTTCAATCTATATTTATGTCTAGAGCATATCATGTAAATTAGTTGAAGTATCAGGATACTAAGATTTTGATATTTTTTTATTTTCTTTACTTATAGCAAACTATGAAGGACAAGGGTGCATAACCTGTCATATTATATGGTGTAAGAAACAGTTAACTCAACAGACAAGGTATTCTGATGACAAAAATGTGGTCTGGTTAAATAGTTGAAGATAACTTTGACCTGACAAAATAGTTTAGTGTGAGGTTTAGTCAGTTTGGGAAGCACAAACATTCTATTCCAAACTACTAAACATAATCATATTATTGTGCATGTTCTGGTGTATTAAAAGGTTATTGGCTACCAACCTGCATATATCAAAAAAGCTTCTTGTGCAATAGGCTTTACAGGGACACTATATTTAATTTATTTTCCTCTCATGTGTGTATAATGGAAATATTTACAGTTTTAGTTTTGATTATGATGCCATCTTAAAACAATGGCAGTCTAGAGCCTTCTTGATTACCCCTCAAGCCCTCTCTATGGGGCAGTCATAAGTAAAAATTAGTCAGAAATTCAATCTGCAGGGAGATCTCCAATTTACTAACAGACACAGAGGACAATTCGCTAGCGAAAGAGTACATCACTAACGAAGTTTCACGGTCTTTCGGCAGGCAAATTTTCACTCAGGCAAAATGATTGTTATTCTGCAAATTCACTTATGTGCACATTTTCCATAATTTTACCCTTTCACTAGAGTTTGCCATCTTAGACCTGGCAAACTGAGAAGATGAAGCTCCATCCTCCTCAATCTTATGTTAGTGACTCCATATCCTGTATGCCGAAAAGTCATAAACGTGATTAAAAAAAGCTGTAATTTTTTCAAATTTTAAAGAAAGATTGTATTTAAAAGATGTGACTGTAAAACTTTTTTTAACATTTTTTTGAGGGGCATGCCACATTTGTATAAGTGTCCCCTTCAAACAATTTCCCCATCAGTAATAAAGACATATATATGACCTATATGTACTAAGGATGCACCAAACCCAGGATTCGGCCAGTATTTGGCCTTTTTCAGCAGGATTCAGCCAAATCCTTCTTCCTGGCCAAACCAAATCCTAATTTGCATATGCAAATTAGGGGCAGGGAGGGAAATCACATGACTTTTTGCTACAAAACAAGGAAATCCTAATTTACATATGCAAATTACGGGCAGGGAGGGAAATCACATGACTTTTTGCTACAAAACAAGGAAGTAAAAAATGTTTTCCCCCTCCAATGCCTAATTTGCATATGCAAATTAGGATTCGGTGGTTCGGCCAAATCCAAAATAGTGGATTCGTTGCATCCCTAATATGTACCAATCCTATTCAAACTGACCTAAGTGTAAGAGGCAGATTTATCAAGGGTTGAATTTAGAAGATAAAAAACTGCAAAATTCAACCATTGACTGTTTTCGATCAAATAGGTCAATTTTCAATCAACGTAAAATCGGTCATTTGAACAATTCAAACGATTTTACCCCACCCCCCAAAAAATTTTTTGAATTTCAAAATTCAGCCTGTTCAATTGTTGGAGTACCCAAAAATTACTTAAAAATTCAAATATTTTTTTTTCATTTGAATTTTCACTTCTTCATCAGAGGCACAAAGCAAAAAAACAAAAAAAGGCAGAAAGAACCCCTCAGTTATATACCTTGTGTCTCATAATTGTCCAGGCTAGGAGAGCGCGCGCTACAGCGCGTCTGATGTCACTTCCGTTTCCTGTAAATCCATACTCCACTATCGGCTAGTCTTTGGAACGCAAATGCGTTCCAACTAACGGAAATAAATAGATGTGCGCAGTCATGACTATGATTAATTGCGATTCTAAGCGCATCATCATGCCAGGAATCCAGGATTATAAGACTACAAATGTTTACAGATGGTTGAGGGGTGAGACCCACTATAGGAGATCACGTAAATTTACATCCAGACAACAAGGTGATAGATCGTCCTCCTCGGGTAATGGATCGGACCTTGCTGATGGTGATTCCCCTAATGAACATCAGAAAAAGACTTTTTTAGCCAAAGGCAGAAAATATTACCAAAGAAAAGAACCAAGAGAGGACGAACAAAATATAAGGGAGGACAGGAACACACAACAGGAGGGAATGCAGACACAAGCGGCGAGTCCAGTGAAAACTCGCAGCAAGAGGGACAAATAATATTTAATCTATCATCTAAGCCCCTTACTGATAGACAGGTTGGTGCCCTCAACGGGGGATTGAGTTTTGTACCCACGACCAATTTCAACCCATTTAATTTTGAGGTTGAATTATTTAAATTTTGTCGACAACTTAATTTGAATTCTTTCTTTCTTTCTAGACCTACAGAGGATTCCACTGACTCACAAGCTGATTCACAGGCCTCAATGATGTCGAAGCAGCTAAAATTAAAGTCTACATTTATGCCACCGACACATAATAAGTCTGTGAGTAAATTTGCAAATTATGTTAGGCGTGAAGTGTATAAATACACCAAACAGAAACATAAATATGGGAAAAATCTAAAATATCAGGAAAGGATATCCATACGTGAACTAGCTCGGGACACAACCAGGATTGTTAAACCTGCTGATAAGGGGGGAGGAATAGTCATAATGGATTACGCCAATTATAGGAAAGAGGCACTTTGCCAGTTGTCAGATGGAGTCTGTTATGAGATATTGGACACAGATCCCACACTTTCATATTTGAACAAAATCAGGGATATGGTGGGATTGGCAAATGATTTGAATGTGATTGATGAGAAAACCAGTAAATTCCTAATTATGACACATCCACGGCGGCCCTGTCTCTATCTTCTCCCCAAGATTCACAAATCATTGTCCAATCCTCCTGGGAGACCGATTATATCTGCCTCTGGGTTGATTTGTCAACTGATTGCCCAGTTTGTAGATGCATTCCTACAACCACATGTCATGAAGATTCCATCCTATATTAAGGACTCTTTTGATTTTATTTCTAAATTACATTCTGTGACCATTGATCCATCTACACAGACACATCCCATATTGGTCACGATGGATATTTCGAGCTTATATACCAATATACCACATGATTTAGGGAAATCCACAATTCATCGATTGTTGATGAATGAGGAAATAGAGAAACCTCTTGCCCTGTTTATTTATTATATATTGCGCTTCATATTGGATCATAATTATTTTAGTTTTTAACAGACATTTTACAGACAGAAACAGGGTACTGCTATGGGAAGTAATGTTGCTCCATCATATGCCAATTTATTTATGGCACAATATGAGGACCAGTACATTTATCAATCGATATTTTGGCAATATATTGTAGCGTATTATCGCTACATAGATGATCTGTTCTTCCTTTGGCAGGGCAGTGAATCTATTCTAATTTCTTTTCTTGATTATTTGAATCAGATTCCATCGACTATCCGCTTCATGGCATCATGGAACATGACTTCAGTATCTTTTTTGGATATATTGGTGACATACCAATCAGGTAATTTTAAAACCAGTATTTTACGGAAGTCTACGGATAGAAACAATCTTTTACATGCCCATAGCTTTCACCCACCAGCATTAATTAAGGCATTACCATATTCTCAAATGCTTAGAGTGAAACGGATCACATATGAGGCAGAGGAATTAGGAACTTCATTGACATCTATGGCAGAAAGATTTCGTGAGCGCGGATATACTCAGGAGTTGATTGATCAAGCCATCATCAAGGTAAATACAGATGTACAAAGCAGTCCGCTCAGAAGAAGCGGGTGTTTGTGACTAAATACACTACAGCTAGTCGTTATATTAAATATGTTGTGCAAAAACATTGGCACCACTTACAATCGGATGCCATTCTGGGACCCCATTGGCAGACTTTGCCAATGTTTGCGTACAAACGGGGGAAGAATTTAAAGGAAAACTATACCCCGAAAATGAATTTTTGAGCAACAGATAGTTTATATCAAATCAAGTGACATATTAAAGAATCTTACCTACCTGGTATATATATTTAAGTAAATATTGCCCTTTTACGTCTCTTCCCTTGAACCACCATTTCATGATGGTCTGTGTGCTGCCTCAGAGATCACCTGACCAGAAATATTTAAACTCTAACTGTAACAGGAAGAAGTGTGGAAGTAAAAGACACAACTCTGTCTGTTAATTGGCTGGTGTGACCTAACTTTGACTTAACTTAACCAATGGCACATGCTACTAAAAAAGTGTATTATTATGAAAATGGTTTATTTACATGAAGCAAGGTTTTACATATGAGTTGTTTTATGCAATATCTGTTTATAGAGACCTACATTGTTCGGGGGGTATAGTTTTCCTTTAAAGGATGAACTGGTCAAAGCTAACAACAAAGCACATTATACTCAAAAACATTTTCTATCCAATCCACAACCAGGCAATTACAAATGTTTCAATTGTTCGGTCTGCAATAGCATGATACAAGGGACATCGTTTACACATCCCAGTACATCACAGAGATTTTCTATTAAACATAGAATCACATGCCGATAGTGGAGTATGGATTTACAGGAAATAGAAGTGACATCAGACGCGCTGTAGTGCGTGCTCTCCCAGCCCGGACAATTATGTGACACAAGGTATATAACTGAGATTCTAAGAGGGGTTTTTTCTGCCTTTTTTTGTTTAGGTTTTTTTGCTTTGTGCCCCTGATGAAGACCAGAATGGTCGAAACGCGTTGGGATGTGCTATTACACTTTTTGGTGATTGGCATGGAATAAAATATTTTTTTTTTGTATTTCAATGAGTGTGCAATCTTCAATTTTTTATTTCACGTGATTTACTTTGGAGACTAGTGGTGGGTAGCCTCCTTTTGGATCAGCACCTCAAACTTATGATAAAAATTCTTTTCGATTTGGAGTGTGCGCCTTCCATCTGTTTTTTTCATTGAATTTTCACTTCGACCCTTGATAAATCTGCCCCTTAGTGTATTATCAAAGTTTTGTTAGGCAGAAATGAACGTTACCACTTATCAGCAAAAGTTTTTGTACCTAAGAGCTTTGATACTCACAATATACCAGACACCCCCTCTGTCCTGTTATGCCATTCTGGACATCTGATGAAGATGTTAACACCCCCAATTAGACATTGCAAACGTATTGTAATACTAGTTAACAAAGGAATTCCGGGGATTCAGCTGGTAAGTAACTTTCGGGAAACAAGGACACCCCCGGCAATCCTGGTCTTCACCGTCGCCCTTTCGGGGCCCTGGATCCTTCCACGGCAGGATCAACAGGGAACTTGAACATGTTTAGGAATCTCCCAGTACAGACAAGGAGTAGGCGGTATGGAAATCAAGACTAGGCAAGGTTCATGACAGGCAGCAAGGATCAGAATCTGTAATTAGGCGTGAGTCAAAACTGGAATAACACGAACAAGGCTAAGGCAGGAACTGAATACACAGAAGCCAGTTTGGGCAAGCAGGAGTAAGGGAAGGAGCTATTTAAAGGGCAAATAACCAATGGGAGAATAGTAAACTTGATAGGCAAGGAAGGGAACCAATGGACACAGAGGATGCACAATTAGTGTCATAACGGACTCAGGTGCAAGCTCGTATTTTGAACAATGCATCAGGCGAATATTCGCTGGGCGCATAAGCTGATGATTAAATTTTTTAATAGGATAGATATACTCCAGATTAAATCCCATTTCATCAACACTGCATTCAGAGCTTATATGTGACTGCTATTGTATAGGGAGCAAAACTGAGAATTTTTGAATTTAGCATGGCTGCCAATAAATCTCCAGCATTTTTATTTGAAAAGCTTTCAGAGACCATTTCTTGGGTTCTATGATGGATTTGCTGAGATGATATGCTAAGGTGTTGTCTATACCTTATATAACAAATGTATAAAAATTCTCTGCACTTCCCTAAGAAGGTTATGTGAATTTAACTTCTGTCAATTTATATGAGACAACTGTGACATTGTCTGACTGGATCCTCACTGCTTTCCCTTTTATTAACCTTTGAAAGACCAACAGAGCATTTAAGACAGAATAGATGTATCTGAGGTTGGAGAACAGAAATGTCTCCATTGCATTCTAGGGATCTTGAACAGTCTGGTCTTTGTAATAAGCCCCCTGTCCTATGGTAGAAGCATCTGTAGTAATTGAAATCCAGTCTGTTCCTGTCAGTTCCTTGTTTCTTCAGAGATGCATCAAATGACTCCAACTTCCTATCCCATAAGGCAGAATTTTTTTAACCATCAGACGTAGGACAATAATTTTTTGTCTCAGAGAAAAAGGCAATGGATCTACCATGCGAGTCACAAGGGTACAAAGAAATCATCTTGGGAGTGCAAATGACATGCTGATCAGAGCCAGGCCACACCAGCTAGGCGCCTATGGCAACCCAGATGGTCGCAGCGCCGGCTGAGTGCGAGCATGCACAAAGTGATGCTGGCGTTACCTCGCTCATGCTCGCCGGTATCACTTCACGTGGGATGACACTGACGCAAATGCGCAGAAGAGTGCACATGTGCATAAGTGCAAGAAGAGGACTGGGAGTAAGGGGCCCAGACGGGGGTAGGCTACAGTGCAGGCACGTGCCTGGCGCCCCCCAGCTTTGCGCCCTAGGCACGTGCCTACTCTGCCTGATGCTGATGGTATCAATACGCATCCCTAGTAATGGCTTCCTCCTGAAAGGTTAAAGAGAGAATGTCTGTGTTGACAATCCAACCTAGGTATTGTAGAGTCTCCAAGGTTTTCTGGAGAAGAGTCGCCCATACTGCTTTTAGAAACCAATCATTTAGGTATGGGATTGTGTGCATACTTGAGCTATCTGAGAAAGGCTGTGACAGATGCTATAAACATTGACTAACCCTCGGAGCAGATGGTAATTCCGAATAGCCAGACACAGACCTGGAAATTATTTAGTTGAATGAAAAGAGCAATCCTTAAAGGCACAGCAACACAAATATTTTATATCACAAACATCACTTTACATCACTTCTAAACACTTTAATTATATACTGTATCATATAGAAATGTCAATATTATAAATGGATTATTAAATAAATAATGTTACCATGGATTAATAAGGCTCATGTGCCAACTATTATGATGTCCTTCCGGTCTGCTCCCCCTTCCCTGTGCAAACTCAGCCTGCAGGCTCCACTGAGAAACAGCAGCAGATGAAAAGTCCTTTATTGCCCACCTCACTCCCAGGGAAAAAATGACATTCATCACTCGCAAACAGGCTCTGCAATAGCTAAGGAATTCAGAAATCTATCCTCCGGATTAAATCGCAAGACGATAGGTCACCACATCGCCTTTTTTTCACTTTGCCCTAAACTCAGATATAATACTGCAATTTCTATAATATATATGTGTTAATAAATGCATTTGTTTGTAGATCAGGCACTTAAAAAGCAATCATCCAAGCAGATTTTTTAAAAAATTGGTGTTTATTGAAGTACAGGTATGGGACCTGTTATCCAGAATGCTCAACTTGGGGTTTTCCGAATAACAGATCTTTCCGTAGTTTGGATCTTAATATATAATATTGCAATTTCTATAATATATATGTGTTAATAAATCATCAACATCATCATTTATTTATATAGCGCCAACAAGATCTGCAGTGCTTTACCTTAGTTCTAACAAACAGGGAATAAATAGTGCATAACAATCAAGGGTTTACAGAATACAGTAGGATTAGAGGGCCCTACAAATTACAGTTTACAAACTGAAGGTTAGGGTACAATTGAGACATTAGGATTTTAGACACAATTTTGTAATTTATAATACAAGCAAAAATTGATATAGGTTTAGGGAGCACTAACCATCATATTGGAGAAACAGTGGGATGGTGTGCAAGATCAGTAATATGAAAAATTTGCAGTTGCACCTCCCCATCCTAAAATACGGTAATCCCAAGAAACAAAATAAGTAAAACTTAACTTTTAATTCATCAATATAAAAGCAAATAGTCCAGGAAATGGTTAAACATACGGTAAGGAACAGGGAGATTGAAATACTGAATTATGCGAGATGACCTAAGCTTGTGGTAGAGATGGGAGAAATCTGATGGGTCTGTACTGGAGTATAGAGATAATGAGAGGGTAATTATAGGCAATATTCAGTGACTTAGAAGAGTGAATATCCAACCCAAGCACTCCACTCCTCTCAGGTTTGAAATCAAAATCGCAATTGACCAGTCAACCCTTCACCCTCAGGTGGATACACATATATTGCAACCAAGGTCAAAGAGCCACCAATGCAGTTCATCTGCGTTGACTGTATCAACCCCTGACCCACAGACAGACCATCTTGGTTAGATAAATCAATACTTTATATTAAATTCTACCCACATAGGCTCCAGTGATCAGCCATCCCATCACCCACAGAGCTTCCCTCCCGGTTAAGCTATATAGTGTAGGTCTGTGATATTGTGAGTGGTTCGCAGAACACATACACCATGTGATGTGCTGGATTCTACCCTTGAAAGAGGCTCAGTTGATCACCCACCCCTTCTCCTCCCAATCAGCTTACCAAAGACCTGCAAGATGACTGCGTGCAACTCCTCTGCCTAAATCTGCCCCAAGGGGTAAGTATAAAGTAAAGTATGGGGCATTTCCCCAGGGGGCAGTTAGGCTGGGGGAAGGAGGGAGTCTATATGGGGGTGACAGGGTACGTTTTTTTTTAATTAAGGGTTTGGATTCTCCTTTAATTGTGAAAAATATTTCCCTGGACAGCAAATGAAAATCTGTTTATAGGTAACTGTGGTTGACAGCTAGTGTGGTCTAGCTCCTCCATGTAACAGGGATGACTCCTTGGCTTAAACGATAAGATTAAGTTTGGTCCATTTTATGTTTTTCTCCTTAATTAGCCCTGTCCTTGATTCATGAAAATTCTGATCTCAGTTGCCATAAAAATACTGAGACCCTCTAGCATATTGTGAAAAAAGCCTAAAAACTCAAGATTACTTTTGATGAATTTCACCCATTGCATACCTCCCTGTTTTGAGCGGGACAGTCCCACTTTTGACAGCTCAACCTGCAGTCCCTGCTTGTTAGTGAAATGTCCCGACTTTTCTGCACTGATCAGCCAGAACCAAATACAAAGCTTCTAAGTTAGAACAGCCACCAGGTGCACTAAGATACTTTTGTAACAATTTTGATATAAACAAATTAGTAACTGTAACAATTTAACATAACTAGGTCTCTTGGGAGAACTTAGACTCACAGCTAAAGGGCTATTCACCTTTATTAGCAAAACTGTAATAACTTAGACATATGTTCAAACTTTAATAACCTGACAACTTGTGTACAATGAACATGGTAAAAATCTTTATATTTCCAAAATGTTGGGAGGTATGCCATTGTTGTCTAT
>CM044445.1:71947935-71971213 GCA_024363595.1 Xenopus borealis
TTCTTGTTTTCCATTATTTGTTACATCTAACCATATTTCTGTGGATGTGCATGACTGAACTTCTAGGAAAACTGCCACATTAAAACAATCCAAAAGCACCCATTTATACCACGTTTAGTGTTTGAACTGACTGACCAAGATCTAGCTCATTTAAAGGATTAGCCCTATGTTGCTTTTGATCACCATTTGGAGGATGGTTATCGTGTCTTAATTAATCTTGCCTATGCTTATGCATAAATCTAAGTGTCCTATAAAGCAAAGCTTGCACTAGGCAGTAACCTACAGCAATAAATATAAGATATTTTATCTCGATATTCAGTAACCGCTTGACCAACTGTTTACACGTTTGCATGTAACCTATTTGTAAGAATATATTTCCCCTTTGTAAGTAGATTTAATTCATTTCCATGTCCTGTTAGTATTGGACAGTTCTGTAACGACATCCATTTGTTAAAAATACCATATTTTAAATTTACTGGAAGTTATTTTTAATTAATCCTATATTAATTACTCAGATCTGACTACTATGCACTGAATACTGCTACATAGCAAAGTTAGAAAGCCTGCCATACAGCATAGTTCATATACATGTATTTTACTTGGATTTTACTTAACAGTTTTAATAGGATACAGTTCTACGCTAAGCCATATTTTAAATCTCTAGGAACCAAGTGAAAATGGACCACTTTTCTCTGAACTTAAATTCTATATGCGTGCTGCAAAACCTGACCAGAGTAAGTTGAACCTGAATATTGTGTGACTATGCCTTCTCAATAAATTCTTTTTAAACTGATTGTTAAATAGTTACTACTTTTAGTATGGTAACATCTCTGCTGTCCATAAAGTGATTGTTTTAAAGAGTCCCAAGGTTATTTATTTCACCATAGTGTTTAGTAGCTCTTCTGGTGTGGCAGGGGGGGTATGGTTCATTGTTGCATGCCATACTTGGGTGACAATGACCCTATTATACTTTGCATTGTGTTACCATAAACCATCACAAAAGATTAAAGGAATGCAGCTGTCCAGTACGCATGGGGCTGTATGTCATTTTCGGTAAATGGAGATTTGGAGCATGTCACAAGACTAGAAAGGTAACGGTTCGGTTAGTTCCGTGGCCTATTAACTATACAGTCTTATTTAAAAGGCTTTCCACAGTAATCTCTTCAGCAATATGGACTGATACAGCTTAGACTGTGAACATGTCATCTACTGATCAGCCTATTGGCGTTCATGAGATAAATGTTAAACTTATACCTACAGACTTACATTTTTTAAGTTCTACATTATATTAACTTTTTATTTGTATGTATAACTGCATGGCAATGTTATGTGGTTATACTTCTAAGTGAAAAATGGTTTTCTGCACACATTTGATCTAGTTTCACTATTTTTGCAGCTGTATTGCTTCATATGGCTAATAGAAGTCTAGATACAGATGAAGCCACTTTGGCATTTGACACAGAAAAACTTAACTCATCTATCCCATTTATCCCACTTAGCACAGAATATTGTGTCACAGCATCCCATCCAATTTAAGAGTTCACCATTGAAAACAATGGGGCTTTGGTATGTTAATGAAATGGTTAAATGCATTAAATGAGTTAAGATAACTTTAGATAACAGTTTCTTTAATTAACGCTGAGTCATGACGCATTTAACTCACAAATCCCAGTGGCTGCATCTGTACCTTCTACTGCAATTTTTTCCTGCCTTCATATGGATGAATGCCACCCCAAGATGTTGTTTAGTTTTAGCAAAGAAGAATATAACTGTTTGAAATTTTAGAAGATCAGAATTGTTTAGTGTTTAACTTAACTGGACTATGCTGCTAGTGTCAAGAGACTCTAGAGCTCCGACTTCAAGGTTAGTATCCACAAACACATTTCCTCAGTACATGGATTTAATTAATTTTACCTGTGTGCCAATGCTTACTTACTGAAATTCACATGTTGCATTCTCTTCTACAGTATATAGACATTTTCTAAATTTATATTGCTATCTGTTTCAGTTCAGAAATGGAGCAGCTCTCATAAGCTGAAATACTTGGGTGTGCCAAGATACTGGGGCTCTGGTCTGCATAACAAAAATGGAAACAGGTGAATATTAAAATAGTTGGATGTAAGCAATATTTTTGTTTGCATATTAAAAACCAACATATTGTATTCTTGTTCTCAGTTACAGGTTTATGGTAATGGATCGTTTTGGTCAGGACCTACAGAAGATTTTTGAAAACAAAGAAAAAATCTTGGCACGTAAAACTGTTCTACAGTTAGGTTTACGACTGGTATGTACTTTATCATTGTTTTTATGTTTTTTCCTTATGGCATATTGCCTTTACATTTTTAGTTTTGACTCCTGTAGATCTAGTCTATCATAACTAAAGATTTGAGTACTTCCTCCATTCCTTAAGTGACAAAATAGTTATTTTTATTTTTTAAGTCACCATGGTACATATAGCACTTAGACTGTTGCAATTATTGTGGCAGGGCCCTTGTGGTTGTAACAACCAGCCCGCTGTCAGCCATTTCCGATTTATATCAATAGGTGACGTGCTGTCTGTGGCAGATGCTGGCACAGCTTGGTTAGGAGTGTGCATTCCACAGTGATCTCTCACCGCTATGAGCATCTGCTATAGGAGTTGAATTTCCTAGTTAAACAATCTGGAAGTGGCTTTCTGTAGGTAGTAATGTTTTGATTGCCATGGTTTCCCATAAGAGCACTGTGATATATAAAAACACCACATTTGCCACAGCCCTCATAAATAAGTGATTTTTTAATAAGCTAAAATCCCAGTTTCTCTCAGGGTGTCTGATCACTAAAAAGTTGTGCATGCATAGTTGCCTTATTTATTATTACCAGATATGACTATGTGCTTTGAAAATATAAAATGATGAAAAACCCAGAGATGTGTGCATACAAATGGGGAGGTCCCAGCAGTCATTGTATGAAGAGTGAAGCCGTTTTTTTTTTTTTGAGATATGGACAGAAGAGTATTTATGGACAACAGTAAATTGTAAATCCTAAATCAACAGGCAGTCAAAGATTGCTGGGGGATGCTAGGCATTAATTAATAACTGAAAATATGTAGCCGGGACACTAATATTGCGGGACTGTGGTGTTTATAAATATAACGCTTTATCTTGTAGATGTAGTATCTCTAAAGCAAGGAAACTGCCAAAAAGCATCCCCATGCCCTGGCTACACAACTAAACAGTGTAGAGAATGGGGGAATGTGTGGGGAACAGTGGCATCTAGGAAATGCTGAATGGAAAGTGAAAGTAATTGTCTGCCCCGCCTCTATGCCACGGGCATAGGGGCAGACAATATTTGATTGACAGCTGATATTTTTAAATGAGCTTACAACAGCTATGAATGCTTTAATAAATAACAGAAATTGGATTTCATGTTTAATTTGAAAAGGACTTTTATTATACAGATTTTTGTGTCTGGGTGACAGGTCCACTTTAACAAGCTGATAATTTCTTGTTGCTGAGTATTTTCAGACTGCTACTAATACAAGACATGCCACTGATAATATAAATAGAGTATCTATCTATTTTGATTTAACAAGAGACCTGCCAATTATGCTATAAACAGTTGGCTGTATATATTTCTTTAACACCAAACAAAAGAGCAATGCAATCCTAATAATTTAAGAGTAGGATAATATTTTCCCCAGTTAGTGTTGAGGTTTCAGTCTAAAGAACTACACCCTCATAATCGAGCAGGCAGAGAGAGAGAGAAGGTTGTCTTGTCCTAACCATGAAATGTAGCTTTTTAAATTTTAATACCCTCAGCACAGTCCCCTAGCAGACAAGGTAAAACTAACATAGCTACAAGCCTCCCAAATTCATTAGAATTTATATTGTGCATGTCAGCCTACCTTTATTATATAGTCCATAAAGTACAGAGTATTTTTAAATGGTCATGAAACTCTGAGCTAACTTCTAATATCCTCATATTTTGCAACTGGGGTTACTTTATTATAATACACACGTTTCAGTGAGTCATGTTACAGAAATTACATCCGAACTCACCGTTTATAACCGTTGAGTTCTGATGTCATCAGTTTATAAGGATATAATTTACAAGATATTCACGGCTTTTGTGTATTATAGTCCATTATACTCATTGTTCTTCTGACTCATTCACCATTACAATTTAAAAGAACAATTCAGTGTATAAATAAAATTGGGTAAAGTTTGTGTTGTGCATTCACTTAAATCCTCTCTCTCCCTCTGATAAGTGCCTAGTTCAATTTCAAATTATACACCAAACTTACTTGACACTGAAAAGCACCTCATGGTTCGCCAAGAAAACTCCAGATGGCCTTGCTGCAATGTGCCTGATATGCAAACTTTATACATCTGATGTGGCACAGTGTGGAGGTCCAGAGGTTCTGGAGGCAGGTTATGCAGTTCTTAGCAGGCAAACTCTCTTTACTGCAAGTTGTAAACCAAACTACCAGTCTGCAGGGCCTAGTGGACTCTTACCCAGAACTGCCTTTTTAGACTACTTTTGCAAGCACTCCTTTTCTATGACAAAAAACAGTGGCCCTGCACTGCATGGATCCCTCTCCTCCTACACTCGCCAAGTGGATTAAACTAATTGTCTCCCAGCTGGCACATTACAGACTAACCTACTTTAGCTAGAAGCTGCCCACAAAAGTTAGGAAAAATATGGACCTGACTCATCAGCAGCCACAGTCCTTTAATGCTATTTAAAGGGGTTGTTCACCTTTGAATTGACTTTTAGTATGATGTAGAGAGTGGTATTCTGAGACAATTTGTAATTGGTTTTCATTTTTTATTATTTGTGGTTTTTGAGTTATTTAGCTTTTTATTTAGCAGCTTTCCTGTTTGCAGTGTCAGCAATCTGGTTGCTAGGGTACAATTTACCCTAGCAACCATGCATTGATTTGAATGAGAATATGGAATATTAATAGGATAGGGTCAGGAAATAAAGATGAATAGTAAAAATCAGCAATAACAATAAATGTGCAGCTTTAGAGAGGATTTGTTTTTTGAGGGTGTCGGTGACCCCCTTTTGAAAGCTAGAAAGAGTCAGGAGAAGAAAACAAATAATTCATAAACTTTAAAAAATAAATAATGAAAACCAATTGAAAAGTTGCTTCGAATTGGTCATTCTATAACATACTAAAAGTTAACCTGAAGGTGAACCACCCCTTTAAGCACATTCTTTCCCTCTTCTTCTACATCTTTCCTTGCTAAATGTTTAAAATTAAAATATTATATATTACTATTTAAAAAAAATCTACTGTGCAAAATAAAAAATGTTTTCAATATAGTTAGTCAAAAGTATAATCTATAAAGGCTGGAGTCTTGTTAAATTAAAATGTCTAACATAATAGCCAGAACACTACTTCCTCCTTTGCATCTCTCTAACCTGTTAGTTGGCTAATTGAAAGGCAGCCACATTGGACTGTTTCTATTCCTATAGAACCTATGCACACAGGTCAGGATTAAAACAAACTACTTAATAGCTATGTCCCATAATTATATTGAAGGCTTGTGATTTTTTTTCACAGCAAATCTATTTACCCAGTTTTATTTTTCACTGGACAGTTCCTTTAAGACGTTATTGACAGCTCATCTCCTGGGAATTTGGTTATTCATTTACAGCAACCGATTTATTAATTTTACTAAAACTCTATCGCCATTACACTTTCATATTTTTACCTTAAATGTTTTATTCACCCTGTTTATTGTATGTAATACAATGTGATTGTGCTAGTAATCCTTGATACGCAAGGGTTTAACATCTCAAACATCTGTAGTTATGAGCTTTCTTCTTTCAGATTGACATTCTGGAGTATATTCATGAACATGAATATGTACATGCTGATATTAAAGCATCAAATCTTTTGGTTGATCACAAAAATCCAAATCAGGTATGCCATAGTATCTAGATATAATGAATGAATTCTAGTGGACTGCATACTAGTAAAGTGTTGAAAGTTGTTGTGGTGATGGGTAATTTTCCTTCTAGGGATATTGAGATGAAAGCCCTCTGTGCACATTTGATTAAGGATAAATCCTTTTAAATCATTATTGTATTTTCTACCCAGTCCTACCTCCTGAACAACTGTTATTTTCAGTATTCAGGAACTCATCTGTCCATTGTGCATTCCAGCTTCAGAAAGGCATCTATGTAGGTGCATAGTGGGTGCCATCATGTCCCTGTAGGTCTAGGGAGACCACATTCTTATGTGCGGTATTGCCTGGCAGTACTGTCTATTTGGCTGGTTTATATTGAAGTGAAGCTAAACCCATATGTAAAGTAAATGTATTCTGAGAACTTCTGAAGTTTTCTTTTTAACTAAGTTTTAATGCTTCTTGTGATCTTCGCTGCTGTAGACTTTAACATCAGAACTTTGGGTCAGCAGCTCTTTCATAGGTTTTGTGACAGCGACCTTAATGTTAACTGACTGCTAATATGGTATCTTAGAAAGCGCTATAAAAAGGAAATAACATGTAAATTGCAGTAGTGCTCAAGGAACACTCTGAGTTGGCTTGAATTAGATTTCTGTTTGCATTTAGATCCCTCTTAACATGGCCTAACTGCTTGTAAGGAGGTGAAATGTGAATCTTTAAGTAATGGTTAATGTATAATTGGTTTGGCCACTAGGTGGCAGAGAGTCATACGTTGAACCGTGAAAGTTGGTACTGAAGAGTGAATAAAGCATACAGGTACAGGAAATACAGTGGCCTTTCTGGCAGTGTTAGAGAAAGGGACAGCGGTCTTTGTTAGGGAGAGGCGAGGAGAAACGGTTGTGCCGCGGTCTACCTGTTATGAAGGAAAGTCCAAAGTACTGTAGCACACCGGGTTGAAGTGTTGTGCAATAGGTGATTTATTCGCTGAAAACATATTTGCAGACAAAAAGTGGCAATGTTGCCAGTTTTTGTCTGCAAATCTGTTTTGAGCGAATAAATCACCTATTGCACAACACTTCAACCCGGTGTGCTACAGTACTTTGGACTTTTGTAAGTATTTTGACCCGTGGCAGGTTGGATATATTACGGTTTCAGCACCTGGTCCGAAAGGATCTGAAGCGACAGGTTTGGGCACTCCATTCTAGAGTGGAATTGATTACCTGTTATGAAGGAGTCACAGCAGTAAACTACAACCGTTAGAGAAAGTCTTCCATACTTTGTGTATTAAGGTTACATTTGTCTTTGCATTTGGATAGTAGTCATGTAAATAAGTGCAATACAATTGAAAGCTGCAGATAATAGTACCTGCAGTATATTTGGTTGCTTTTCTAAATAAAAAAGCACTATGCAGTTACACTTGGTAGTCAAAATCATGTGTACTAAATGCACAATATCTAATATATATGTTATTTGTGCTTTATTTTGGCTGAGTTTGGGAAAACTTGACCTTTTTGTTTTGGACTTTTACAGGTGTATTTGGTAGATTATGGTCTTGCCTACAGGTATTCCCCCGACGGTGTTCACAAAGAGTACAAAGAAGACCCCAGAAAATGTCATAATGGCACAATTGAATTTACAAGTATTGATGCCCACAAAGGAGTCAGTAAGAATCTTAATTATTCATAAACTATTAAATACTGCCAGACAGAGTCTTAATATCGTCTTATCAAAAAAAAATTCCTAATTTGATTCTACATCTAAAATTCATAATTAATTTCTCACTTAGCATTAATTGAAATCTGGGCTTGGGGAATCTATATGATTTGCTCATAATGTTTGTCATTTTAGAAGACTTTGAAACTTAGTCTTAACAAACATCAGATTTTTTTTGCGTTTTGGCTCAGCTGTTAATTTACTGTTTTAAGGGGGTGCTGTTATTGAAGAAGTAATTTGTATTTCTGTCCAAACAACTTGTTAGGCCACCTACATAAAGTATGCAAATTACTTGGCACGCTACTGAAATGTGACATCCTGGGGAAAAAAAACCTCGGAATTTAGACTAGGCATATGGGATGAAAGATATTTTCTTAATGCTTGAACTTAAAAATAAATACATAGTAGGTCAACAAGGAAAACTTAAAGGGAAACATTCCCTGCTTTTTGCTATAAGGTCATTATGTACAAAAGGTGCATAAATATAATTCCAACTGCCCCAAAAATATATAGATTTATATATATAAATTGCAAACAAGAAGTTGTGTAATCTTTACACAGACCTATATGATATTCAGATTGAGAGGAAAGGCCTGACTCTCACAGGAACCATATGTCCATATGCCCTGCCCCTAAGACTGGCAAAGTTAACCAACACTTTCATTATGTTGTTCAGTGGCATAACTAGAGGAAGCAGACCCCACAGTTGCAGGGGTGCCTGGGGAATGGGGGCTCAGACTGGGGTCTGCTTCCTCTATAGCTAATAAAAACCCTCCTCCCCAGCAGCTCTTACTGGCGAGGAAGGGATAAGCAAGTTGGGGCTGAATGTGGGCAGAGCCAGGACAGGAAGTGAGTGTGCAGGAGGATGGGGATCGGAGTGCACCGGGCCCCTCTGAAGATTTTTTTGCAGGGGCACCCAGCTTATTCTAGTTATGCCACTGACCTTGTTCCATGTTGAGGTGATGGTTTGTGAAACCTGAAGTCCCTTCCAGAGAATTTGTACTGCTTACCATGCAAAGCAAAGGACTTTAATCCACAGAATGTGAGGAATCATGCAAGTTTGTGAAAAAATATTTTTCAAAGACATGCAAAATTCACACACTATTTGTTTTCTCAGGAGGCAATTATCTCTCTTTTTAATGTGAGAGGAAAGCACTGTCTGTGGAAGAAATGTACTCATGGTACCCATCTTGAAATTGAACTTAGGACTCCAACCCACTTAGTAGCATTGCAACACACTGCACCACCATACTGCTCATATTGGCGGCCTAGTTCACTGATGTTCCCCTTGATGTAAAAGCATTTGTGCTCTAAAATGATCATTTGGGTTAATTTACAGGTCCTTCCAGAAGAGGAGACTTAGAAATTCTGGGTTATTGTATGATTCAGTGGTTATGTGGCAGGCTGCCATGGGAAGATAATCTGAATGATCCTAGTTATGTCTCCAGTTCAAAGATAAGGTACAAGTTAACCTATTTGCATGTATGTATATTCTGATTGGCCAGTGAATATATCCTTCTGTTGGTTGTTGACACAAAAAAAAAAACTAAAACGTATTATTTGCACTATAACATTAATTTAAAACTCAACCGGAAATGTAAAGAAATACACTGACTAAAATACCTTTGGCGTGTGTTAAGTCCAGCCCAAAGTTTGAATCCTCTTGGTTTCTACTATGTTGCCATATATTTGCCCAGCAGCTTATTGCCAGCGTTCTCGTCCTGAATTTTATTGGCCTTGATGTACCTCTGATTGCCACTATATTGCATGACATAAGATATTCATTTGAATGACATGGGTGTCTAGAATCATATGTGTTATGTACTTAAAAACTTATTGGTGGGCATACTTGACAGCATTACCAGTCTTACAATATGTATTTTAGACAAGTCTCTTATCTTTGTAAGCATACCCTATCTTCCCTCACTTTTTCCCCTTTCTATAAGCCTACATTTTCCACCATTAAAATCTGCATAGATTTTAATAGCAAATGCTATTTCTTTGTAACGAAATAGACTAAAATAATTGAACATGTAAATATATATGTTCTTGTTGTTTTAACTCCTTTGATGTGTAATACTCTCTCTAGGTATGGCGATGATATCTCAAAACTTATGGAAACATGTTTTCCTGGGAAAAATAAGCCAGGTAGGTAAAATGTATTTCTGTTATGGTAAATTCATCTTTTAGTAAAGGATTTGGTTCTTTCAGTCTGGTAGTACAATTGGCTGTTGAATAATTGCCTGTTTTCATTTAAAATTATGATTGAAATGCACTTGCCTTATGCAGATACAATTAACATCTCGATTTTTACAGAGGAAATTAGCAAATTCATGGAAGCAGTTAAAGAACTGTCTTATTCTGCAAAACCTCCATATCTGCACTTACGAGAAATACTTTTGCAAGGCCTTAAAACCATAGGCAGTAAAGATGATGGAAAACTAGACTTCTCCCTGTGTGAGAATGGAGTTGTTCTTCAAAATGGACGAAAGGTAATTCCTTAGTTGGGTAAAACTTTCCATTGTTTTTAGGGCAATTGCACATGGGTCACTTTGAGTGTTTATCTTTTTGTGTTTGAGATTTTTAGTAGCTTGTTAATAGCCCACAGTTGTCTGCTGTGGCAGTCTCTTGAAATATGGCAGTCCACAGTTACAAGAGGTTCAAAGCCCGAAGTGGCCTCCCCTTCCCTAATCCTTAATTATTTAAAGAACTTGAGGCAGTGCAATCAGGGATCTATATGAACAGGAAAAAAGTTGGATTTGGGCCTCTCTATTTAGAGACTGGAGGTATACCCAAACACCTTTTACTAGGAAACCTACCACGTTCAGCATGATTATATAATGAATAATGTGCCCCTTGTGTAAATTATAAGGATATTCTAAGTTACCGAGGAATTTCATGACCATTTTTATACTGGTCATGAAACTCGGAGGTGACTTCTAATATCCTCATATTTTGCAACATGGGGTATTTTATTTATTATAATATACAAGTTTTAGTGAGTTATGTAACATATGATGTCACTACTCACTTTTATAATTGATGACATCACCACTCGTTTATAAGGATATAATTTACAAGACATTTGTGGCTTTTGTGTATTATATAGTGAAGTACCCCCTATTGGCAGCATTTTAATTACAATTTCTTCCGATGCATTCGTCGAGAGCCTGTTGCTACCATCTTGTTTTGTTTTTAAGTACCTTTATTCAGCCATTTATGTTCAGAGGGGGATCTAAGCCAGACAAGACAAGCTGATATCTAGGAAAATGGCTTTGGAACTCCTGCACCCTGGTTTCTTCTAATACCCCATCCAAGCCAGATCACTGTAATACTATATTTAAGAGAACTTGACACAAAAGTTGCTAACTAAAGCAGCTCAAATACAACCAAATCATTTTACATTGATTTTTAAAAGCGCAGCAGGCTTTGCAAAGACAACTGGCAGCCACTTATGGTACTTCAGCATAGCAAGGGTTATAGCCAGCATGCAGCTGGGCAAGTCAGTCTATTCATTCAATCTTTGTTTGAAGGCTAGTCCACATGAGCTGATTCAGGGATATTCGTTGCCCCAGCGACAAATCGCCTCTTCAGGGCGACCATCTCCCCGAACGGAGGGCATGGAGAAGGCAGTTTGGGGAGACTGTCGCCCCGAAGAAGACGCGATTTGTCGGGGGGGGGGGGGGGGGGGCAAAAAATCTGCTCGTGTGAACTGACCCTTTGAAGGCAATCTAGCTCCCTAGCTATTCTCTTTGCTTCAATAGTATCACATGGGGAGATGGGTATTATCTCTAAATGGGAACTTTCTTTTTACAATCTCCCCACATCTGATCAAATAAAATAGGAGGGTAGAATGGCTTTCTACTGATGCAAGCAGTATTGGGTAGCATCAACTTTGCAGCCCTGGCCTCAGCTTGTGCTACAAATTAAATGGGATTAATAAGAAATGAGAAAATGTCAGTGTGTGGTCCCGCTGGTTTACAGAGTAGACTAATGTTCTTTTCTCTTTGCATATTAGCATAAAGCTTGTGACACAGTAACTTTTATATTTATATTTTGGGTCAGAAAAAACAGACGTGTCTGTGTGTATTCTTGACTAATGTATCAGAAATCTGCTGACATGCTAACCTTGAATTTCTGGCTGGCTTTAATCAGGCCTCTGCACCGGCAGAATACATGTATCTAATGCACTCCGTCAATGCGTTTTGCATATGGAATCTCCCACGGGGAAGCTGCCCTGTACCAGCTGAGGGTTACCTGCCCATTGCAGTTATTGTATGTAATTATCAAACCAATCTGTTCAGCCCAGCAGGGTTTAGATGGTAATCTGGAAGCAGTGCTCCTTCAATGAGAAATGGATTGCACTCTCCACCCCCTAACCTCCTTTGCCCGGCGGCGTTGAATCTATACAGCTGCTTTCTAAGCATCAAAGCTGGAGACCCATCTTAAGTATACTTGTCAGAATTGTATAATATGTATAGCTCTTTGACATGAGCTTGGCTCGGGAAGTTTCCATGCCATGTAAATCAGCAAAACTATTCCATTGGCGCATGCATTGAAAAATGCACATTCTTTCCGTTTAATCACTCAGTATAAACTATTCAGTCATTTTATTTTAAGGCAGCCTTCCATTCTCCTTCCTGCTATTCTTCACTATGAAGTTGTCAGCCAAGAGACTGAGAACAATACTGGAGTAATGCGTCGTAATGATAGGTGAAATATGCAAATTTTTATTTTAAATACACCAGAGCATTGCTGCTCTTAACAGGAATAAAGTGATTTATGTAATACGATTCATTCTCTGGACATTTATGCTGTGCAGAAGTTGCATGATTTCTCACCTTGGTTTGTTCAGTGTTATCCTATTGTGCATATTGCCATTTTTTATAATCCATTTTATTTGTGGATGCATGTGGATTTTGACAACATGTTGCACAGCAAGATTAAAAAGATGGTTCAATTAAAATGAAAAGCACTTTACTGTTTTTTTTTAGGCTAGAGGTAAACCATTTGCCTTATTCTCCTTTGTTTGCCCGGATTCCTGCACAGCAGTGCAAAGAATAATAGTGCTCTTTGATTTCTTAGTTTTGTATGCACTGAGACTTGTGTTCTGAAGACAGGTGGTGTTGTTTAAGGCGATAACCCCCTTATAACTGTGTGCCTTTTTCCCCAATTTTAATAAAAAATTCAATATTTACTTGCAAATCACTACTGGAAGTAATATCTGGCAAACTATATTTTCTGCAGTTGTGGTTCTGACTCCTTGCACAATGTAAACCATCCGATTAATAGACCGAGGAGGTAGCTTGACATCTGGTTGTCTGAACCAGAGATCAGAAAGAGAAATACTGCTTCCAATATAAATTACAAAATTCATAAGCTTGGGGTGCCATGAAGATACTGTTGTTACATATCTGGTGTGGTGTGTGCTTTAGTTCATGCACCATAGCTTATACATTGTGTTTCTCTGTTTGTTTCCCTTATTAGAGAAAGCTGGCTAAAGTAATTGACCATCCTGTCGAAGAGTCAGAAGAACCAGAAGTTGCAGACAAGAAGAAAAAATCACGAGGTTAGTGTCAAGTATTGGGTCTTTTATCTGTGTAAGTCACAATACAATGGTAGAAACATCTTTTATCTGGCACAAACTGAAGTGCAACACTGGATGACTTTTGCCTGCCTGGCGAATAAACTGAGGCGTGCTATACACAGGATGACTATATAATATTATAGTGAGATCTAACTTGACAGCCGTGTAACAATTAAACAGATAACTGTTGAGGTGTCTAACCTTTGCAGTCTGAATTTAATTGTATATGAGAGAAGTAAACTTCTGCAGTAGAAATGTCAAATATTTTCTTTTCCAACTGGTTAGCATAGTAATAAATAGGATGCACCAAATGCAGGGATCATATTTGGCTGGGTCCCTTGTGTTCAGCCAAATGAAATCTGAACCCCTTAAAATCACATGACTCTAAACAACTGAATATGAAAATCATATTTTTTTAAAAGGGTTGTTCACCTTTGAGTTAACTCTTCCTATAATGTGGAGAGTGCTATTCTGAGACAAATTGCAATTGGTTTTCATTTTTTATTGTTTGTGGTTTTTGCGTTTTTTTAGCTTTTTATTAAGCAGCTCTCTGGTTTGCAGTGTCAGCAATTTGGTTTCTAGGGTACAAATTTCCCTAGCAACCCTGCATTGATTTGAATAAGAGACTGGAATATGAATAGGAGAGGGACTGAATAGAATAAGTAATAAAAAGTAGCAATAACAATACATTTGTAGCCTTACAGAGCATTTGTTTTTAGACGGTGTCAGTGACCCCCATTTTAAAGCTGAAAAGAAACAGAAGAAAATTGTATATCATTAAAAAACTATGAAAAATAATGAAGACCAATTGAAAAGTTTCTTAGAATTGGCCCTTCTACAATATACTTTAGTATAAGTTAACTTGAAGGTGAACCATCCCTTTAACTTGATGGAATTCTATTTTTTCCAAATTTTACATTTCAGATTAGGGTTCTCTTTTCATCTGAAACATTTGAAGAATTTGTTCATGTAGATTATAAAAAAAAAATCAGGATTTGGTGCATTCAACATGAATCGTAGTGTCCCAAGAGATAATTCTGTTGTCTTTAACTGCCCATATCTTTCCAGAAGATTTGATTTATAAGCATTGCTTATGTCTAGACTGCTCTGTCCATCAATCTGGGACAGAACATATTGGTCAAGATTTAACATTTTTATAATTTTCCTTATAAATCAGTACACATTTAAAAATGTGTATATATTAGGATAAGAACTATACCCTGCAGCATCAATTGAAAACTGTTGGTGAATCAAGCCCTAAAATGTGTGTAGTAAATTAGCACCGTAAATCTATGTAGGCATACAATGAAGAGGACAAATTATTTGGTATGTAATCTTTTGTTTTTCTACAGGGCGTGCTGCAAAAGCCAGTGGCAGTCCTACTGCATCTGCACCAAAAGGAAGGGGGCGTGGAAGAGGCAAAAAAAGGAGCTCCTGAGCACTTATTGGATTTTATAGGTTTTTATATGTTGTATGAAGATGTCTTCACTGGTGTTCATTATTTTTCAATAAACATTTTATTTGTTTATTAAAATATTTTTTTTTTTATATTCTATTACATTTTAATGTACTTCAGTGACCAAAGTAAGAAGTTTTTGTGTCTGAGTTAATTAAAATGAATGCTGTATGATAATCAGATTATGGAGATGATGGCGCTGTACATTTCTTCCTTTAGGGGTATTGTAATGAAAATTTGCTTGTTTTAAAAACAGATTCTAAGTATTCATCTTCTTGGGGATTGTCTTGTATTTCTTAAAGGACAAGTTACACTAAAAATGTAAAAGTAAAACTTTAATCCTCCCACTTCAATAATACTGCAATCGTGGACAAAGTTATCTATCTTTAATATTCAAAACCTAAATAAAGCAACAAAATCTCACGTCTGGTTTAAAAAAGCAACCTGCACTTACATACATGCTCCGATGTCTTGCCGACTTTTTTAAAACTGGAAGTTACTTGCTCTGCTTTACGAATGCTTTTCAGCCTCCTTTGTTCTCCCTTTTGGTTAGCACTAAGTGCTGGGAGCAGCAAAGGAGTGAGAGCTGGGTTTTCTTTGGTCCTGACAGATTTATGGGTGACCTGTCTGCTGCCTTCATTGCTCGCAGCTCTTGGAGAAATGAATGAAGCTTAGGAGATAAACACACACCCTCTCCCTAATCCTAAATGCCTCCAGAATGCAAAAAAGAGGGAGATGGCAGGCTGAAAATAATTTGTAAAGCGGAACAAGTAACCTCTGGTTTTAAAAAGAAGTCGGCTAGAAGGACATCGGAGCGTGCACATAAGTGCAGGGTGCCACTTCGCATTTTTAAACCAGAAATTTTATTGCATGGTTTGTTTAAAATATTATTATTATTATTATTATTAAAGAAGATAACTTCGTCCAGGATGGCTGTATTATTTGAGGGGGGGAAATACATTTTTTACTCTTATATTTTTTAGTTACTTGTCCTTTAATATATTTAAAAAAACAGCACAGGTTAAAAAAACAGCACCTACAGACCTGATCATTTTCCATATACAGCTGTATTTATTATAACGCTTCTGTTCCTTATCCATAAAGCGATGGTTTGCAGATTTACTATCTAGTTCCAAAATAAATGAGCGGTATAACTGTACATGTTATGTAAAAAACTAAGTACCAGGGCATTATAAACTCTTTTAGATATAGAAGGAATGTGCTTTAAAAAAGTTGTTTCTGGTTACTTTATTGAAAATTTCTATTAAAACCCTACTAATCCCTCCCATCTGTTCTATTTCCTGCCTGCTGAATTGTCCGGCTGTGCAGGGCAGCCAACATCACTTGACACGCTGCACTGTAGGATAGGAACCAATTACCAGGTAGACTGACCTGATAGAGAAATTATGCCTATCTTTTCTTGTGACTGCTGGGTTGTGATTGGCTGTCCCTCTCCTACTGTTCTTTTGGCAAGGACCATTTGTACATACCCCCCCCCCCCCCTTCATTTGAAACAGAGAGGGACCAGAGAACATCTATGGGGAGCTCAAATAAAGGGGATATTTGTGAAGATAATATTAATTTACATCCAAAAGTAAAAACTGCACCTTATTGTATACATTATTGGGGGGGAGTTTGACGTATCCTATATGTCTCCTTTAAAGAAATAACATTTGCCTTTACTTAATACATTTGCTTTGCTTAAATAGCCCATTAAATAGGACATCTGGGTAGTAACCAGTCACAAGGAACCCACAAATGGTTACGTATGGTGTAAGAAGAATACATAGTAGTGGTCCTAGATCACTGGTCTGTTGAATGTAGGGAAAGTTTTTAAAGTGTATCAACTGAGGCCAGGGTTCAAGCCTGAAGGACTATCTTTGGATTATATAGATCTGGAAAGAAGCACCATTTTATGTAGTACAGTTGTGAAACCAGATAAGAGAGCAAGAAGTTTGGTAGGCCACCAAAACGGTATAGACCAGGTTGCAAACTTCTTTTATAGGAGTGTTGTTTTAATATGTTGCTTTGTTTTGGGTAAACACCGTGTGTCTTCATTATGTCGGCTAGGGTGGTGCTTCCCTTCAGCATTCCACCATGTCTGTTGCCTTGTTCTGACAAGCAGGAAGCTCTGGAGCCAACACTTTTTTTGCCTGCTCTTTATTTTTCATTTAAAGTAGACAAATCTCACTCATTGAATTGGTACATTGTGATTTTGCAGGTTGGGTTTTAAATGAATGATAAAAATCGGTTGACCTCTTTCTGTGCACAATGCATTAATAAGCCACAATTTTGGTTGAAAAGCCTTGTAAAATTGTAAATGTTCTTTAAGCTGAATAAGGCTGACTGTTCTGTTTAGTGCTGCTTGTTTCTGACCGTATTGATACTGGAAACCTCAAAGCATTACCTGCAAAATATACAGCACTGGGTTCTTTAGTTTGCAATGGGGTCAACAAATCTCATTGTATTCCATGAATATCTACTTCAAGAAGCTTTTCCAGACAAGGTGTACATATGTAAGAGTATTTGTATGGTGTCTTTGCATTTGTATGTGGGTCTTTAACACAAAAGAAGATAGCTGCCTTTCGACTGCATTTACAGCTCTTGATGACTCCAGTTGTGTGTAAATATTAGAAAACAGCAGGGTCCTGCATTCCAAGAATCACTTCAGCAGTGCCACAAAGACAAGTGTCCTTACTGGTATTGTAGTCATACTCCCCAACTCTCCTGCTGTTTCTAATCAGTGCGCACAGCCGTGAAAAAACTGGACTGACATTTACAGGCGCAGCAGGGAGATACTTGACTAGGGAATGTTAAAGATTCTACTACCTGCGTTTCAAAGTGGCCACCGTACATGATAAATCTTCACAGGGGAACTAGTCAGCTCTTCAGCTGATGACTTAATGAGCATATTGATAATGATGCCAAGACTCTGCACTCCCACACAACCAAAAGCTGCCGTACATTTCAGTAAACTGAACTATACTGTTCTATTCGTTAACATAACAAAATAATAACAAAAATAATAATTTGCTTTATCCAACTAATAAATCCAGGGTTTTATTCATGTCTGCTATACGGGAAAATAGAGAATATTTAAGGTGGACCCTTTCTCTTTGGTATAAATGCGCATGAAGCGTAAGTAATTGTAAGGCTGACTTGACTTTGAATTGTCCCAGTGAGCTGCCAGATTTGGGCTGCCATAATATCAGTAATACAATTAGGTTTTCTACACAGTGTCTGGTTGACTTCCCTGCTAAGAGTTTCTTCCCCTTCGGGAATATGACTAGACAGACTGTCATTTGCTATTACTAATTCTACTTAGCATTATTGCTAGAGCTGTTTTGTAATTAGCTATCTTACTTGGCTCTTAAATTTTAATAGCCAATTGAAACTACGTTTTGCCAAGTCTTATATCTAATCTGTGCTCACTCCATTAACAAAGTTGGTTTTAGGTCTATTAAAACAAGAGGCCATATATGCGGGTTTGCTTATTTAAACAACAGTTCTTCGTTGAGCTCATCCATGTAGTAGTAGTAGTAGTAGTAGGCATTTCCAAACTTGTAATTTCATTTTGGATGTTTCTTGTTTAAGCTGTCATGAATAATCAGCATTCTGGATAAAATATTTGGCTAGACAGTGAGGTGCTGTCATGAGGGGAAGAGAGGGCACTGCAAATGTGTGCTCTGTTTATTCCTGCTTTTGTTGACAACTTTTAAAGAGTAGCTGATCAAAATTATTATCAAAACCATCTGAGGCACCTTATGGTGAAGCACTGATCTTACTAGGTTGAGCTTGTAAAATATCCTGACACATGCACACAAGTATTTCTGCCAGCATCTCACTAGTTTTATAAAATCACATCCATTTTTGTTTCCGCTAAATTTAAATATTTAGCCCATAGATCATGTAACTGTTGAAGTTGTTAGGAGTGGAGTCTATTCTGTTGCCTTGGAATAGTGTTTATACACCTATTAATGATCAAAATCATACCAGTTTGACTTTTTTTCTTTAAATGCCCTAAAAGATTTAACCTACAGTTAACTTCCACTGCTCTCATCCTTTATTCTGTGCAGCTGACTGAACTGGACATTCCTTCACATGCTGGGTTGGAAGGCAGGTGCAGTGTTCCATGAGAATGGAATACAAACATAAACTGTGCATCAAGCTATTGGAGTATTCAGCCACCTAAAATTACAATGTATGGCCACATGTGACCACGCAATCTGCTATCTCCCATAAAAAGTGTATTTATATGAAGTTGGTCTTCCCTTTATCATCATTGTTAAATTGTTTTAGTTCCAGCAAGTTATGCATTGCTTTTCAATAATCTATAACACATATAATGATATAACGTTTACAGAATAAAAATGGGTTCAAAACACCCTTGTCTATAATCTCCCTTTGATACTATAGCAGTATCTACTGTAAAATACTTGGTGAGATTTGCTTCCATTCAGTCACAAGAACATTAGTGAGGTTTGGAACTATATTGGCCTGGCTGCAGTCAGCATTCCAGTTCATTCCACAGGTTAGGGCTCTGAACAGGCCCAGCCTCAGAAAACACATTCTACATGGACCTTGCTTTGCACATTGGGGCATCATTATGTTGAAACAGGAAAGAGACTTCTCCAAAGTAGGAAAATGTAGGAAGCACAGAATTGTCATATCTTAATATAGGTACGTCTGAAATAACTGACAACATTAACACTAAGAAATTTACACAAGGCTATTAAAGCATGATCACTATTGGGCATACAAAAGAAAATGTTGGCAAATGAAACCTCATTTTAATAGAGGCTTTCACTTTTTGGGGTTCAAGTCTCCTTTGAAATTTTGATCCCCTGTATTCAGAACTAGACAACAAATCTAACATTTCACTGTCAGATCAACATGTTATTGTTCAATGTAAATATAAATTCACACACCCCAAATACCATCCTAGTTGGTCATCTGGTTGACCCCTTTTCTATAGGGTCCCTAGAAGTACCAGTCTCATAGTTAAGGAACATATCATGAAGTTATGCTTCAGTTCCCTCTTTCTTTAATATAGGCTATTTTGGACTTTGGTCAATGTGTATTTTATTGAAAATGGTACCTAAGCAAAATATGATTCTATATAAAGATGGATGGTCCTCTACAATTAAACATAAAAAAGGCAGTACAGTGGATATGGCTCCCTTCCATCTCTAAGACACTGAGTAAAATAGAATCCCTAACTATTGTTTATTTTTTGATCAGAGCTTGTTTATATACATGTCCCATGTTTCATAAAGCAGGGGGCACATCATCAAATTGGAGGGTGGAATAGAAAATGGAAACAAAAGAATATAGTGTTAATCAAATGGAAAAGCCTTCTTGCAAATATGGTGAGTAAATAAAAAAAAATAAGACTAGAATTAAGCACTTAGTGGGTACACAAGATGGACCAATATCTGCCATCAGATTCAACCTATAAGATGAGTGGGCTGTGGAATAGTAGAGATCAATAATACAGAAAACAAGTACAGCAAATGTATGAATACATGGGATAAGCAAAGCTGTAATAAGAAACTTAAATGGGTTGTTCAACTTTGAGTTAACTTTTAGTATGATGTACAGAGTGACATTCTGAGACAATTTGCAATTGATCTGGTTGCTAGGGTGCAAATTACTGGAATAAGCAGGGTCGGACTGGGGGGCCCAGGGACTGCAGTCCAGGGCTCTCTGCCAGGCCCCCCACTCCCCTACTGTGATGTGCCATTCTTCGCGCATCTGTATATGAGAATGGCACCATGACGTCACTTGGTACCCATGCGCTGGTGGATTCTGATTATTGGAAGAGGGGCGTCTGGTCCATGAGGGTCGGGCCACCAGATTTTTTCACGTTCCCACCGGGCTAGTCCATCCCTGGGAATAAGAGACTGGAATATGAATAGGAGAGTAACTGAATAGGAAGATGAGTAATAAAAAGTAGCAATAACAATTCATTTGTAGCCTTACAGAGCATTTGTTAAACAGGAATAAACTCAGGGCCGGGTCAAGGGGTAGGCAGAGTAGGCACATGCCTAGGGCGCAAAACTGGGGAGGTGCCAGGCAAGTACCTGCTCTGTAGCCTACACCACGTCTGGGCCCCTTGCTCCCCATTGGCTCTTCTGCGCAGGGGCATCATCCTATATGAAGTAATGCTGGCGGGCATGTGCAAGGTGACACCAGCGTCACTTCGTGTATGGTGCTGTTTTACTATTACAGAGAAAAAGGAAACTATTTTGAAAGATCGAATCTATGGGAGATGGCCTTCCTGTAATTCAGAGCTTTCAGGATAACGGGTTTCTGGACAACGAATCCCATACCTGTAAAAGTAGAATACTTTTGATAGTGTTTTACTATTCTGTGTCCTCTTACTTTCTGTAGAAATAGAATAGCCCCCAAACCTATGGAAATGGTACTAGTAAGTTCATGATGGAGGAGATAATTTGTGTAAGTGACATGAAAAAAAGAAAATAAAAGATGCATTTAGAATAAAATTTACAATATTTTCAGATTAAAGAGCATTAAGGAAGTGCTGTGAAATTAAATAAAGGTCAATTGATGGATAAGATCATCACAGAAAAAAATAATTTGTCCTTCCAAAATGTTTTGTATGTCAGGCTGGAAGAATACTGTGGAGCTTACACTCTACTTCCTGAACAATACTGTCATGTTATAACCAAATTATCACAGTATATAATAACAGCTGTATAACTGATCTATGCCATAAGGTACCTTAAATGAATGGGAACGATTAACCATCAAAATGCTACACGGTTGAAGCCAACCACACCTGTGAATACTAAAAGGAAAGATGGACTTGTCAGTTAATATTTGCTTGTAAGATTATTCCAAACCAGTCTGTTGTCACCCAAATGTCTCTTTGTGTTCTAAGGGTCTGTAGTGGTCAAAATAGATGACTAGTTGGTCACTTTGGTTTTTCACTTTGAAACTGTTAATTAAACTAGGAAAGTTCTTGGTTATTACACATAGTTTACTGAACTTCATATGGTTTATTGACGGAAGCACAGCATATGTGCTGAGAAAAGTGTTCATGAACAATTCAATTGACTGCAGTCTTTTGAATTTGATGAACATTTCAATATATTGCCTTAGATTCAAATTCAGATAAAAAATGTTATTGTATATTTTAAAAGCAGCAGACTGTCTTTTTGTTGTGTTTTTTTCCCTCCAATACAATAGTTTTGTTATAGTATTTCCAAGAATATCCTCAGATGGCAATATAGTTAAATGTTAAGGTTACGCTCATGATTGCCTTTCTATTGTGAGACTCTTCTTCTATATTATATGAGCAGACACAAAACAGTTGAACATATCTTTAATTGAATTTTCATTTCAACACATTGAAAGTGCCTTCTTTTGCCAGCTAATGTCAGCTGTCTTGAATATGAAATGTCTCTGCGTAAAAGTATACAAACTGGCACCCAGAGCTGTTGCATAGAATAATTCAGCCCTGGCAGCTCAAGACTGGAAACAAAAGGAGGATTAACACTGGTAAAAGTGTACAAAAAAAGAAAAGAAGTACATGGATAATGCAACAGTGTCACCTTTGTCTGTATTCGTTTTATTTGCTAATACACAAAAATTCCAGTGAGTGGACAGGGAAAATTAAACATTTTGACTCTTCAATGCATAATTCACATAATTTACTAAAATGTAAGGTCCACTCTGCTATTATTATTACTTGTTATGAAAAAGCCATGCAAGCTTTGAGGGATGGTCAATCAAAATTTTGGATGGTGCTTACTCTGTTGCTCAGGCATTGACTTATAGGAGTATGCATCTGCCAGACAGAGAGTAACACAAGTCACAGCCTGTGCAACAGAGAGTCTAGTTTACCAGCATACATTACATTTTACACACTTGAAATTTTTAGAATGCTTTTGAATTATTTATATTTCCGCAGAAATTAGAAGCATTAGCTGCAACTCATCATTTTTGGTAACTGTTGGCCAGTTGGCTTGGAGGAATTTTAGCCAATCATCCTATCAAAACAGCTTCAACTAGAAATATTGATGGGAGTTTTGTGGAACAAACCTTCATTAGGTCATAACAACATTGACTTTTGGCTTTAACTTTGGTAGATCGTCTTAGGTGTTCCTCTTTGTCTTGCTCCATGACCTATGGATACAATGAAATTTTACTGCAGTTTTTGTTAGTACAATTCAGAATTCATAGTTCCATCAATGATAGCAAGCGATCCTGGTTTTGTGGCAGCAGATCAAGCCTAAAACATGACGCTGCCACCACCATGTTTGACAGATAAGGTTGTTATCATTCCTTACTTCAGCTAATATATTAATGTGAAGAGGTATTCATGTTTAATTAAAAAAAAAAACAAATAAAACAAAAATAAATGGGATTTCTAAGCAGGATAGTGTGAGGTGTCAAGTGTTTGTTGTTTACATGGCATGGACTGATGGGCACCATAGTTCAGCTAAAACTAATGGCTGTTTGTCTTTATCAGCTAAATGTGTATGTTCTGAAACACAATTTTGAATGTTGATATTCAGAAGGCATGTTGTCCTTATTTTGTCTATCGAATAATAGCAGAGTTCTATGCTCAGTGTTTCACAGAGACCCCCTTAGGCACTGGCA
>CM044445.1:71971433-72023893 GCA_024363595.1 Xenopus borealis
TCAAAACTCACCCCTATCACCACCTATTCACATCTAAGGGAAACACAACACAAGCAATATTGCTTTTCCGACTGAAAACCACCAGTACTGATTCTGTCAGGTGTTTCCAATTCAGGTATATGGAAGGAGGCAGGGTCTCTATCAGACCCCATATACCAGGGGTGTCCAAACTTTTTGCAACAAGGGCCAGATTTGGTGAGGTGACAATGTGTGGGGGCCGACCATTCAGGGCTGAACTCCATGGACTATTTGAGTGCGATCCGACACGCTGAGCAAAAACACATGCATCCATGGAGTTCAGCCCTTAGCCTGACATTATTTGAACCATTATTATTTAATACGCATGCTATCTAAAACTAAAGAAAAAATCAAAATGTTATGCAAAATGTCCCCTTTAAATAGACTCATATTATATTATTATTATATTATTATTACTAACTGGGCAATATTCTATATCCTTTGTGACATGACGTTTCCTCTGGAACCGAGCATTTCAAGCTGGGCCACATTCATATCCATCCTGGGCCACGGTTCAGACACCCCTGCCATATACCATCAGCCTTATTGAGGTTTGTCTTAGGACTTATAGCCACACATATTTAAAGGTATGGCTTCTGCTTGGAAGATGAGGATTTGAGAAACAGGAGTTAAAGGACAGGGCAAACAAGAAGAGCAATTGAGAAGTAAATTAAGAAGGGAAGGTAATAAGAAGGGTGGGGATAATATTTTGGTGGTTCTACAATCCAATTGCTCAACACTTTATGCAGCATAATGTGAAGACAATGCAAATGTCTCATGAAATTATAGATCTCATTTATTATATTATAACACTCTAGTAACCCATAACAACCAAACATCAGACATTATGCCTTTTAATGAGTGGATCCTCACTAAAATGATTAATGCATTTTGTTCATTGTTGTGTGTTACTGCACTTGTGACTTTTGTCATAATAAAATGAATCAATTTGTGGGTCTGTGCTTCTATATATATACAATTTAAATGTGAGGTATGGTAAATTACCCTTTGCTATATTAATGACCCTTTGCTATATTAATTACCCTTTGCTCTATTAATTACCCTCATAAAGATGGCCTCACCTATTTATTGTTAACATTTATTATAAAACTGAATACTGCTGCAATAGAACGTGTCCACCAAGTATGGCTTTACCCTTAGTCCTTCAAGTTCAAATCTTCCCCAAAGACCTTTTCACTCTTAAATGCTTATGATAAGGACATCTTTATTATGCATATTAAATGTGAAACACTGCCTACATGGGTCTCCTTTACTTTTAAAACTACAGTGCTTCTTACTGTGACTCTTAATTAACTATTAATACAATAGGTTTCACAGGACACACTATTATTTATACTAAAGAGGTCTTGGAAAAAAAAACCCTTTTACCTTAAGACAACTTAATATTAATATTCTAAGTTAAATGTTTTCTCCCAGAATCATTTTACTATTAATACTATAATTTATTTGCTTCCTGCAAATACCTCTTTGCTATTAATACAATGCACCTAATTTTCACTTTAAGGGGGATATTTATAAACATGTGAGATTAGAACTCACCACAATAAAACTCACTCACTTCCTATTCATTCCTATGGGATTTCTAGAATCGTATTTATCAAGCAGTTCACCATTTGATAAATATTTTTATAAAAATCCCATAGGGATGAATAGAAATTGTGTTTTATTGTTGTGAGTTCTAAATTCACACTTTGAAAAATCTGCCCCTTAGTATGCAATTTACTTTTAATGCTCCAGGGCAATTGCTTTCACCAAGGATCTCATTACTAAATATACTATGTGCCCTATGGGCACTGGGGAAATGTAACCAGAATGCAATTGCTTGCTTATTCGAATTAGGCAGAAAGGCATAATATATGTGGTACATGTAAACACATTTTGGTCTCCTGTATTTTATTCACCTAACATTGCCACTAAGACCATACTAATGAAAAAGTTATTACACGTGTGTACAATACTACTTCATTGTCTTCTCTTTTTGTGCCTAATCTCTCCACATTTCCAGATGGGGTGATAGACTGGAATCAGACACCAGCTTTCCATCTACTGAAAGAAGCCTGAAATAAAAGGGTTTCATTGTTCTGTAATTAAGAGCAGATACATTGTGCTTGCCAAGACCAAGTATATACTATTAAATTTACTCTTTGATGTATTCAAGTGTTGTGACCACAGCCAGATGGTAATCTTATCATCTGATATGGCATGGGTCAAGTCGAAGTTCAAGCAGCAAGGTAGAAGTGAAAAACCTTGACTGTAGATGGTAGAAATAGCACGCTCACACAACACACACTAGGTCCTTGCTCAGCAAAGGGAAATGATTATTATGATTATGCTGAAAAATATAAAACCATTGACTGTCAAGATTAATTAGAACTTACAACCTGTCTTTAACGTCTTTGGCAGAGTCCAGCACCATGTTGTTGGGATATTATATAAAATCAAATAAAGCAGTGTTTTTGTTATTCCTAAATTGGATGGACTCTTCTTTTTGTACCATTAAGATTTAAAATGCAAGTGGGTTAATGTAATAAAAGGTACAACATTCGTAATTGGTCCAGTAACTAATGTAACCCAATCAGCCAGTAGCATTTACTGGTCAATAGAAAACAATCATGTGATTGGTTGTTATGGGTTACAAGGCCTGCATAATTTTGCTCCTTCTATTGTATAACTTTTAAAGACAATGAAGACTATGCTGAATGAATTAGGGGCCCAGGCCAGCTGTGAACTGCATTGCTTGCCATTGGACAGGATGCACAAAGCAGATTGCATAAAACTTTATTTTTATCAAGGAAGTCCTCAGCAGTCAAGAACTCAGGGTTTTCAGCCTCCTAGAGATAGTCTAGTATCTACTATATAATACAATTTTTTTACTGAACAAGATTTTTTTTTCCACAATTCATATTTAAAAGAAATCATGAATGGCTTAAAATCGATTGTGGAAAAAATGCGACCAGAGAAATAAAAAACTGTGACCGAGGAATAAATACGTAATTCTTATTTTGTTTGAAAGCTGAAATTATACTTCACATTAAACTCTATGACAGCTAAACAGGTGGTAACATTTTTAAGTTTGATTTTGTCAAAACGTAACACAATAAAACAAGTTTTTTGGCCTCGGTTCAAGTGAAATTGCAGCCTAAAATATTATTAACTATGCCCCCATAGTATAAAAAAATACATCAGTTGCAAATGGAACACACATAGGCTTGTGGAACATATTGAATTGTAGGTGTAGGCCCACTAGAGTATTTGAACAATCCATGATGACCTCAAGAATCAAAAGAATCTGAAACTTCCAGACACTGAAAAATATTATTTGGAAGCTCAGATTGCAATTAACCTGCTGTTCCATTCTGGGCTTCCTTCACAGATACTTCACATTGGTAACATCAGTCCTGGATCCAGTCCTCTGCCCTGCTTTATATTTATATGGGACAAGATTAAATACTAGGCCAAGCTAATTGCCCAATTTTCTGGCAGCTCTCATAGTTGAAACTCAGTGTCCCCCAAGAAATTATATATTAAATTTATAGAAAACAATACATCTGTACCTGATTTTTTATGTATGCGTATATGAATATATATACATACACACAGATACATATAAAAAAACAACTATCAATACACTCACATACAGTATATAAAAATATATCATCTCCTACTTGTACTATACTAACATTAGTTCTTGAGATCACTGCAGCTTTTCATTGTATGCTTGTCTAAGAAGTCAAAATAGAATCTACCATCACAACATCTAGCAGTAGGTGAAGAACCATTTTTGCTTCATATTAAAGTTCAGGTCCAAAATTCTAAAGGGCTGGCCTCTGGCTCTATGTTCTTTTTTGTATGGAAAAATGGGTTTCTAGGTGCAAGTTAGTTGCCTGTGTAGGTGCAACATGTAAAGGGAACTTAAAATGCAATATGTAAAGTTGTATTAAGATAGGAAAGAAAATTGACAGTTAAGATTTAGGTTTCATGTTTAGTATGAAAAGGGCATTTGTTAAACAGCTTTGTGCAATAAAAACCTGCAGTATCATAACTGTATAAGGAAGAATATTACATTGCAAAATGCTAATCTTGGCCTGGGTCATTTAGTAAGGTAATTAAGTAGGGTGAGTATAAAGAGACTTCTCTCACATTTTCTCCCTTGCGTCTTTTTATGCCACTAATAATGCCCAGATTCAAAATCCAGCAAGTTTACTGAGGCCTATACAGCAACCCTTAAACACTGTGCCAAAAGTGAAAGCAATACCCTAACTACCGGGGAACATTGGTCTCCCAATCAGTAATTGTATAACACAGTTCCCCTTGCAGTTGTAAGGCCACTATCAAACATTATATGAAATAATCCTGTAGATAAAACCGCATATATTTTATTTAAACATCTTTTAAAAAAATACTTCCCTTTCCCATAAAAACATAATTAGGAGGCCCCTCTCCACCGTTAATGATTAATAGTGGTAAGGAATGAGATAGCACAGTTTTTAACCACAGTAATAAATTCAATCATTGCAAAGAATAATAAGGCAGGATTTGAATCAATCATGTGTTCTTGGCCCCCTGCTGTTCTCACTCTACACTAGTTTTCCTCTACACTACCTCGCTAGGAAAACTAGTCATTTAGTTGTTTGGACTTCGGTATCACCTTTATGCTGATGACACCCAACTCTGCTTGTCTACTACTGACCTCTCTCCTGTCTTTTCCCAAGTTACAGACAGAATACAGACATAATCTTATATTCAACTACGCAACATTGCCTGAATATGACCATATCTCAGTTCAGAATCAACCAAAACACCTTTAGGGTTATGTAATAAAAGGCACTAAGTTTGCCCAGGGGCAGTAACCTATAGCAACCAATCAGCAGACAGTATTTACTAGTCACCTGTTTAAATGCAAGAATCTAATTGGTTCAAATACACTACTTCATGCAACTTTCACTCTGCTTCTGACCTTTACCTCTCATCACTGCCCATTCTCCTCTACAAGACTTCTCTCGGGCTTCTGCTTTTCTCTGGAACGCTCGTCCTCAAGCTGTCTTCTGCCTCAAGCTGCCTCTTTCCAAACTTTCAAAAGCTTCTTAAAAACCCACCTGTTTAAAGAAGCTTATTCAATGTATCTTAATTAATCAATCATTGCTGTATCATAAATCACAAGTTGTTTCTAAAATCCTAATGTCTCAATTGTACCCTAACCTTTAGTTTGTAATCACTAATTTGTTGGGCCGTCTAATCCTATTATACTCGGTAAACCCTTGTTTGTTATTCAACATTTATTCTCTGTTTGTTATAACTAGAGTAAAGCACTGCGTATCTTGTTGGGGCTATATAAATAATTGATCATGATGATGATGGTGCTCCATTATACCAAATCAACTGGTTTTAAAATAGTTAGCATTAATGAACCACAGTGCTGGACTGTGCAGCCTCCAAGTAACCTTGTAGTTCAACAATGCATGCACAAAAAATATAATCTATCTATGTGGTTTAAACTGTCATGAATTTATGTATTTAAAAAAAAATGGGTACAATTCAATACAAATGTAAGATATTTTATTATATTGTAACATGTAGAAGTATGGAAGGCAAAAGAACTACCTTCAGCAGAATGTTTGGTAGAGCTGATCTGCCAATCGCAGTTATGCATTTGCAGCTTGAAGTAGATTGCTTCTTTAAGATGCTGAAAAGTGACTGACAAATCTGCTTCCCAACAGAGTCTGCACCTGCTGAGATTTTGCCGTTTTTACAGGCTGTTGTGTACGAAGGGTTTTCTGCCTTTCTAATACATATACATATATATTTCAGGCTACTCATGGTCTAATAGCTAGGCCATTGCAAAGCTTCCAGTCTTCCCCTGCTGATTTAAACATTAACACAGATCTGTTCTTTGTCTCACTCGAGACCTGTCCATCCTGCTCACTGCTGAGCCTCATCCCACATAGCAAGCAGGAGACAGCTCACAAACCAACACCTCCCTCCACTTTCACATCCCATTTTCCTCCCACTCTCACTTGGCAGTGGCAGAAGTCATTGCACCACAGGGCTGGCATCCTTTGCTCACAGTTATCAGAATACAAGCTTTGGGTACAGTTGGTCTATCTTAATTAGAAAATGTTTTGTTCCAGGTCTGTATAGACCAGATTATAATGTCATGCCATGTTTGTCCTTTGGGAAAGACATTGCATCTTTCAGTTAAACACAGAGCTGGAAGATGATTGTTCAAGAGGATAAAATAACATATAATAATACTTCAAGCTTTCATAAGACAAAGGGGTAAATACATCTATATCTTGATATGATTTAATTCTGAAAAATAATCATCAATAAAGTCAATGCTTTATTTGTCCTTTCATTATCAAAATGGTAAACAAAAACTGAAAAGGAAATATAGTTGAGAAATAATAAATGTTTTTTCTCGGTTTACACCTAAAAAACATAATTTAGAGAAGTGCATTACATCATGCAACTGATATTCCTTGCTAAATGAGCATGTATATGGGAAGAAAAGTTATGAAGGTAATGTGCAGCCCATATCCATTTACTTATCTAAATGTGCATTCATAGGGATGGTTGTTACATGGCATTGAGTAACTGCAGGTTTTGTCAGCTGAAGACTAAATTCCTAATTACTCAAAGAAAACTGTGAAGAGAGCCCAAAGTGTATTCAGTTCAACAAAACACCATTAGGGGGTCTAAGTTCACAACCCTGGAATCATGTACTGACCAGTAGTTAATGAAGATATGAAATTGTGATAGTTCAAGTAAAGTTTAAATTGTTACAGTATTTTCAAGTTATTTCGTACATGCTGACCATGGTGCAAAGTGCTAAAAACACAGTTTCTTGCACTTTGTGCCCTGTCTTGCACTTCTATATGGTATCTTATTAAATTTCCCTTTTAGACTGACTCTTATGTTGGAAAACAAAATCCCTTAAATGCAATTTGTTATTTTGATCTCTACATTCTGAAGTTTTGAATATATAACAGAATTTTACTATTTAATTTAGGGAAAATTTCTTGAAACATGAAAAAAAAAACAAATGAATTAACAATATGTATTAACAAGAAATGCAAGCAATGTAAAACCTTCTGAAATGCAGACAGTATTTATATGCCTTAAAAACAAAAATGAGAGGTTGTAACTCTCACATGAATTATGGGTGGGGGCATGCAAATCACTCCTTAAAGTCCCTGTGGCCAACTATGCATCTAGGACAGCTGGTTTAATAGCACAGATACAGCCTAATAATTCAGAGCCATGTATCCAAACATGCAGTCAGCTTGTTTCAATCTCTTTATCTCTCATAAGTAGGTAGTACTTGGAGAGCAGTGAAGCAGAGATTCCAACCTGGAATCTTTGCTTCATGAAATACAAAGATTCCTTCTTTGCTGACAAACAGCAGCTACCAATGTAAATAAACATCAGCAAATGGATGCAGTGCTGTGTACAGTATACACATTCCAGGCAGTGGAAGTTTAGGATTCAGGCCCAGACTGGCAATCTGTGGGTTCTATCAAATGCCAGAGGGGCTGCTGCAAGTTGCCATAGTCACTATTTATTGGGATGGTGGGGGGCTGCTTGGGTTTTGTGTACTTGGAATGTTATGGCCTATTGTGAATTGCAGTCTGGGCCTGTTAGGGTGCCTATAATTCCACCTGCCAGTAAAAATCTGCACCAAAAACAGTACCAGCCCTTTTAGGTCTATAAATCTGTCCCACAACAGCACTGGTGAGTTCATCAGTCCCTGGCTGATCAGGAACTTGCTCATTGGTCCAATAAGTACTTTGCAAGCTAGATAATGGTGCTTGGCATACTCACAAGCAAGTGTTCTTGCTGGCAGTTGGGCGCATGGGTGCTTATTTTCTGGCAGTCTGTTGCATGGGCACAAAAGAAAGGATCTGTTTGCAGTTCAGTTTGCTGTTGTATTACTACCCAGAACCAATACACTGGAAAGTAATTATTTTAAGTAACTTAAAAACAGAGGTATACAGGAAACCCACTCATATGGATCAATATCTTTTGTTCGATTCCCACCATCCGCTGGAACATAAACTGGGTGTCATTAGAACTCTGCACCACAGGGCGGAATATGTGGCAACTGATACAGAGGCCAAGGACAAGGAGCATAAACATCTCAGAGGAGCTTTGAAAGTGTGTGGCTACCCAGACTGGGCCTGTGTCAAAACAGCAGCAACCAAGCCCAACAGGAACATCAAAAGATATAACCGCCTGGAGACACATAGTAGGCGAAACATAGTCATTATATATGTGCTTGGAGTGTCGGAGAAACTCAGGAGGATTTTCAACAAACACCACATCCCTTTGTTTTTCAAACCTAGCAACACACTGAGACAAAAACTGGTATACCCAAAGCATCCAACTCCTAAAGGAAAACAAAGTAATGTGGCATACGCAGTCCAGTGTAGCGATGAGTGCACTGATCTATACATTGGGAACACAAAACAACTGGTCACTAAGCGAATGGATCAGCAGAGGAGGGTGAACTCTACAGGACAAGACTAAAAGACAAGGGACGCTCATTTGAAGATAGCAATGTCCAAATCTTGGATAAAGAAGACCTCTGGTTTGAAAGAGGTCTGAAAGAGGCGATTTATGTTAAGGTGGAGAAACCCATCCCTGAACAGAGGCGGGGGCCTTCGACACCACCTGTCTGCTACATACAATGCTGTTCTAACATCTGTACCCTGGTGGTTTCAGAACTCTTCACACATCCATTCATGCAACTCTCACCAGTAACACCTGTTTCATAGGAGTTGCATGGCACATTGGTAATCCTATCACTGTAACTACACAGAATCAACATCACTGTGAATTTCAGAAGTCACCTCTCTGAAGAGTTACAGTGTGCAGTTGTGATTGGATTGCTGGAAGAGTCTATATGCCGAGAACTCCCCTACACCAGTCAGTTGAACTGAAGAAGCTGCTGGGATGAACAGTGAAAAGTCTTCATTAAAATTTCTCAAGTACAGTTGTTTTGAGTTACCAGCGCTACGAAACAAGTTGGCCCTATAGAAATACATGTTAATAATATACCATGACCTTGATGAATGAGAATCTTCATAGTCATGATCCAAAGTAATGTTGGCAATTATTGTCACAAACACAGCACACAGTGACAGCTTTGTGAATCAAGAAAACCAAAATTGTTTTTATCTATGCCCAACATGATTTTGTGATATGCTGGATAATTGGTAAATTGGACTACGTCTCCCAGCATGAGTTGTTAGTTCAGTAATATGGATGGAGACAGGGTGACTTGATTAAAAGGAAACAATGTGTTTTCACTTTACTGCTAGAATCGCAGAGAAGAAAAATTGCCAGTTTAAAATCACTGCAGTTAAGAAAAATACATGTATGTACATTCATTTCAATTTGCTCTCTACAAATATTATTAATATTATTATATGTGTGGGAGTTGCCTTGTTATTGCTTTGGTCAAGGAAGTAAAATGAAATTACATCCATCAATGAAGCAGTTGCTTGGCTATGTAGGTTAGTCTATAGGGCGCAGTTAATGTCTATATGATTTTCTAGTAGACGTAAAATAAGAAGATCCATATTATGGAAATATCTGTTATCTGGAAAACCCCAGGTCCTGAGCATTCTGTATAACAGGTCCCATACCTGTATAGGAAGCAACTGGCATATACAGCCATATTGTTATATAGAGTATAAGTCAACCAAAATGCATGTGTAAGGCCCTGACTAGCATCAGCCATTATTGTGCTCTAAATCCATACTGTCCTTAAAATCAGATTTGAAAATTCCATTCTATATTTTATTTTTATTCTTCATTACACTTTATATCTATACATATTTGTATAGACTCAAACAGTGACTGTAATATCTGTTGACTGAACCCATCCCGAAAACACCAGCAGCATACTGGCCCATGTATGGGATCTTTATGACGGCTTGCCTGACCTATATCTGACCAAAAAAAAAAAAGTATCAAGTCAGTAACCCAAGAACTCTCAGCTGGATCCCACATAGTGATATTTGTAACCCAATACATATACAAATTTCATAAAATGAAAAATAATCAGTTTAATGATATGGCACTTGCATAGGTCTCTTGCAATAGAATATTCTATTGTTTTATTTTTTTTAAAATAATTCTATCATTGAGCAGCACATCGTTAAAGTTTCAGGTTGAAAAGCAACAACTCTTTGTAACACTATTTACAAACACTTCAATTTTCAACTCTAATCATTGTTCACAGGGCCCCGGTCTCTTTTTTTTGCCAGAAGTCTTTGCAATTGAGTGATAATTTGTCATTGTCACTGTAGTCATGTCACTCGACTCCAAAAGGATTTGACTTTTAATGCAAATCATGACAAGCAGATGAGAGGCTTTGGTAATCTTAATTCAAAGAAGTGATGGTGGAAAAGCTCATTTTATTCTAAAATAATTTGTATGTTCATGTGCAGAGCTCTTCTTATATAAAACACCTCTTAAGATAATTTTTCCCCAGAAGGTTTTTACCTTTTTCCCATGTAATTATTTACTTTTTGTTAATTAGGGTTTGCGTGTTAATAACATGCATTTTCAATTAAGTGGTGTAACCTTAAAATATATAAAATGCGTTACTACACTCTTTTGTAGGGCATTAAGCTAGATTAGCTACTTCTGATTAGCTGTCTGATACAATGTGTCAGACAACGTGTGCTTCTTTTAACTTGAGGTCAGAAAAATCAACATTTATACCAACTTTGCTTAAGTATATTGAATTGTCTAATGCTCGATATTAATTGAGAAGCTCGGGGTTTTTCTAAAGCACTGGTGAGTGAGTTGTAATTTAAACAAGTGCTGCCTATTAAAGAGAAAATGATTACTTGCTAGCTCTTATCTGTCTCATTACCAGGTGGGTGAGCGATGTAATGCTGGGCTAAAGAAACCGAGAAATGACAATGAAGGCAGCTGGCGGTATGTTCTAACTTAGGCCACGCAAAAAAAATTACTTTTTTTTATGTTTTGCAAACATAGGGATAATAATCAGTTTGTGCCAGCACCTTTATATATAATATATTTAAAAAAAAATGTTGCATGTTGTGGTGTGTCATACAAGAAACCTGGAAATGTAGATTGTATGTTTAAAGGCACATACTGGGTTAAGCAAATACAAGAAAAAGCCCAAGGGCTCTCACACAGGGGAATTGTAACATATCTCCTGTGTTTCACTACAGGGAAATGCAGCCCATTCTTCTCTGTACTCATTCAGGCACCGAACACAGGTAGAATGCCTGTGTAAGAGCCCTTATTCTGTATAACAAAGGTTTTGAAATGTGTGAAAATTGTTTTCAGTTAAAGAAGTACCAGGAACTCCCTGGTCTGGAAGCTCAGGCATTCTGGCTGCTGCTCCTCCAGGTTGAGCCACAGGAGGCAGTGTGATTGGGGTTTGGTGGATAATATCAATGACTTTTCCCACCGTCAGTGTTCCCTGGTAACCAATCCAGAAAAGGCATATGATTCAGCTCCAGGCAATAACCTAATTAAAGGAAAACTATACCCCGAAAATGAATTTTTGAGCAACAGATCGTTTATATCAAATCAAGTGACATATTAAAGAATCTTACCTACCTGGTATATATATTTAAGTAAATATTGCCCTTTTACATCTCTTGCCTTGAACCACCATTTCATGATGGTCTGTGTGCTGCCTCAGAGATCACCTGACCAGAAATATTTCAACTCTAACTGCAACAGGAAGAAGTGTTGAAGCAAAAGACAGAACTCTGTCTGTTAATTGGCTCATGTGACCTAACTTTATAGTTTGTTTGGTATGTTTGTGTGCACCGTTGGATCCTAGGATCCCAGGAGGCTGTCCTTATTTTTTAAAATGGCTATTTTCTATTTATGATCACCCAATGGCACATGCTACAAAAAAGTATATTATTATGAAAATGTTTTATTTACATGAAGCAGGGTTTTACATATGAGTTGTTTTAGGCAATATCTGTTTATAGAGATCTACATTGTTCTGGGGGTATAGTTTTCCTTTAAGGGGCTATTTTAGACTGCCTCCTCCAAAGCCCTGTGCTTGATAATTTGCTCCTTGCTCTGTCCACCATTTGAAGTATGTGGTGTTAAGGCACAAATAGAGCAACAAACATACTTGGTTAGGACTGAGCTACATTCTGCTGCTGAGGGTGTTATCTTGCTGCAGTCGATTTCTTACAGTCTCAATTGCCTCTGTTGTAGGTATACATGTGAACAATGAAGTGACATCAGAAGATACCATTGTTTCTTCTGCCTCTAGTGTAACAACATGAATCTTGGTTACAAACTCCTTGGCATTCTGGATATGATGCACTGTATTGCCTACCAACTGGGCTAAGATGTTAGCCAAGAATTTTGCAATGCTGTATGTCACTGAATTTATGCTGCTGACAATAGGTCTTAGTGGGGCTCCATTTTTTTGTATCTTGGGGAGTCCATACAGGGCCGCCATCAGGGGTTCGACAAGTGGCCCAGGCTTGAAGGGGGGCCTGGCAGTGATGCACTTTTCGAAGAGCCGGGCCCCCCTTACGAGCGCGCTGTAGGAGTGCTGCCTTCCGATGTCCCAGCAGAATGCGGAAGTGCCGATCAGTCGAAGTCCTGAAGCCGCGAAAATACCCGATGTCACGAAAGGAGCTGACACTTAAAAGTCCTGAAGCCACAAGTTCAATTCAACTGACACCGATGTTTTTTTAAAAAAAAAAATAATTTTTGGGGCCCCAATTTTTTTTTAATACTTTTAGGGCCCCAATTTTTTTTTTACTTGTACGAGGAGCCCTGGCACCAATGCTTTTTTTAAAATAAAAACTTTTATGGGGGGGCCCTGGCGCCAATGTTTTTTTTTAACTTATAAGGGAGCCCTGACCATCAATATGTGTGGGGGGTTACTGTTTTAGCGCTGATGTCTGTGTGGTCTTTTAACTGTGATGTGGTGTGGGAGGGCTCAGGGGTGGGGCTTGGATGCCAGGGTGGGCGGGGCCCAAGGGACCCTGATAATTTTGTTGTGCGGGCCCCGTGATTTCTAATTGCGGCCCTGAGTCCATTTAAGCAAGGTGTGGCTTCTCTAGGGTACAGATGGTGGTATAAAACACAATTGATGGCTTTCTTCCTTTTTCTTGTAACTGCTGGTTGGGTCTTTCCATAAGGGTTCATATTTTTTGCAGTAGTGTGGTTATCTTGAAGTGTGTTGAGCACAACTGTGCATCGCCCTTTATCTGCTGGCAGGATAGTGATGTTTGGGTCCTTATTTAGAGAATTGAGAGCTCTCCTCTCTTGTGTAGTAAGGTTAGAGGGAGATGAACTAGTACACACTGATTTAGCAGGCCCCGTAGAGCCAATAGCAAAAGATGGTTTTATATATGCCATACCATTTACTGATTACTCTGATGCTGTGTGTATTTTCTGAAAAAAAAGAGTGATATAGTATAAGCCACAGAAAAGTTAATTGCTGATGCTGACCCCTATGGGACTATCAAATGTATATGGTCTGATAATGACACAGAATTAATGGCAAATACATTTCAATCACTGCTCTGTAAGAAGAGCATAAGACTTGAGACCTCAGCACCTGAGAGAAATTGGAGAACTTAAAAATTGAGGCATATAGTTATGCTAGATGGGATTCAGGCCTATTATTATTATTATTATTATTATTAATAACATGTATTTATATATAGCGCCAACATATTTCGCAGCACCTAAATGATTGAAGAAGCACAACAGGATATTGCTTTAGTCTATTCAGAATGATGCACTGATTTCTTGGAAGTCAAAGAAACAAACCACAGTTGTCTTCCTGTGAGGCTGAATATATAGCACTGGCTGTTAACACTTGTGCAGTTACTCAAAGAAATGGACAGTGAATGTCAATATGAGACAGAATTTTTTTTGAAGATAATCAAGGTGCAATAGCTCTTGCAAAGAACCCGATTTGCCGATCTGTACTAAGCGAGGGAAAGACAACTCTTGATAATGGTAGCAGATTTTATGACCAAGCCAGTAAAGTTTAAACTGGGAGAATTTTTACAGTACATATTTGGAGTATAAACCAGTGTACTATACATTATAGTACATAAAGACATAAATATGTCTTTCTGTAATATAAGAGAAAGTGGAGTGTTAAAGGAAAACTATACCCCCAAAATGAATACTTGAGCAACAGGTAGTTTATATCATATTAAGTGACATATTAAATAATCTTATCAAACTGGAATATATATTTAAGTAAATATTGCCCTTTTACTTCTCTTGCCTTGAACCACCATTTCATGATGGTCTGTGTGCTGCCTCAGAGATCACCTGACCAGAAATATGTCAACTCTAACTGTAACAGGAAGAAGTGTGGAAGCAAAAGACACAACTCATGTGACCTAACTTTATAGTGTGTTTGGTATGTTTGTGTGCACCGTTGAATTCTAGGATCCCAGGAGGCTGTCCTTATTTTTTAAAATGGCTATTTTCTATTTAGGATTACCCAATGGCACATACTATTAAAAAAGTATATTATTATGAAAATGGTTTATTTACATACATATGAGTTGTTTTATGCAATATCTTTTTATAGAGACCTACATTGTGTGGGGGGTATAGTTTTCCTTTAAATGTATTAATGGGTGTGCTCTCATACAGATCCAATAGTAATCCAATAGTGTGACACGATCTTTGTCTATTAATGCAGAAGTGTTAATAATGTTTTGTCTTCTTGAAGCAAGAGAAGCTGGTGTCTGTGTGCAGTTTCTCTTCTGATGAGAGCTACAGACTCATGTGAGATTGAGCTACCGGTTATCTCTTAAACAGAATAGCGGCCTGCTGGTAACTTTATTTGCTGTATGTGGCTGAACTGCAAAATTCGGTTGAACTGTTCCCTGCTATGAAAAAGTATGCTGGCAAAAGGACTTGTTTGACTGCAGCCTGCCCTGACCCTGTGCCTGACCTGGGACTTTGTTTGTTTGTCTGATCCTTTACTTTTCTTTGTGCTGAGGTCTGTGTTGTTTAGTTTAACATTATAAAATCTTTGTTAAAAGACAATTTGTGTCAAGCTTCAGAATGTTTGATAGTGAGACATAAAATTGGCTCCTCACAACCCGTTTAACAAAGCATTCTGGCAAGCAGATTAACTGCCATTTAAGGGCTAGATCACACTGGAAAATTCATGGAGATTAGCGACTAATCACAAATTTTTTGGGGCGACTAGTCTCCCTGAATTGCTTTCCCATGTCTCGCGCCTGCTAAACGGACAATTTCACGAGGCAATTTCGAGCGACGCAAGACATGGGCAAGCAATTCAGGGAGATTAGTCGCCCCAAAGAAGCGGTGGTTAGTCGCCAGGTGACTAATCTCCCTGAAATCTTCCCGTGTGGTCTAGCCCTAACAAAGCACGTTTTGAACAGTCTACTAAGCAAAACAATGAAGGCAAATCTATCATTGGTTGCTATTGGTCCTTTTTATCATCTTTGTTAATAAATGAACCCTTTTATGGTAAGGTAAGGTAAGGGTCAAAGAATATTCGTGTATGTTGAAATTAAAAGAACATTACATCTTAAAGCGTCCCTTACAAATAAGGGGAAGAACAAAGAAAATGAGCTTAAAGTAAAATTGGGAATCAAGGAAATAATAATAAGACAAACAAAACAGCAACAAATAAGAAAATAAAGTTTGTCATGAAACAGATATGCAGTGTTTATCACTGGTGTCACCCTGCCACCTTTATTACAAATATGCTAGCAGCTGAGAGGCAGAGAGAAAGGTCTGACATCCCTACCCTATTGTAACACGCTTGTATTCATCTCAGTTATTCCAAGTACCTTTACTGCTCTATGGAAATAAATCTTGGAATTTGTTTTTACTGTGCATAGTTACTTGGGACGAGTAAATATGTTATAATTACGATAATGTTGTCCTAACGTTGCACTCAATGCCCTACCTCTATTTAGAAGGGACATTAAATGACGCTAATTGCTTTTCCGTGGTCTAAATTCCATCTGTTGTGGCGCAGTTTACTCTGTGCTAGAGTGCTTTAATTCCATTCATTTTATACATCAGTTTAATGGTATATTAAGCAGGGAACATTGAGTTTAGCAGACTGGAGACAAAAGAGGGCGTCGGAAGAAATGAACAGTTTACAGCAGATCACAGACTATTCTGTCTATATAACAGATCTCCCCCTGGTAACTATTTAGTGCTCATTAAGGTTACATCCACTCTGTCCAAGAATTTCATTTCTCCATGTAAAGATTTGTATAAAAGCTCATTGTCTCTGCATGCACTTGTAAGATTTCAGGCTGTCTATCACTATTCTTCTTCATCCACTGTAACCCTTTCATAACCCCTCAATGTTTGTATACTGAAAATTATATGGGAAGCTTCATCTCTTCCTCCAACAGAGCCATGGCCAAACTTCAGTCCAGGCTGCTATTCACAGTATCCCCCTGGACATAGCAATTGTTCATCTGGAGGGTGTTTACCTGAAATAAAAAGGTGTTAAATGGTTAGAATTTACAGCATTTCATTCCTCACCAAGACAAATAAAATGTTTTCTGTTGTATTAATACATTGTAATAGTTTAGGTGATAGCAAAGGGTTAATGAGTTTTATTTCCAGGGAAGAAGACTGTACATTTGTGCAGTTCTTTTACATTGCATTGATGTCATGTCATGTGCCGGACAATCTATAGCATTTTAAATTGAAAAAACATACTGAATATGTGATACGATCAGGTTCAATTTCCAGGGTCTTAATGCATGGGAACAGATACTTCCCAACATCTGAATGAACGGATGCTCATACAATATGCTTGTCTGATCACAGGGATGCAGAAAGAGATGGACTGTTTTATGCATGCATGGAGCATACGGAGGCTATCTTTTTTCAATTTAGACTAGGATGGCTTGAAAAAAGATAGCCTTTAAAGCCCCTGTGCCGCTGTGTTTTTTAAACACCAGGTTAATTGAGGACTGCTGTACATTTAACAGAGGACCACTGGGACCGGACTACAAAAGTTCTTTGTTGTAGAGTAGTCCATTAAGCCACGAAGCAAAGGCAGTGCTAAAATGGTCATATGAATCCCTAGAGATATTGTCATAAATGTAACACTAAGCTCCAATTAAGGGCAGGACCCAACAGACCAAGGTGCAAAACATGGCCCTTTACGCTGCCCCCCTGGGGAACAGTCTTATCCAGATGCTTCATTTCTGCTGCTGAAAAGCAACAAAACAAAGACAAGCAAAAACTACAAAGAAAACAGAGGGGAATTGAAGTGCCAGCAAACAATGACATTGCTGCAAAATTCTAAATTAAGCAAATAAAAAAACAAATAACAGTAATGCCTTATAAATGCAAGTATTACACTCAGAATAATGAAATGACACTCAGTAATATATGGGATCTGTTTTATGGATTGTTTGGGTACTGGAGTTTTCTGTGATTTACCATTGTTTTGCCACCAATATGGATTCATGATATTACAAAGAAAAAGGAAATCTTTTTAAAAATATTGATTTTTTTGTTTTAAAATGGATAAAATGGAATCCATGGGATATGGCCTTCCTGTAATTCAGAGCTAGATAATGAGTTTCCAGATAAGGGATCCCATACCTGTATAGGTTAGGACATGATCAGTCTTGTAGTTTGTATTTCTTATATTTTTACAAGCAGCATTTTAGGGTATAATTCACTAAAATAAGAGTTGCACTGCTGCAGTTACCAGCAACATCCAAACAACAAATTAGACAATTCAGTCTAGTTAAAGTAAGAAACTGAAAGCAAAAATGTGGTTGGTTGATGACAGAGGTGCAGTGTAGCAACTATATAAAGTAGTAAATTAGCTCTACTGTAGTGCTTATTTTAATAGGTGCACAGGCAAAAAATATACAGCCGTGTAAGATGCTTATTGACAAAGTTGCACTTTAATTGTTTTTGGGCATTTCCCTGTTGTACACATAAGGGGTTATTTACTTATCCTGGAGGGTTGTTGGTCTCTACAGTGAGTGGCAGATCTGCTCAGTGCATTAGGGAAGTACTGCCATGCAAGGTAGGGGGCAGGAGTGTGCCACCCCCATCAGCTCCTCAATTAAGCACTGCCTAATATAGTCACTGCTGTGGCTCCAAAACTGAGTGCAGAGGCTGAATGCAGTGTGCAAAGTGCAGAATAAAAAGACCAATTTGCAGCCTTTCTTTTGCATTTTGCATGCTGTGTTTGGCTTAGCAATAAACCCTTTGAGTTCTTCTTACAGGACTGAGTAAAGGAGGACTTTACCACTTGAGCAAATTATGGGAGTGGATATAATATTCACAGTACTACCTATTTGCTGGATATTTTAACTTCTAGGAAAGGTATAGACCAGGTATGTCCAACCTGTGGCTCGAGGGCTGCATGCAGCCCAGGCTGGAAATGAATACGGCCCAGCTGGAAATGCTTGGTTCCAGAAGAAATGTTATGTTGCAAAGGATATAGGAGTAGGCAGGAGGGGGGACTCTGCCCATTTAGTAGTAATAATATTGTCTATTTAAAGGGAAATTGTCATGGGAAAACATGTTTTTTTTTTTTTTTTAAACGCATCAGTTAATGGTGCTGCTCCAGTAGACTTCTGCACTGAAATCCATTTCTCAAAAGATCAAACAGATTGTTTTATGTTCATGGGGACACGGGGCTAGCCATTTTGTCAATTTCCCAGCTGCCCCAGTCACTTGACTTGTGCCAGCTCTTTAGGAGGGAACTGCTTTCTGGCAGGCTGTTGTTTTTCCTTCTCAATGTAACTGAATAGTACGCAGTGAGACATGGGTTTTTACTATTGAGTTCTGTTCTTAAATCTACGAGGCAGCTGTTATCTTGTGTTAGGGAGCTGTTATCTGGTTACCTTCTCATTTTTCTGTTGTTAGGCTGCTGGGTGGGGGAAAGGGAGGGGGTGATATCACTCCAACTTGCAGTACAGCAGTAAAGAGTGGTTGAAGTTTATCAGAGCACAAGTCACATGACTTGGGGCAGCTGGGAAATTGACAAAATGTCTAGCCCCATGTCAGATTTCAAAATGAAATATAAAAAAATCTGTTTGCTCTTTTCAGTGCAAAATTCTTCTGAAACAACACTATTAACTGATGCATTTTTAATTTTTTTCCCCCATAACAGGATCCCTTTAATATCCAGGTGTCCCATGTTCCATTGTATAGCTCCATCTGGTTATCCAACTGCTATTGTTCTTTTCTGTGCATTTTCTTTACTTTTACAAATCAAAAGTGTTTGTGTATTTCATGTGTGGCCCCAGACAATTTTTCTTTTTCCAATGGGGCCCAGGGAAGCCAAAACGTTGGACACCCCTGGTATAGACTTTCTGTATTGTATTGTAATTGAATTTAATAAGCAGAATTGCTTACAATTATTGAAACCATTTAGACATATTAACTCAGTAAAGTAAATAACAATTCGATTTTGACTTAATTCTAATCTACTGTAATGCAAAAGAACATAATGTAAAAATCATTCAAACTATCTACTGTGGTTCCTTTTCATTTTCTCATTTGCCAGGAACCCATGCTTTTGTGAACTGGATGAATGGCATATAAATATATTAAACATGGTAACGTATGATGTCGACAGGATTGCTGGATGATTTATGGAAACCTATATGCCTATATTGTAAATATTGGCCAAACTATCCAAACAAATCTTTGCATGTATGACCAGCTGAAGTTTGCATTCTAAACCTAATTCCTAGCCTGCATTACTATAATTCCACAGCCCCTTGCTGAACTGTAAAAAAGAAGCCTTTCCTTTACAATAAATTGAAATGTGTTTCTTCCACTGCCTGTGCAATGCCAACTTTCCCAGCACACTTGTGTTTGCTTGCCTTGTTCAGTGGCTTTGTGATTTTGATCTGCCAAAAGAGTTTTTCATTTTGAAAAGTTTGAATTATTTGGATAAAATCGAGTCTATGGGATACAGCCTTTTCATAATTCGAAGCTTTCTGGATAATGTGTTTCCGAAAAACAGATCCCATACCTGTATAAATATTTACGCACATGGTAAAATTAATTAACTGAAGATGATAGTTCTAAATTTTAATGTATGTGCAAATACGTAGTCTGTAATGTATGAATAGTGTCCAAATCTATAGAGCAGTTTAGATTGAGGTTCCAGGTTCTGCATTTCATCAGTGTGTTTCCTTCAGTCATTTTCTTTACAAGCATCATTTTTTTATTCTTATGCTAACGGATATTTTATGGTGTGTGTTGCTCAAGAGAGATACCTTTTAGAAGGCACCATTGCAAATTGCATTTGCGATAGAAGGCAACTAAAGACCTGACTTAATTGTGTATAATAACACAAGAATAATCTGTAAAATAAACAGTGCTAAATTATAAATTGTGTATTGCCACCTTTTGTTGAAAAAAATACTGATCTTACTATATTTTTATTTTCTTTTAACAGCATTGGCCTCAAGCTTCATTTTTACCGGCCAGGCCAGTAAAATATCAGTCAGGTGGCAACAATCCATATACTTTAGCCCTTGGGTCGCCCTGTTGATGGGTATAGGGTTCATTCTACTGGATGAAAAATATTGATGTGACCACCCCATCCCAAGAGAAGACCAATAATCACCATTTATCAGAGCTAGTCAGATTGTGAATTTATTGAAGACAAAAAGTGAGTTTCACATTTTTATAAATATACTACTTAAACCTCCATACAAATAAATATTGCTGCTTCGAGACCCCACATCCCCCACAAGCGCCCCTTCACCCCAGCGCCAAAGATAGGTTAGAAACCTCAGGCCCCCTTCTCTGGCTCCTCGCACCTACCTTTTTTCCTGCTTGTTGCCACAACAGGGGGCTAGAAAGGAGATCAGGTGGCAGTGCCAATAGGGGATCTGGGCCAGTGGCCCACCATGTTTTTTCCCAGTGTCCCACCGGCCCAGTCCGACCCTGCCTAAAATAAACTTTTAGTATGATGTAGTTAGCTACAATATACAATTAGCTGGTCTTCATTTTTTGTAGTTTTGAACAATTTTCTGTTATGTCTCTCCTGACAGTTTAATTGTTACCTGGTGCAAGGGTCACTAACACCAGAAAACAGTTTAAGACAGAGGTTTTATAATCAATATGTAGGTTTTAATATTCGTCGGTAAGGAGGGAAAGTTTTGTTTTTCCTTTACTATATTACCCACTGCATGCTGAATAGGAAGCAATGCTGTCTTCTGTGAACATCAGTTTGGTTATGTTTAGCCCCTCCTGATTTTCCAAACCATTCCCCTAGCATTTCACTGCGATTAGCCCTAGGCTAGAGCCTATTGCTGTGCATTAAGATGTTTTAACTCATACCCACAGATCAGGACTGGACTATAATTCAAAATAGACCCTGCCATTTCCAATATACAGAGGCCCAGAACAACCCCCACAGGTCCAATAAATAATGACAGTCCATGGCATCTTACAACAGAATCCACAGATTGTCAGTCCAGGTCTGCTACTGAACCAAAGGTGGTTGCAATAGACAAGAAAGCACACAATGAGAGGTATGGGACCTACTGTCCAGAATGCTCAGGACCTGGGTTTTCTGCATAAGAGATCTTTTTGTAATTTGGATATCCATGCCTTAAATCTGCTAATAATCACGTAATAGCATTGTTTTGCTTCCAAAAAGCTTTTATTATATATTGGTTGGGATGATGTACAAAGACATCCATAGATTCCATACCTGTATACAAACTAAAATAATAACCCATGCACAGATCCCTGAGAAACTGATATTTTGCTGAATGCTTCCAATTCTAGGAATCAGATAGAGATCAGTGATAAAATAAATATGGAAATTGTTAGGGGCATAGCAAACCTGTGCTTCCATATCATGCTGTGCAATGCAGATACAGGGGACTGCTGTGATAAACAGTATGAAAATAACTGCCAAAGCACTCTTTGATCATATGACCTTATAACATTAATTATAGCTATTAAAATAATTCCTAGACATTACAATGCAAAGAAGGGGAAAAAAAGCTCTATGAATACAATATGCAACAGCAGGGCCAGAACTAAGGGTAGGCAGAAGAGGCAGCTGCCTAGGGTGCAATGATTGGGGGCGATGGGCAGCTACTTTGTCTACCTACTCCTAGACCAGACCTGGAACTGGACTTGTGCCGGTGAGTCACGCCAGCACACAAGAACTCTGATGATGCGAACGCTACTGATGCAAACGCTACTGATGCAAGGCACTCAAAGGAAGTAAAATATGGTGAAAAAGAGATAAAGTGTATTTGTTATTCCAATGTTTCGCTCTGCCTTGAGACCTTGGTCAAGGTGACAAAGGTTTCAAGGCAGACCGAAACATTTGGAAAACAAATAAACTTTATCTTTTTTTTTACCATATTTTAAGTCCTGTGAGTGCCTTGCTTTACACTATATTCTATATGACTTTTCTGCAGTGTGCAACCAGACTTTTTCTCCAGTAAGTGAATGCAACTGTTTCTCCTTATATATATATATATATATATATAATATCTTTTGTTTTCTTTGCTGAATTTCAAATTTAAAAGGAAAATATTTGGTATCACTTTTAGTTTCTGATAAATTGTATATGTATTCATTTAAATGAATATTGCTTCATCTGCTGCCAGAAACCTATAATTAAATAGTGCACCAGTGGCCAAATAAATACTGAAAAATAAGAGAATACTTGCCTATCCAAACAAAGCTATAACTTTTTAACAACTTTTTTAGACACGGAAGTATTACACAAGAAACAGGGAATATTGATTTATTGTTTCCTAGCACCCTTCTCATTTTAAATTGTAATGCTTACAATCAGTTTTTGCATTCTGTTGCACATGATGCAGAGCATGTTCCTACTAATATTGTACACAAACTAATAATAATGATAATAATACATAGTATTACAAGTCTATATTGCCTGCAAGCAGCTGATCTTCAACTATTAATTCATGCCATTTTCCTGTTAGTACAGAAATCTGCCCCTTGTGGGCACTGACAGGCAGATAAAGTGAACGCTGAACTAACACAGGGCTGTAGTGGTGTTTCTCCCGGTGGAAAATGACACTTGTGACAAAGACTTGCAGCATGCTGTGCCAAAGCAATATGAAGTACAATGTGTATTGGGTCACAATTAAATAAACTCTTGCTTGAATACTGTATGAAATAAATCCAAATAATGTTTTGCACCAATTTTGTAGTACGAATAATCACAAACATATCAGAAAACCAGGTACCGAGTCGTATTCTTTATCACGTTTAAACTGTAATTTCAGACAAAGTAAATTTAAATTTTTCAATTTGCAACACATATTAAAATGTTCTAATTTCTAAATATGGATGTGCAAAAATAGCCACTCCAATATATTAGTTGTTTGGATATGAGATGAGGACATGACTGCATGTTTACTGTGTATTTGTTGGGAAAGTTTCAGATTTTGCCATAGATCACTGCTTTTCTATGACACACATCTCCATAATGAAATATGTGGGCTCTTTGTCACTGTTTGTCTGGCTGGCACTACTTGGGCATCCTGATCTAATCTATTTGAAAAATGTTCCATCTAGTACCCACATACCGAGGATACTCTGAATCGTGTCTTTGCAGAAAAAGGTTAAAAATATGATTCATTAAAGGTTCTGAACAGCTTCTATTTTTTTCCCCTCAAGATTACAGCAAGATTGCTTCCTGAGGTCACTAGATATCACAAAGGTTCAGCAAATATCTTTGTCCTTTAATAATGCCCTCAGAAAATGATCAAATCCTCATTAACATTAGGGTAATTCATTTGAAAGTTGGCATGTCATCCAGATAAGTAAGTACTGTTACCATTAAAGAGAATGTAAGTTTTACTTTGCTGCCGCTCACGAGTCCCGTTCTTGTACTCTTGAAAGCTTCTAATGTCTGCCATCTGGCAGACCGAGTGCAACCTTTGAAAAAGTTAAGTGACTGTGAATTTTAATGTATAAGATAAATATCAGCAGTTGGAGACATTTCAATTGAAATGTTCTGAACCCCGAGCCTCATGTCTCTTAATTCAGCAATATGTGCTCCAAACGGCAACAGGCAAAAAATATGCATAATGATGAGCCTCCTATAACAGAGTTGGGCTATTCTTGTCAAAGGCTAAATAGCTTTACTTCCGAATGATTAGGATTTTGAATAATGCTGAGTATATTTTTCATGCATGCCAGTTCTAGGTGCCCATACTGGAGAAGATTTGTTTTTCATAGACTGAAGAGAAAGATGAGTTTAACGATCACCTGCCTTTGCATTGATCTCCCTCCCAAAAAAAAAGAATGGAAGAGCAGATTCTCAAGAGCTTAAAAAATCCCATAGTACTCATAATACGAAAAAGCAACAAAAGGATGGACTTTTAATTCAGTTTCAATATGAGTTGAGGATATTTTCCATGATGTTTTCCAGGCCAACATTAACACCTTATAGTGTTAAGCTTTAATTTTATAAACAGTTTAATTCCTGTTCATTACAGAGAGTGTCAACCCCAATCCATGGTCTGGCTGTCATAAACACTTCCAGAGTTGTACACCTGTCTTTTCTCTATTATTCTAATTTATTTTATCATTTTCCATAGGTTTCAGCAAATAAATGTTAAATTCTGAGCTAAACCTTGATGTGCACCATGCGTGTTATTTTTCATGCAAAGTTTAAGTGGCTTGGAGATTTGTCCAGTAGGAGGGCAGTAGCAATCTTTATTTGTGGAATTCTCTCCTCTGCAAAGGAATTGAAAGGATTATCTTCTTTGATTACCAACTTCCATATGTGTTCCATGTATGTAAAATAAAATTACAACTGGTATTAAGGAGCTGTGTACTGTACTTAAAAAAACCCAACAATATACACTGCCTAATCGTTTATATACAGAGATCAGTTAATGGGAGATCTGACTGATTTCTGATTTAACTGAATCTATTTGGTTATTCAGTCGAGCGACTGATAAAACAGTGCCAACTCCATTGGTGACAATCAATTTAAATTGTTGTTTTTCTTTATACATAATGGGTTGGTATACTGGGTTGGTATACTGCAGCTAATTAGCGTTCCTATAAACACTGATCGGTTTATTCAGTGGGGTTATGTTTGTATGGAGGTAATCACAGAATTCTACTTTTGTACACTGTGTGTAATTTGTAGATCTCTGTGCCAATATGAAACAAGCTGCTATTTATATGAAGCTGTGTTACTGTAGGGCTTATTTATGAACAAAGTGCACATTAGCCCCCAAATGTAATAAAGGGCATTAAGTTTGCCCAGGAGCAGTAACCCATAGCAACTAATAAGATATTATCTTATAAACAGGTGACTAATAAATGCTGCCTGCTGATTGGTTGCTATGAGTTACTGCTCCTGGGCAAACTTAGTGCCTTTTATTAAATTACCCTATAAATTTGCAAACTGCCATGCTTCTACCCACAATGCAGCTTTCACCTGCCCCAGAATATGGGATCACTATAAATCATATCCACCACAACTTGAGCATGATACACAAATATGGATGACAATTAGGGGCTATTTAGTTAAATCACCACCTTTTAATTAAACTGGCTAAAGGAACCTGGAATTACCTGGAATTTAAAGACAATGGTTATTCCATGGTTTGCTTGTGACAATGGGCGCATTAGTGTAAGTCACAAAGGTGCATATACAGTAACAAGTATCCCTGTATATGTAACAGGGGATAGGTTTAAATTTGATTAGTTTGCCCTGGTTTTTCAGGGTTAATAAATGTTCAATCTCATTAATATGCACAGTGTGATCAGTTGATAAAAAATATTTTTATCTGTATACCTAATTGACAGCCAGAGTTTCCAGGAAGTATATGGTTATAAACATATTTTTTAAACATATATCTTTAACCTTTATTCCATAAAAGGGGTGGGCTTATTTCTAATTTTAAAAAAATTACAAATTCTTTATTTTGAGGTTTTTGATACTACGACTAAACTTACAAATTGTAAAACGATGAATGTCTTGAGATTTATTGAAAAAACAGACTAAAAAACATAAAATTACACTGAACTTTGCAAAAAAATACCTTAAATACCTTTAAGAAATTGAGTTTTTCAGCTAATTCCTAGCACAATTACGGAAAATGTAAAGTTTACTTTACATTTTTCTGCATTTTTTCAATGGCTAACATGGTACAACATCTTAAAACTTTAGCACCATTATGGAAAGCTCTCTTTATGGAAAGTCTGAATTCATTTGGAGTAGCTCAAAAAGATCAGTGTAGCTATTGTCTTAGTGTTTTTTGTGGGTTTTGCACTTAATAAATCTTGAATTTTTAGAGCTTTATAAAATAATGAAACATCACAAATTTTTAGAGATTTGTGGAAGAAAATTGAAATCCGATTGTTAGTAAATGACCCCCTAAGATTCTAAATGTGAACATTTTAATTCAGACAAAACTCCATTGGTGTGCCATTAACAAAATGAAATAGGTAAATGAATCTTTGAGCACTGTTACGGCTTATACAGTGTGCTACTGGTGATTTTCTTCAATGCAATAAAAGTAAGGTCTTATGCTTTAACATTTTCATTTGAGTAAATAGAAGCATTTATAATGAAGAACAGGAGTTCAGATAAAGAAATTGGTTCTGTATTAGAACACTCTGCATCGCTGGGATTTAGTACTGGACAAGATTCTTACACACAAGTGCAATTGGCAAATAGGGCATTTACTCAGATTGATGTAACTCTTTTGTGAGTTCTGTGATTATGACACATTTTATTTTAGCACTAAATTCAGCACTTACCATCTGCCATGTCCCTTTGGGCTCTAGGTGTGCTCCTAACCAGTCACAGTTCTTCAGTCATTTAGAAAAATCTATAGCTTAGCTGGAATATTTAAAAAAAAAAACAAGAGGAAAAATACATTATGATTAGAGTACTCATACAAAGCACCATACATAGAAAAAAGGCTCAACTCAACTTTTAATAATAAAAAGGGGAAAACACTATACAATTTAAAACAATTTCCCCCTTTACAGTTACTCCTTCCTTGCCCTCTTTCCCCATACCTGTGGGGCAAATTCCCTAGGTGGGCATTCAGTGCTAATTATTCAGTTTTCTGATCACCACTAGGGAGTTTAGGCACCAGATGTAATGATGATAAACATGGTAGCTGTCAACCCTGTTGCACTGTTTGGCATTTGCCCCACAAGTATGGGAGCACAGTCAATGCCACTGACCTATGCAGGAGGGCTTCTGTTTAAAAAAGGGTTAGGGGGTTCATTGCCCTTTTAAATAAAATAAGATAAAGCATATAAGATGGGCCTCTTGTTGCTTGGAATATAGTACAATATATAGCAATAACATATAGAATAAAAGAGGCCCTGTGTGGTTTATATGAATAAAGTACCCTCTATTGGAAGGCTGGGTGCTTTTATATAAGTCATGGAACTCAGAGGTGACTTCTAATATCCTCATATTTTCCAACAAGGGGTACTTTATTTATTTGCATAAACAAGTTCTAGTGAGTCATGTGACAGAAATGACATCATTAGTCACCATTTATAAGGATATAATTTACTAGAGATACATGGCTTTTGTGTAAGCACTGCGTATCTTGTCGGCGCTATACAAATAAATGATGATGATGATGATGATGATATTACAAAGGGATGTTATACTTTCTCACTATGGTACCTGCCCAGGTTAAGAGGAAAGTAGGGAAATACTGACTGCCGCTATATGAAGTTAATTAGCCTTCACTTATTAAACAAAAAGGTTTCTCGCTGATCTCATGGCCCAAAAATATATAATATATACATATCCATAACTACATGCCTTAGCACAATTCCATGCATTGTTTATGGCTACAAAATAGGGGCAATGTAGTTATAGTCTAATGGAGATCATTTTGAAATCTGGTCTTTTTTACCAGGCCATGTCTATTTATACCCAGCCATGCCCACTGTCTGCTCAAATCTCACCCTCTTTCTTACTTTAAAACTGGAATGGTTGTTTAGAAAAAAAAAAGTGTAGTTGAGGACGAATCACATTTTCAGTTTTAATTCAAAGCACAGAAAAATCCTGGCACTAGGGATACTGTAACTATGAGACAGACACTTTAATCTGCATCCCACCACCTAGGGATCTCCACACATATCTTGTCCTACTATATTCAACTCCCAGTCCTAAGTAAGCCAAAGAAACCCTTTTTAGCTTGTGTCCCTACTATTACAAAACTACAATTTCCAGAATGTCTTGACCAATGATTTAATTGGCTGTAATCTGGAGACCCAAAATTAGGAAACAGTTGATCAAAGTTACACAACAGACAAAAAAAAAACTTTATGTGTTTCCGAGATGTTGTCTACACAAAGGTATCTAGAGGTAAGAAGTCAGCATCTCTTAATATGCACAGAAAAGCAATCAACATTGTTATATTGTCTTTAATTGTATAGGAAAAGGCTAAAATATGTCACATTGCTACATTGTAAGGACCGTACTGTAATAATATGCATTGATACTTAAGTGCAGGGAGGGATTAAACAGTTCTCACGTTGGCATAATTTGCAAGGCATTAAAATAAATGTACTGCAGTGACCAGACCCTTTATGTTTCATTGTCAGTCTCACTTATGTTTAAAAGTCCCTTATCATCACTTGGGTAAATACAAAAATACGGTGTCTATTTTATTATACGAGCTCAGTAATAATTGCAATTTCAATTATGACTGATTCAGAGCTTGAAAGGGGATATAATGGCTTTCACTATTAAAAGCTGAATTACTGTCATTATACAAAAGGTGCACTTTATCACTTAGCTTTTTCACTCCCTCATGAGTGCTCATAAATATGAGTATTTTTTTTTTGAACTATTAAAAAGGCCATTATAATTTTAAGATATTTTAAACTTTTACACTGACAGGATTTGGTTCCAGAAGGAATTATCTGATAACTCCTTCACTGCCAAACTGGGAGGCAGCCCAGAACCAATGAACAAGTAACCATACTTTCTTTTGAAAACCTTCTGTACACAGCAGCTGAGTTTGACAAAATAACATAATATTTAACCTTGCTTAAAGTGATACTGACACTAATAAAATAAATTTTAACATATGCATGTACATTAAGGGGCAGATTTATCAATGGTCGAATTGAAAAAAATTTGAAATTCGAACATGTGAATAGGCGAATATCGAATTCGAAGGATTTTACCGCAATTCAATTGGTCGAATGATTGAATAGGAAAAATGAGATCGATCGATAAATAGTTCGAAACGATTTTTCCGATCAATCGAATTTTTTTTTATTCGATCAAAATTAAGGAAACCCAATTCGGTAGCTTGGATCTGGCAAACTAGGTGGTTGAATAAAATTTTAAAGGGGAAGTACTTCGACAGTCGAATGATTCATGATTCGAATCATTTGATTCTATCGAATTTACAAAATTCACTGGTCGAAGTGGTCTTCAAAAACATTAGAAAATTCGAATTCGAATGTTTTTGAAACTTCGAATCCTTCATGTGAATTTTGTAAATCTTCCCCTAAATGTTACCTATAGGTCATTTTTTTGCTGAGAGGTTTGTTTTGTATGTAATTGTTAGTTGAAGTTCCTAAGACTGACTCTCTGACACTCTGACTTTGCCAACCTGACTGTCCCATCTCAGTCTGTTAGTTACAGTTTCTAATGCTAACCGACTCCTGCTGCACAAATATGGCAGCCCCCTCATACAGGAACATGGGAATCAGACCGAGAGTTAGAAGTAGCTTTCAAAGCCAATATTATAATAGATGTAAAAAAGAGTTTCATTACAGGTGTCAGTATCTCTGTATGTTTGTAAAATTATGTAGAGAAAATAAAACTATATTTTGTATCACTAAAATCCTCATTACAGACATTTTACTCTCTAGTAACTCTTTCTCCTTTCCGGAATGTATGCTGCAGCTGCAGTTGGCACCATGGAAATATACAATATTTCTCTATAGATTAACAGCTGAGCACTATGCACTCTGCTGAGGACTTCAGTGATGAAAAATGGACTCTGGGGGTGGCAGTGTACAGCATAACAACATATACAGCAGAGTGCTACAGATTGCAGTACTTTGTGATCCTATCTGAGCTTACAAAAATGTATTTTCAACCTTTGGCCCGAAGCATTCTACAGTTCATAAAACATCTATTCATCACCTTGTAAATATACAAATGAATATGAAGATAAATGTGCCCTCTATATTAAACAGAAAGGGAAGCTCTACCAGTTCTGAACTCTATCCCATGTGCTCTGTATCCAGCTGGGTGACAATAAACAGTGATGCAGGCTTCCTCTAGGAGGCTTACCAATTATGGCTCAGCAAGCTACAGAGCAAAAGCTGGGAGCAAGAGGCTTGCTAATTCATAAAGCAATAGATCACAGAAAATAAAATAACATGAGGAAAGGCCACCTTTACCAAGAGATGTATTTTACCCATTTACCATAAGAAGCAATATTTGCATTCATTTTCATGGCATCACTTATTCATGTTTAATCATTCAGCGAGAGCTGCCCATTAATAGCAATATCTACAAAAATTAACAATAACCAGAGGAAATTTTAAACAAAAAAAGTACAAAAGGGATTGTCACAGCAATTATTTTAACAACTGTAGAATCATGAATTAAATATACACTTAAGTGCGTTATGTAATATTTAGACTCTGTGGGTTAATACAGTGTATATTGTCCTGAATGCATTTGAATAGATTTGCTCGTGGTGTATTTATTTATCCCATTATTGCTTTGTTCTTCTAGAAATATTTTAATTGCCATAGGAAACTAGATTTTGAACACAAAGTCGATTTTGTAGAATACATATCCAGGCATGTGGCCCTTCAACTGCTTTTGTGCAGCCACGATTGCTTGAAGGGGATCTACAGTCTGCAGATTGAGTATAAATATATTTTACATCAATATTTTCATCAAATGAAATGCACTAAAAATACCTGAACAGTTCCAAAGTCAGGCAGACAGAGCAGCTTTAACTTTAATCCATGTACCTACCTTGGTTAATGCGACAGTTGTGCTGACAAGCTGCAATGAGTTAGAGCAGATTCATACAGCACTTGAACTTTTCAGCTCTCTCTCCCATTCTAAGGCTCAAGGTACAAAAAACACATTTATACTGTAAACTGCCTGTCGTGGAGGTACCTATATGCATAACAAATGCACAGAGATGATTATTTTACAATGATTTTCTTGTCTGATCTTGCCTGTGTTTCACCTAATTTTGTGAAGACCATTCAATCCAGTATGATATAGGAACTGGCAGCACCTGTTTACTAGAAGGCTCAGCCTATACAAAAATATGGGTGTAATTAGCCATAAGGGCCTTGCAAAATGTGACTGAATGAATCTGTGATTCTGCGAATACTAGGTCACCCTCATTTATTAAGGATGGGGTAATGTGCAAAGCACTATGCACACTAGGCCTGCTGCTTGTAGCCTAAGGGCAGAACTATACAGAAGATTCACATCTGTTTTAGGCAGATGCGACGAGTCGGATACTACAGGAACAAGGTAAGGCAATAGAAAGTGGGATGGTGTCGCAGGGTTGATCTGACGCGACACGACTCTGAGATGCAACATGGTGCAATTTTCCTGCGTTCGGCACCTAGATGCGCTTGTGTGAGTATAGCCCCATTGCAAATAATTGCTTGGGTCTATTCCTGTGCTCCCCTGCGGCTGAACGCTACAAAATGGAATGCAGGGGGGCGCAGCTTTATCTCTAAGAGCCCTAACACCACCTCTGCATCCAGTGCTGCTGAGCACTTCATTCAGAATAGGTGCAGCTCTTTACACTTCATCCTGGGTGTGCCCAGATTTGCTCCTACACAGTCACGTCCGTTTTCGGCGGATGACCTTGAACACTGGCGTCTACAAGGTGCTGGGAAGCCCCCATACACAGGAAAGGCACCGAATTTTGAATTTAACATAATGTTGCACCCTTTAGTGCTCCAGTACTTGGGTTTGTGGGATTCTTAAATTAGCCCTGGTATCTTTGCATCAATGTAATTTTTGCTGTATTGCAGGGGAGTCCAACCTTTTGGCTTCCCTGGGCCACACTGGAAAAAAATTGTCTGGGGCCACACATGAAATACACAAACACTTTTCATATGTAAAAGTAAAGAAAATTAACAAAAAATAATTACAATACCACTTGGATAACCAAATGAAGCTGTACACTGGAATATGGGACACATGGATATTAAATAGACTTATTATTATATTATTCTTACTACTAACTGGGCAATGGGCAGAGTGCCCCCTCCTGCCTACTCCTAAATCCTTTGCAATATGAAGTTTCCTCGGGAACCAAGGGTTTCAAGCTGGGCCTATTCATATCCATCCTGGGCCGCAGGTTGGACTCCCCTGCTGTATTGGAAGGCAGGACTAGACAAATCTCATAAAGTATTTCTTTAAGAAATAAAAAGACATATGTGAAGCTAACTGAAGCTCTGTTAAAACAATTGTAGTCATCATATCTGTGCTATATTTGGTCTGCATTTTATATACAGTAGTCCTGTTACAAGTGCAGACTAACACTACTTCACTGAACATTTGGGGGATTTTCCTCTGTAACCATCTGTGCTACATTCACCTCTGAGTGACATTTAATGACACTTCAAATATGGTGTCAGCTGCTGAAAAGCGGATTTGACTCTGAGTTGATCAATATGCTCTTTGTATTGCTGCAATTTTTGTGATGTTGTAACAGTGATAAAACATGAAAACACCTGCTGGTTGGGGCCTCGGTGGCTACTGGGCAATAGCCCTGAAGGTTTTTTTTGACTGAAATGATTTAAGTCATGCTGAAAGGCCATGTGCCAGTCTCAGAGGTTGATGTGCTTATGTTGTGGGAAGAGTAAATGACAATCCTTCTTTCCAGTAGGTTCCAATGCATCTGATTTATTTAGGTTGTCCCATTATATGAATTAATCACCCTGCATAAAAATACTGTAAGCAGGATGGCTACTGATGACTTGGGCTAGTTGAATTCAATTAGATTCTGTCACAAAATCTGACAGCCAGTGCATGTGTGAATGTGAGAAGAGCATTTTTACTTAGGAAGAATTGTCTATAGCATTTAATAGCATGCTGGCTGTTTTAGTTTGTTGTAGTTAGTTGAACATTTATATCAATTTCTTCTGCTTGTATTGGCACTGCTGGGTATGAACACGACTGATCAAGTGGGGATCTCTTGCAGCTGAATTGAAGTAACAAATCAGCCATGTTACCAACAGATGTTTTATTGTCTGGACGCCACTGGGAATATTCTGGCCAGATTTGCTCTCAACGGCACAGTTAGGTTCCATAAGCTCACAATTTAAGGAATGTTTTCAATTTAACCTCCCAGCAGTTGTGAAGTCTCTGTATCACAATGGCGAATCTTTTTTTTTTTTCCTTTTGATGCACAAAAGGGTTAAGCAAACATGCTGTCCGGGAAGTTTCTGTGGCATTCTTGTGGCAAATTCTCTGTTATGCAAAATAGGTGGCGAAAATAGTTTGAGACAGAACTGTGTCACATGTTCTGCCAGGAATCTAAGACCTGCTGAACAACTGTCCATCTACATCTGAACTAATAGAGGGCCAGGCACTGTTTAATAATTGTTCACACTATTACATAGCTCAGTACAGAACCCTGTAAACACCCTAAAGCAGAGATAGATTAGAGGTGATATTGGTTACTGTAGTAACCTGTGTGGGCATTTTGGTTAAGGGCATTCCTGCTGTTTTGCCATTTTCTTATGATTCATATTCCTGTTTCCTCTTCCTGTTTAAGATGAGAACAAGTATGGTGCAGGACAGTCTTACTGGCCATCTTCTAATAAATGTACCAGAAGTACTTATCTGACTGCTTCACCTGTACCAACATAGCAGAATCATTAAACCCACTGCTATCCAAGCAGTTCATCACAGTTACACCATGATCTTGAGCCTTATGTAGAAAGTTCAGGTCCAGTTGGATGACCATTGCCCACAGAATGCTACCTGATGTCTGGACTGGATACTGGAGTTTAAGAATTATTTTGCTTCAGGCAATGGGGTTACAATATTCTGTATATGATATGGTACATAAAAACAGAGCAGTGAACTAGTGAATTTAGATGAGCAGTGAATATAGATAATGGGTATATATATAGCCACATAGACCCAATATGCTTCTTTTTTGGATAAAAGCTTTATAAGTCATGTTTTGGATCCCAATAAGCTCTTTCAAGGCTAAGAAATAAGCAGTAGAAATTTTTGCATTATACTGTTAGGGGGACGTAAGCTATAGGCATGGTGGACTGTGAAAAATAGTATGTTATAGAATGGCCAATTCTAAGCAACTCTTCACTTGGTTTTCACAAATATTTTTTTTTATAGTTTTTTAATTATTTGTCATCTTCTTGTAAAAACAAATGCTATGTAAGGCTACACATTTATTGTTATTACTACTTTTTAATACTTACATTTCGAATCAGAGCCTCCCCTAATTATATTGCTGTCTCTTTTTCACATCAATACATGGTTGCTAGGGTAATTTAGAGAATTGCAAACTGGAGAGTCACTGAATTAAAAGTGAAATAACCATAAATAAGTAACAATGAAAACCAATTGCAAATTTTCTCAGAATATCACTCTCTACTAAAAGTAAACTCAAATGTGTACAAACCCTTTAAAACATAAGGAAGAACTATTGTCTGATACTGGAATGGCAGGACAACTGTAGGGAGTAAATACTGTACCCTACAGTTGTTATTGGGCTTTAATGAAACTACCAAAAACATACACATCTTGAAGTGGCCCTTGTTTGCTCTCTGTAGGCCCTTGTACATGCACTGCTGCCCTGGAATTACACTTTGTCCACAATACAAATGTAACTACTTACCTTGCCAGTGAGAGGAGATTCTTAGAGCCAGCTTGGATTGTTTATTAGTGACTCAGATGAGTGCTTTATCCCACCAGGACAATTTGTCACAATCTCTGGCGATTAATTGCAGAAAAAAGATGTTTATGTGACATTAGCCTTGCATTGTTACATTCTCGATTGTCCTACTCAAATTACTGTACATTGCTCTTGCAGTGCATGAAAGAATTACATGAAAGAACAAGCGAAACAGCGTATGCTGTAAAACAACCCCTTTAATAAGAGGCGAGAATTAATTAATAGGCCTCTGGTTCAAATATTAATTAATGTAATAGAGATACAGAAATGAAAGGGAGACTTTTTTTATTGCCTTTTAGGTCAATTTTACTCTTGGTAATCTGAACTTTATTTTTACATACAGGGGTATGTTTACTAAATGTGTGAAACTGGAGAAAATAATAAAGTCACATTGAATTATACTATACATTTAAACATTCCAATTATAATAATGATATAGCAGTCATTTCTGCAGACACGTAGCCTAAGCCTTAATTTTAGCTGTGCTGTTCTACATGAGTGAGGCAGAGGTGTTGGTTATGATAAGTGTGAAAAAGTGAAAAATTGCTATTATTGTTGAGTGCACATTTTTTTTTGCCAGGCAGTAAAATTCTGTGTTTTGACAACTGCCTTTTTTTCACAAAACCAAGCTATACGTGATGAAAGAATCCCATCCTAATATACAGTATATTGAAGCCACAGGTTTTAGGACAAAGTTGTACATTTTTTTGGATATAACATCCTACTTTTACACTTTGCTCTACATTCTCTTATATACAGATGACCTGCTCAACTCTCTTGGGTGGGGTCTTCACTGGCAGTGCCACTCTTCCTTGGTACGCATTTATGTGCAGAGTGTCGCCCAAAATAATTAATGCAAAACAGGATTGAATCACGTGATTATTATTATTTATTTTATATTATAATTATTATCATTAACATTTAATACCGCTGAAATATTGCATAGTGCTTTACAGAGATTCTTCAACCTTCACATCTCACATTGTCTCTGCCACAGTAAAGTTTATAATCTAAGGTCCCTATGACACACACCAGGACCAATGACCAGTTTTCCTGACCCATTTACTAGCCCTTTGGGCTAGTAAAGAGCACAACTTTATTAGATTTATAAATGGCAACTAGATATAACCTTAAAAGGGTAGTTTGCACTTAACTTTAATATGATGTAGACAGTGACATTGTTAAACAATTTGCAGTTGGTCTTTATTTTTTATTTGTGGTTTTTGAATAATTTTGTTTTACAACTGTCCAGTCTGGAATATCAGCATCTGTCTAGTTGCTAGAATCCCATTTACCCTATCAACCAGGCAGTTCCTTGAATGAGAGACAAGAATATACATAGAAAGGGGGTGGAATAGAAAGGTAGTAATGAAAAGTAGCATTGACAAAAATATTGTAGCCTCACAGAGCAATAGTTTTTTTGGCTGCAGGGGTCAGCGATCATAGTTAGGAAGGTCATTCCAAATAAAATGAGCAATATAAGAGTGACCACACACGTTTGTATGGCTTTTTGTTCAGTTTTTGTTTGGCCCACCACGCTGTGAGTGTTTATAGTTACCTTAAACTACCAGACGCCCCCTTGTGGCTAAACCCAACAAATTGTGATCTACTGAAAATGCACCAATATGTTCTACAATGGCATATAACCCAAAGGTTATATATACTAGAAACATCAACTAGGTGGGTGGAAGAAACTAATTTAAACCAAAGCACTCAAAGGTTGCACAGCCCTAGCCAGCCCAGACACCCTTTTGCATGAGCAATAATGCTGTAGTCAATGCTTACCTCTGTCCTGTTGGGTCTGCATGAGTTCACTAGTCTGCGAAAACAGGCTGATTGCTGGACAAAATGAAACCCTTACAGTGGTTAGATCTAACAAACAGTGGTGCACCTAAGCCTGGCATTATCTACTTCCACAACTGGCATTTGCAAGAATAATGACTTCCATACAGTATTAATTTAGAGAACAAACTGAAACCAAATACTGTACAAAAAGATAAAATAACCTCAAGAGAAAGTTGCTTAAATGTTATCCAGTTCTCGGCAAAACATGCTCAGTTCTGTTTGTAGTCCTGTTTGTGCTTAAGTAATTACTGGGAGGAATAAATCATTTTAACTCATTTAATGCTAGGATGTTTTTTTCAAAGTATATGTGAAGCATAGCAAACATGATTACTTAAATCTCTTCATGATATATATATATATATATAACATATCAGCAATAATATAACCTTTGTTCTTCAAGCCAAAGTCAAACTACAACACCCATGATGCTCAGCTAATATTTTAGAGCAGTCCAACTGCAAAAGACACAGATTGTTCATCCGTGTTCTTGTCTGGAAGAATCCATACGCACACAAACATATATTGATACAGGAACCAACATGCACATGCCGCATATGAAAACACAAACGCTCGTTACTCTGAATTGCAGTCCCCAGTGGGGGGAAAATTGGCAAAGCCATTGTTTATGATAATGCTTCTGTTCCCATGGACACCACCATTCTCCAACCAAGATGACACGGTGCAGCAAAGACAAGGCCTGGGAGATGAAATCTCTTGTGTTCTGCTCTCCTTTCAGCCATTAGTGTTGCAGCTTTGGGTATTTTCACCCTCGTCAGTTCAGTGTTCACGGGAACAGATCATAAGCCATTGCAAGATCCCACTCAGTATTATTTTTCTTGTTTTGCTGTACACATCAACAGATCATTTCACTAGTGCTTAAGGCCTCATAAATTTCTCTTATTGCTCATCTGCTTCCATAAATAAGTCCCTTTGATAGTTAGTGGGAAGATGTTATGACACTCTAGGGTATGTGAAGGGACATTGGTACTGTCATTTTTTCTCTCTACCCTTGGCACCCTGGTGCCTCCGATCTTTCTGAAGATTCAGGGCACGCGCTCTTCATTACGGTTTGGGCACCAGGGACTTGTTTTTTTTGCAAGATTAATGAGCGCCACGGAAATTCTCCTGCGCATCTCGATAATTAAGTCTTTGTTTATCAAAAAACAAGTTATATTAGGAGCAGAAAATTTCGCAGTAATTATTCATAATCCTAACAATTCAAGTGTAGCTACCTCATTTGCCTGTGTAATTCTGCTTTTTAATTTCTTGCATACATTTGCATATTAATTTTGCCCGTCGGCTGCAGCAGGCTTGACAGTTACTATGTGATGGTTTTCGCAGGGGTGAGGCTCAGTTGGGTGGCATTTCAACTGGGTGCAATGATAAATTATGAATTTTTTAATTTGCTGCATAACGAATTAACTCCTTAAGAGCCAATTAAGAAGGGAAGTAGCTCTAGTTTCAGGTGCTGCATCTGTTCAGCACATTTGAAGGTGTTCTCTTCCACAGTGATGAAAAAATGAATTCATAAGACTGCATTTTCTAAAACAAGAGAGTCTTATCATACATAGAATCCGCCTATAGAGGGGAAACACAGCACATGATCACTCCCATGCCCACAGGGCATTAAAAAATAAAAGAGTTGTCTGGCATTGCTATATTTTTAGGCTGTGTGCCATTGTAAGCAATCTTTCTTGATAGAGAACTTGGATGAGGGGGATCATTTTTCTCCCAGTTGGGATGTACAGCTTGAACTATAAATCTCAACACCCCTGTATTGCAAGGAAAAATGAGTTGATACAAAATATTTGCAATGCATGTTGTTCCAGCGTTCATTGTTTTTGCTTTTTCCTGAAGAGATGGAGGTAGGGTTGCCACCTGGCTGGTATTTTACCGGTATTTTTGATGGTTGATCCCAATGTTAATAGGAGAAAAAGCTAAATATATAGGAAGGCCGGTATTTTTTTCAAGAAAATGTGGCAACCCTAGATGGAGGTCATTTATTAAAGTTACCATACTACTCTGCCTCTGTGCCACAATTACTATGCCTGCATTCAGTACTAGTGGCAATTTGGTAACTAGCACACACACACTACCACAGCATACAGCAAGCATTGCCACATAGAGATCTGTAACTATTACAAGCAGGATTCCCTGTGCTCAGAGCAAAGGAAAGACTGTACTGTCCTATTATCTTTAGGAAAATAAACAAGATGGATATTCAAGTGTTATCTTTGCAGTATAATCCCTTGTTCTACCCAGTAGAATAGCAAGATGCCCCAAGCAAGTACATTTTATCTTATCTGTACTCACCCAGTGTGAGGATACCATTCCTTTTTTTTTTCAATTAATACATTAGCCTGTATTTTCACTTTTAAATTGGAATAATATAAAAGTTTTCCAGCTTGCTGTACTTAAGATATGCAAAATATATAGAATGGGACTGGGGGAAACTATTGTGAATATGGATGGAAAACTCCAACATGGAGTCCAGCCCAATCTTAGATTCAGCAAATTTTCAGTTGAAACCAAGTACCTCAAATAGCTCCCACATTCCGTCACATTATAGACTTCAAATAGTATCTCAAAAGTGATTCAGTGTCCACATAATCACTCTATAACTACAGTGTACATTTACAGGTTACTGGCAGTGGCAGCTTAATTTATATTATCCCCAAGATTAGATATAGTGTCCCAATACAAATTTAAAGTGATGGGAACAGTGAGAATAGGCTGTGCATTAAATGCTGTAGTAGTGCATGTTTAATTATCCCTGGACACTTGCCAAACAGTACTAAAGCTGGCCATAGACGCAACGATCCGATCGTACGAATCCTCGATTCGTACGATTTTCGGATCGTGTGTGGAGTGTTCCGACATTTGTCGTGCCATGTCGATCGGTCGTTTGTTCGATCGGCCAGGTTAGAATATTTCTGTCGGCTGGCGATCATATCTTTGCGTCTATTGCAGATTGTACGATTTTCAGTGGGAGACCGTCACTAGGTTTTTAATCTTACAACTTTTGTACGATCCCTGTCAGGGGCAGAACGTTGGCTTTTCTGTGCTTTTGCTACTTTATTTGATCTGAAGGTTCAAACAGAGAGAATAACATTGCTCCCTCTAACTCATAAGGTATAAGGGTAAGGGTACAATTTAACCTAGCAACCAGGCTATGGTGGTCAATGAGAGATTGGGATATGAATAGAAGAGAGCCTGAAGAGAAAGGCAACTGATACAAAGCATCAGAGGAATTTAGGCTTATTATTACTATTATTATTATTATTATTATTAATAAGATGTATTTTTTGAGTGCCAACTTATTACGCATATAAATGTGCTTATACAAAGAAGGCACAGAAATTTCATACATCTAACATACAGCGTTACATAAATAGCAGCCAGTACCGGTATAAACGGTGAGGAAGGCCTTGTGCAAAAGAGCTTACAATCTAATGAAGAAGGGAATGAGACACAAGGTGTGGGAGTGGGAAAGATCAGAAATAAGAAGGTGAGAGATGTAGCATATGGTATTGTATTTGGTAATTAAACAGAATCAGGGTAGACTTCTCTAAATAAGCGTGTTTTAAGGGATCTTTTGAAAGCAGAAATGTTGGGAGAAAGTCAGACAGACTATGGGAGAAAATTTAAAAAATCCTGGTAGGACTAGATCATTATCACCTCATGACATGGGGTTGGTTGATTTCTCTGACAAAAAGAAATCTATTGTCATAGCCAGACCTCAGTGGGGCTTAATAAAGTTGCTGCACAGCATCCCAGGAGTGAATGAGCGAGTGTGGATGAGCCCTCCATTGCATTAGGTCACTACAAGTTACATGCCTTCCCAGTCAGGTACCTGCCTGATTATTAGGTTACTGTCAGTGGGTGGCTTATGCTGCTCAAAAGAACTTGACAAACCTTTTTGATTTGTTTGTGCTAGGCCCTCACCACATACTAGAGAGCTATGAGCATTATGTATGATGCGGAGCTGGACATGCTTAAAAAACAGCTGTTTTCCTAATCAGGGGACTTCCCTGTGACTATTTTGTGACAAAAATGTGCAGTGGTCTACCCCCAGAAGACTACAGTGGGGTTATCTGAACTTGCTACACTATTTTGAATCAATTTGTTCACTATGAATAACTAATTGATTTACAAAGTGCTGCTGCAAATTGGTTTTGTACTACAAATAAAGCGATTTGCATACAGTACCTTGGCACAAATTGATTAATTTATTATTAACATATATAATATCACGCTGTACAATGTTTTAGAGATTTTCATCATTCTCTGCCCCAGTGAAGCTTAGTGGCTAAGGTTGTCTTAGACTAGTTTCATCAAGAGCCAACTGCCCTTCATATATGTTCTTGGAGTGAGAGAGAAATTAAAATTCTTATCCATATAGTGATGTGGTTGTAACTAAACTCAGGATCTCAATAGTGTATGGTGGCAGGGCTAGGCACGGTGATGCCCAAAATTACATTAAATATGCGCTTAATAAAAAAGCAAATGGAGTATTTGTCAAGAACCCATTCATCTGCAAAAATATTTGTATGAAGAAGTGCCAGACACCTAATTTTCTGGATAACATAACCGTTTTAACTTCATTTTTGTAACTTTTTATGTAGACTTTCTATTGGAAACAAATTCCTATGGGATTTTTCTTAAAAGCTGTAATTTTTAGAAGAGACTTTTTTTTTTTACTGCAGTGTTTTATGTGGAGGTGAATTTTGATGTTCTGCTTGCTCTCTTACCAGCTCTAAGCATGAATTCAGGAGGTTAGTTGGCTGTTTTTTTAATCTCCCTGATGTAAGAGTTATATAATTAGGTGGTTTACAAAGATGTAGCAGATATCCCACCAGATATTGCTTTAAATAAAAAGGATATATTTTTAATTTAGTGCTGTGCAGTCCAGATAAAGTAAAAGTTTAATCCCTACACTGGTGGAGGATGCCTAGGGTACCAATCTCTGTCTTTCTCTCAGAGCGAGCCATTACAGTAGCTAGCCCTACTAACTAGTCCTCTATCTACCTTTTCATGTCTTTCTTATACTTAGGTCTCCTACCTCCATCTCTTCAGCATCATCCACATCATCCACCAGCAAGTTGGCTAGATTTATTTTGTGGCCTAGAAAATGTGCTCACACAAAACAATACTGTATATGGATGTAACTAATGAAGTATGTTTTCATATAACTTTACTTATTTATTAAGCTTTTGTTCTTCTCGTCTTCTCTCCAACATCAAGACATAGGAGCATGGTTGCTGGACATTTTGGGAAGGAAATACAGATTAATTAAAAAGAGAAATAAACTGCTATAATAGTATAATTTTAAAAGGAGCGTTGGATGTCCTACACATTCCAGCCATTCTTTCTCACACATGGATACTTGTTAAGCAGATATATATTATATATACTACTATATACTAGCATCTCAACATTGGTATTATAATTGTGTGGGTGCTAAGAAAGGTGACAGTACAACTGCCATAGTTTTTTGGTATGAGGTCCGTGAGGGACCAGCAGTGCAATTTTTTGTTTAAAAGGATGGGTTAGCAGCAGAGTCTACTAGGCAGGATAATAGGAAATTAAAAAACTAAGGATTAATGTGTATAATATGTATACAAGGGTACAGTGAATTTGGGGAATTGTTGATGTGCAGCAACATGTGCTTTATTTACAAATTATAAAACCATTGAAATTAACAAATATTTACTATCTCCTTAGCACAGTATCCAGTAATTCACATGGCTGCCTCTAAAGATCAATATCAACATCAACCATCTCTAATTTGTCCCCCTCTATTTTGCAGAATTAAAGTGCAATCTCTTGCTTTGTGTAAGAACATCCACTAATAGAAATCTTCCTGAGGGAGCTGGAAGTGAAAAATTATGGTTTAAAGCTAAATTGAGTTGTTTACTATTGATTTTCACAAGATTGTTCAGGTATCCCAAGGCAAATGCATGCATAGTGGAATGTGAAAAAGGCACTGTGAAGCACAGTTTTCTATAGTACTGGATACAATCTGGCCAAAAGACCTTCTCCTTTTGAGAATAAGCATTCTATTTAATGTATGATTACTACATACAGCACTGCACCCAAATATGAGGGCAAACACCCAAATAAATGGTATTTTATGCAGTTGGTATGTTTCCCCATACAAAAACACTACAGTGGAGCTAAACACGCACGGAAGTTTAATGCTTGTGAATACAGCCCGATAGGCGAGACCTGGTACATTAACCTGGATATATCAGTAACGCGTGGTTAGTGATAGAAGCACAGGAGTTAAGAAATGCAGACAGAAATACTCTGCCTTTATCAGCCAAGATGATTTTTATTTATTTTTTTATACAATAAAATGATGCAAAACTGTATCTGTTGACTAAGCTAGAGGGAGAGTTCTCTATCTGATCAAAGCAACAGACAAATTTACATACAGTTAAGAAAAGCGAGAAGAAGATTTTTTTTAATGCTCTTGGTTGATGCTCGCTGACTACTTTAGATTCTAATCGCTGATTGCTTCATTCCGGAGAGCAGAGTTACACTATCTGTACTGCCCTCCAGGGAAATGCAACTCAAGGCAAATCCGTTCGGGCTTGCAGATGCCTGCTGCGTTTATTGGTCCTTGTGCCTGTTACATGCAGATCTCTGTGTATGCATCCTTTATCCCTGCAAGCATGTCTAGTTTTTTACCCAGTGTCTTGCTGTACTTTTGTGGTTTATTTAACCCCCTTCCTTTTAAAAGGAGAAAGTCTTTAGTTTTTGACTCTATCTATCAACACAGGCTAAAAAACTTAAAAATAAAGACACTTCTTTGCCAACACAGTTGCAAATTTAACAGCAACCTGTCATCATTTATTTCTGATCAGTCTAGTGCAGTTGTAATAATAATAGCAAATATCTAATTGGCTGTTATGGGTTATTGCACTAAGGCTAATTTGCAGCTATGATTGTAAGTGTCCCCCTACAATTTTGAAATCCATATTTGCTTCTAAAGAATGGCTCATCAAAACAGTCTAAAAAGGATCATTCTAAAAATATGTGCACATGGCACATATTCTCTTGCTGCCTTCTATTGACTAATGCAAATTGTCTGAAAGCAGAAAACACCCAGAGCTGTTCCTGCCATAAAGCAAAGTGAAAACCTTAGTAGTAGGCAGGGGACTTAAGGGGTGGCATCAGGAAGACCAACTCAGGTGATGCATGTTGCACAGTTCTTCCTGATACTAATACTTGCAGTTCTTAACCCAAAAATGCTCTGGTGTGACTATCATGCCGCATTTTGTCAATACTGGTGCATTAGCAAGCTCAGATTTCAGCCTTTGAGAGGTGGCCGTGTGAATTCCAGAGGCTTGGGTGTCTCCAGCCTTAGAGAACAGCAGCCAACTTATTTTATACTATACAGTAGTGAGGAGCAAATTTTTTTTGTTTGCAACCATGGATTCCCAGCGCATTTCACCACTTGAGATTTTTTTAATTAAACTGTGGAAGAGACAAAAATTTTGCTGAGACAGAAGAGTCACCATTAGAAAAAACGCCCACTGACTTTTGGCCAAAAATAAAAAAGTCGCCATTAAAAAAAAGCCTATTGACTTTAATGCATTTGGTCAAAAAAAGTTGCCATGAGAAAAACGCCCATGGACTTTAATGCATTTGGACAAAAAAATCGTAGAGACAAAAAAGTTGGCACAAGATAAAACTCCTACAAGTTTTTTCGTAAATTTTTCACTTTCATTAAATTTTTCAGTTTCTCAAATTTTTCATGAAGATAGATTCACTCATCACTACCGTCCAGTCATCCTTGATTGTAAGTGTCACATGCCATTCATGTACAGATGTAGTGTTCCCAAAATTACACCTTTGAGGCACCTGATAGAAATCAATATTATTAAATCTGTACTGATTTATTTTGGGGAGGATTTTTGTTTCCTTCAATTTTACAATGTGTGCATCTAAGGGATGTTTTGGAGGCAACTATTTGACATTTCACAGAAAATGGGCAGGGGGGATATTTTATTCAAATTTCAAACACATGTTAAGAATTAGGGGCAAGTGTCATACTTTAATGTACCATAAGATCTAGTAATTATAGTAGCTAATTTGACCAAAAGTTTGAATTACTGTTTTTGTTCCTTATGACATTTTGCCTGTTTAGCATTAGCTACCCGTGTGCAGCAAACTTCCTAGTTAATGACTCTAGGTCCTCCAAAGGTTACACATTTATTTTTCTCCCATCCTGGAGTACTGTTGTCTCTTCAGGTTTTCAGTGTTGGGTGTTGCAAAAATAACAAAAACAAAACCAGTAGCCGTTCAATATACTTTCTGCTCAGCCATGCAGATAAGTAAAATAATCAATGCTATAACTATAAAAGAGTGCACTATAAACAGACAAGTATTTCTTATTATATACATAAAACATTTTTTATATGCCTATATGTGTTTAGGTATATGTATTGGGGCTCCCGGGAAAACAATCTGTTGATGTGTATGAAGGTTACGGAAAGAATCTAAATCAAATCTGTTTTTGGAGAAGTGAAAGGGTTAAGATATTTAAGGGCAGGTAGAATCATCTTACTGAGACAGTAGGTGGCTATACAAAGAGCCATCTGATATGATAAATAATGCAGAATAATTCACACTTTCACAATCTTATGTTCCTTCTGTTAAGAGACCTGGAAAACAGTGCCAGATTTGCAGGTGATTGCAGGTGCTAATCCCCAGTCAGTAAACTAGTACAAAGTCATTTCTTGAGAGGTTTAATTTTTGAACTGACACATTCCGTGAGAACCCAACAACAGCAATGGCATCCCTTTTCAACTGGCTTGGCTAAAGCAGAGAATTCCAAAGATTGCCAAATATGCTCCATTATCAAGGTGATTCTGACTGGACCTAAACGGCAATATTTAGTAAGTTGTTATCAAGATTATCCTGAGCCAATAATTTAAGACAGTGGCTGTGGCCCACAAAGTTCCAGCTTGCTCATTTCGAAACAAGGTAATGGCCAGGTGTTCAAATCTATGCACTTGCATAGGTACTAAATTACTTGTAATTAGGCCAGATCAGTTGCATTTCCATTGTACCAGTTGCACTTATATTTAACTTCTTTTTGGTCTTTGATTGTGCTCACAATACCCCCCTTTTGTGTATTGTTGTACTTTAGCAGAGTTGCTCTGTAGGAACATACATCCATTTATTGTAGCATCCCCATACCCATCCCCTTAATGTTGCTCTTATGCCTTTATAAATGGGTGGTGGTCTGGACAATCTCTCTATCTTTAAAGCCACAAGCAGGTGAGGATTTGGCCTGTGAAACCAATGTCTTGGCAATTATTTTCCCTAATGGTCAGAAGACAATTAAAGGAGAAGGAAAGGCTGGAGACACTTGGGGGTGCCAAACGTTGTATTTAAGGCATAACTTCACATGTGCTTGTGAATTCTTAATATGTTCCTGAAACTTAATAAGGGAGTCACTGGTATCCTGCCAGATCAAAAACAGAATATTAATTTGTAAAACACTATTTGTGGATGATTGGAAAAATATTATTGCTCAATATAACCCATAAATTGGGTGCCAAAAAATTTGCGAAAAGAGTCGTGGAACGTTTTTGGCATTGCATCGCATCAAAAACAATGCGCAACTCGTTTTTTTCTGTGAATTTTCGCTGGCGTTTCGCTAATTTATTCGCCAGCAGCGAATCGCTGGAATTCGCAGCGAATTCGCCCCTGGCGAATAAATTCGCCCATCACTAGTGCCAATGTGATGGTTATCAACAAATATACTGAGATCTAAAAAAATCACCTGAAAAGTGTGGTATTTAAGGCATAACTTCACATGTGCTTGTGAATTCTTAATATGTTCCTGAAACTTAATAAGGGAGTCACTGGTATCCTGCCAGATCAAAAACAGAATATTAATTTGTAAAACACTAATTGTGGATGATTGGAAAAATATTGTTGCTCAATATAACCCATAAATAGGTTGGCATATGATGGTGCAATTGATGCCCCATTGCCATACCGGAGCATTGTAAATAAAATTGATTTAAGAATCAGAAATAATTAAATTCCAGAGTCCAGAATTATTCTGTCAAAGAATAGGCATACATAGACTTAGCAGAAGCATAAAGACGCTTATACGTCTTTATTTCTGCCCATGTTCCCCTACATTAAGGTGCAGGCAAGTGCTGAATGCAGGGTGAATACAACTTGATGCATACAACAGTGGGTACGACGTGATTTGGAGGAATTTTTTGTGTTTCTTCCTGCATTCCTATGCGTGGGACACAGGAAAGATCCACCACAGGGGAACAATGTAGAAAGGACCATGTGCAAAACTAAAAATCGGTAAGAACCTAAAAATGGGCACCCAGGCTGTTGGTATATAAAAAAAATGACTTGCTCTGTTTGGGTATATTTATATGTATGTACAGTATAACTTTATATAGCCCTATGCAGTGCTGTACAGTTATTTAACTATATACATTGGGTGTGCGTGTGGGAGACACTGAACAGACTATGGGACAAATGAAAAAAAAAAACTCCACCACCAGGGATGAGGAAACTCTTTTGCCAGGTACAGTTTCAAGATAAAATTTACAGTAATGCCAGCAGCAGTTTTTTCATTAATCTGTACTAGTGTTTCTTCATGCATGTTTTGCTGTAAAAAATGCCCATAGCAAATGTAATTTATTCATCTACTATAGTGCATAATTATTGAAATTTTAAAAGCTGGGTTTGGTCAAGCTGAAGAATCTCCTCACCAATTGGAAGAAAGGATATGCAGATGTTCCAACACTGACTGAGAAGTCAGCACCATTGTTTGGAAGAAATTGGAAACTCAGAAGCCATTTTTTCTTTGAAGAACAACATAGTGGAAAAGAGCTTCTCTAACAAAGTAGGGTAATGTGTATGCTATTGCACAGCTGAAACCTTAACCACATTGTGATTTCATCTTCCCATTGACTCCACTGCAATTCGGTTACATTTTTCTATGACGCAAAACATCACTATTCAGTCATCACACTTCACCGGAGGGCAACTCCCCACATCTTTATGATCGTGCATAGGATTTTGTAGAGGCTTTTTAAAATTAAGGCTAAAATTTCCTTTGATAAACATTCCTCAAAATTTCTATAGCAGTGAATAAAGAGCTGTGGAAACCATTTTCCCTATTCTTCAAATTGCAGATATTTATCACAGTCGGTATGCAAATATAAAAGTTTCTGCAATACCTTATGCAAAATGTTTGCCACAAATAGATTTATCACTTGCTCTCTGGATCCAATAGTTGATGCTTCCATTTCTTGCCTTTTTTTCTTATTGCTGTAGCGAGTGAAAAAGGCAAAAATGGATTTATGGAGGAAAGTGTGTAGCAAAGGGAGAAAATAGAATGTTGACAGGATTACTCTGTTATTTTATGTCTGCAGAAAAAGATAACGGACATGTTTGATAAAATGCAAAATGTCAAATTGGAAGAACTTGCACTTTTCATCAATAACAAAAATTTAATATGACATTGTCAATTTACTTAAATGTGATTTAAGCAAATTTTTGATTAACTTTGCATTGACAAATATGCACCTATTTACGCCACGTGTAATTGTGCCACTGAAAAACTTGTCCAGGCTGGCTTACTACCTTTATTAAGATAAAATAAATGACGATGATGGTGATGATGAATAAATGATGATAAAGATAAAGCAAGCACTTTTGCATCTCATTATCTACATTATTTTCTCCATGCTAATCTTCCACTTTCATCCCTGCTTTATGGCTTTAATATGCCAATGGATTTTCCCCGTTACAGTTACATAGGGAAAATACCCTGGCATAAGTATGCACAGTGCTACTACCACATACATTTCAGCAGAAATACACTCACACTGGCGTCATTACAATGTTAAGTGAATATATGGTGTCGCTACAAAAATAGAGCTGATGTACGGAGGCAAGATGAAGAGTAAGTTGACATTTCTGTAAATATGGTCCAGTAGGTACTTTGTATGTAATAAAAAAACTTTTTTTTTACCTCTAGTCTAGTAGAGCTACAATTATCACAGCTATATCTGATATGTTTCTATAGGTTACTGAACTGCAGCTCCTTTGTACCAGGATAACAAATGTGCCTGCATTCAATTCCCATGTGATTGTTTTATGACCTTGTACAAGTAACATAATTGTTTCTTTCCCTCAAGCAATAAAACTTAAATTAAAAGCTTGGTCAGGGAAGGACTCAAAAATGATTTGTAAAATGATAGTATTAAGAAGGCCATCTCCCACAGAGTCCATTTTAAGCAAATCATTCTAAATTCTAAAAATAATTTCCCATTACTCTAAAGTAATAAAACAGTACCTTATACTTGATGGCAACTAAGCTGCATGAATCCATTTTGGTAGCAAAACAATCCTTTTGGGTTTATTTCATGTTTAAATGATATTTAGCAGAATAAATGGTGATTCAAATATATTAATATAGATCCCTTATTTGGAAAACACCATGGCCCAAGCACTTTTTATTACAGAGCCTATATCTGTACTAACAAGTATGGTATATGTTCTTCAAAAGACGCCTTATGTTCCACCAGCTCTTTAAATACAGCGTTAACATTGTACATTCTTACATTGTTAGCTGTTTCTATTCAACATTTGACTTATTTGGGGTTCCCACTTAGAACATCAATGCAATCAATGTTATTTTAAGGACTTCCAGCAGCTCCAGTGCTACATTAACCCTGAAAATGGGTGTATGTGACATTTCTCCAGAAACTACCATCACAATATCTTATTAAAGTAATGTTACCTAGATTAGCAAAGAAGCAGAATTTGTAAAGAAATGTGACTTTTTTTAAACATGGCATCAAGACTCTCAATAGTATGCACGATACAAAGGAACACAAAAGACATTTATTCGTGATAGTTTTCCTTCAAAGAATAACACAAGCTTTAATATGCTGAATATTCCAAACATTTGTCATTTGTAACATTCACTTCTTGCTAAGAATGATTGCATTTGTGTTACTATAATTCTGAATCATTTGTTCTTTTATGCATTGCAATTCCTTCATCTACAAAAAATAATTATTTTCTGAATCATGCCAATGCACGAATGTTAATGGAGCTCAGTGGACGTAAACATCGCTCAACACACGGAATTAGATATTCTGATGAAGATACAAGGGCACAGAACAAACTTCTCATTCTTGGACAAATGCCAGTTCTTCTTTTCCATTTACTTCAAAGCAGCTGCCCTCCTAATTGTGTTTTGGTATTTTTCACAGCAGTGGGTAGTTCACAGCTGACTATACATTTTAAAATAAAACAAAAAAAAAAGAGAAGTAAATATGGAGTTGCTTAATTTCTGGAAAGAAAGCAGTTTTGTCTCGACGGCAGTATAGAAATTAGCAATAGCGTCTGATCCTAAAACCGTCCTTCAGAAACAATAGTCTGATCAGTCTGGGAAGCCACATTCACGTGGTGATTTCGGGTTTTATACAAATGATTTTCTTTATTCAGACACTGACAGATCTGTCCCACACAGTCTTCCTTAGTATGTTACAAATATTCGTTCTGTCCAATGTCTGATACCTTCTCATGGACAATATTCCTTTTAACTTTGCTGGCGGGCTGCACCATAGGCAATATTATATAACAAAGCTTTCGATTTCACAGACCAATGTTGTATTGCAACTTTATCAGGATGCACAGCCTGAAGCCTTTCAGCTGTTTCTGACCTACAAAGCACTGGGGATGCTGGGGTTTGTAGTATAAAGCAACTAGGGGTGACAAAGGTTGGACCTACAGAGAATATTTGACATCATTCACAGATTCTCATGAAAACACTAACATGACTAAATATACAGTATTTAGTACTAGTTAGCTCTGTTTATTCAGAAATGTTTCTCTTAAAATGAGCATGACATTTCCCATTGCAGCATTAAACTCAATGGGCATTTTTACGAATGTGACTGTTTTATCCAAATGCATTAAAGTCAATGGGCATTTGTCCTTATGGTGACTTTTTTTGTCTCAGCAAAATTTTGCCTTAGAATTTTGCAGCAAATCCATGGCTGGTGAAAAAATTCACTCATCACTACATTCAAAGCTTTACTGGGCTAACTATGACTGAGCCACTATTTATGTTCCATTTGAATGTATTCTTATCAAAGCAAACAGCTGCCGGTGAATTCAGCAGTTTCACAAAACTGCACCCTTCCATAGTCACCATCCAGGCTAAGATTTAGAGTCTCACTTCAAGCAAGCTTTCTGAACTTCCCTGCCTTTACCTTTTGCAATAATAGATAACTGTTTTAAACATGACGTTTGCCTATTTATTGACTGCTCTTCCAGTAGATATTAAACTACAGCAGGAGGTTGGGAGCTGCAAACAGTTAACACTTGGAGTTGCTTCCTCTATCTTTTTGCAACCAATGCTCATCTAATTTATAAAGAGCTCTGTATGTATTCATTTCAGCTTTTGGAACTGCTTTTGGATTGTTCTAAAATGCAGGTGCTAAATGCATATCTAAGCACATACTGTACTGAAACACATTCCAGCCATGTAAGAACACCATGCAGGTATTTGCAAGTTCATTAAATTGCTTTCTGAGCCCATACACAGCCTCACTTAATTCTTCATCTACAAAATTGTCCCATTTGATTTGCCAGATTTTACAAGCACCTGTGTGTACATATTTATTGTGCTATTTTCTGCCATTTTACACCACCCTAATGCCAGGTCCAATTTCTGATTTAGCATGTTGTGCTAGATATTTAATTCTCGGTTCTAAATGGGTAATTAATACTTCCATTTCAAGATACGCTCTCCTGATTTTTGTTGTACAAATGTAAATTTGTAAGTGAAATGTCACAACTTTTAGCATTCTGCTCCAGTAAAATATGACATTTTGATGGCAATATTCTTATTTGGAGTTGAGATGTTCTAAACTGTATAGGGAGATTGGTCACTTCACATACGGTTTATGGTTTAATCAACCCGGCAACAAATCAGCAATATCACCTCGAACAAACAGTGCTAGGGACTACTTTTTAATACTATATGGGACTTGTTTTAGATTGTATTCTGCTTTACTAAAAGCTACTGAAACGGTTCTGCAAAATGTGTTGCTGCAGTTTTAAGGCAAAAAATTTGTATCCACTACAGTGGTAAAATAGTAAAATAGTCTTGTTTCATTTACTGGTTGTGACTGGACTTTGTAGTTTAGAAGATGCATTTTGTTGCCCTATAGGGGAATTTACAAAAATGATAAAGTCATTGCATAAAGGCATTGCATTGCTGTAAATTCCACAGTTTGAATGCCAACCTTTTTCTTTTTTTCTTTAACTCTATCTTTATGAATTTCTATCTTTTGAATTTTATGTTACAGGTATGGGACCTGTTATCCAGAATACTTGGGACTTGGGTTTTTTTTAGATTCCAAAAAAAAAAATGTAAGCATTAAAAAAAACAAAAAAACCTTATAGGATATTTTTGCCTCCAATAAGGATTAATTATATCTTAGTTGGGTTCAAGTAAAAGTAGAAAATTGGTATACTTACCACTGTAATTTTCATTTCCATTAGTCTGTAAGGCAGCACACCAAGGGTTAACTCCAGTGTCTCTCCTGATAGGACAGGTAGCATAAC
>CM044445.1:72023993-72048993 GCA_024363595.1 Xenopus borealis
CAATTTGTGAGTTTTCTCTGGAGGGAAAAGAAATAAATTGCCCCTTTTTTCATGAACTGAAGAGGAAGCCGAAGAAGAAGACACTTCGCCAGAATCCGAGTCTGCAGATACTTGATCAATCACAATCAAATCATCTTGATCGGAAGCAGTAACAGCCTGTTTCATATCGTCAAAAGTTTTAAACATCATAGACTTGAACCAGTCTATAAAACATTCAGATTTCTTCATCTGCTCTTCATCCACATTAGCCTTAATGCAGGGAGCACAAATCTTCGGTGCATAATCGTCAGGTAATGGCTGCTCACATGCAGCACACATCCGTTTAACAGGGGCTTTAGACATCTAGAAAGAAGATGGAATAGCATGAAAGTGCTGCACAGTATAGGAACGAACATAGCAGATGCCCAGGATTACAATACCTTAGTCCGTGTTTTGAAATACACAACAGCCTGGCAGAAGGACAACAGCAATGCTCCCCAGTCAAAGACATCTTACAGCAAAAAAAGTGGCGCTATATATACCTTTAAGCCGGTCAAACCGCAGAAGAAAATCAGCTCCCGGTGCTGCCACGCCATCACAGCGTCTCTCGCGGGAAACCGGAAGTGACGTCATCGGCAGCACCAAGTATTGCGCTCCTTGTCCGGATCCTCCAAAGTGAAGCGCCAAGTACTTCAGGGCTAAAAGCTCCTTACCAGGACGATGAGCCCCTGTGACCCAAAGGATCATAAGCGCCAAGGGATACACACTCCCCCCAGGGGATAACCCTCAGGTAACCCCCAGTCGGCCATCAAACTCCTAAGAGTCTGGATCTTCAAAGATCTTCACTACCCTGACACACAGGTAGGACAGGAAAAAAACAGGCAGAGGGGAGGATAGTCTGGGGTTTTAAAGATTGTTAATTGAATGTTATGCTACCTGTCCTATCAGGAGAGACACTGGAGTTAACCCTTGGTGTGCTGCCTGTAGGACGTAATGGAAGTTACTGTTTTATTAGTATAGAGAAAAGGGAAATACTTTTAAAAATTATTTGAGTCTATTGGAGATGGCCATTGCATGATTCTGAGCTTTCTGGATAATGGGTTTCCAGATAATGAATTCAATATCTGTATTATGTTGTTAATAATGCAAAAAAAAGTACTACTAACTTTAGCTTGGTGTACATTGTATTCCAAATTATTACGGAGAAATTTGCTACTCCGAATTCACTAAAAAAGAAAGACATGTTTGACACAACTTCTATATTCACGAAAAATTATTAAGGTTTATGAAGCTTTATAACATTGCTTTAACTCCAAAAATATCTCTTCCTCCAGTTTCCATTTACTACATTGTTTTTAGTGGATAGTTTTTTCTGAGGGACCAGGTCCAGTGGCGTTCTCTGTACTAGTTGAGACAAAAATCAGACTTTTGGCTCCTTAATTTACCAGGAGCAACTTTTTTAAATTTCAAATTTAAATTTGTTTTCTATTTTTAATGTTTTTTGAAATATTACCATTATAAGACTGTTTAGACTAACAGTCTTTTGACTTAACTGGAAGTCAGCGGCCCAGGGGTTAACTGATTCTAGGACATACATAGATACTGTAGTTAGGGTCACTAACCCTCAGGGCCTTCAAAGACAGCTGTGAATGTCTTCCAAACCACTTAAAGGGGTTGTTCACCTTCCAAACACTGTTTTTGCATGACAAATAAAGTGTCTGGCAGCTCAGTAATCCAGATGCAGTGTCTGAACTTTTAGAATTTGCTACATTATTTGACACATTTTTCAGCAGCATCTGTGGAAAACTAGCAAATGTATCAATTATAACAGCTGCCTTTAATGAAACTTAGGGATTCTGTTCAGCAGGGACAAAGATATGAAATGTATCAACCAAGTATATAAATACAGAATTGGTGCCCCCCCCCAAAAAAAAACAGCTTAACTTTCATATTGTGCAAGCTGATTTCTTGATATGTTTTCATATTTGCACTTACATGTACTATCAACCTATTTTTAAGCTTCGCCGGTCCTTTAAATTTAATTTCCACCTTTAAATTAATTTCTAGAAAGTTATGGATTTGCCTACACTCAGCATATTTATTCAGTTGGGATACTGTCATGATTTTTATAGTGTAGTTTTGTTTCTAAATGACATTGTTTACACTCCAAATAGTTCACTATATCATATAAAATTTTAATGCTGAACCAATAAATATATATTTTTTTCAGTTGTAATATTGGTGTGTAGGCAGCCATCTCAGGTCATATGCTTTTAGAAAGAGCCAGCACTTCATGACGGAACTGCTTTCATACAGGCTGTTGTTTCTCCTGCTCATTGTAATTGAAGAAGTCACAGTGTGACTTGGATTTTTACTATTGAGTGCTGTTCTTATATCTACAATGGAGATGTTATTTTGTGTCATGAAGCTGTTATTTGGTTACTTTCCCATTGTTCTGATGATCTGCTGCTTGGAGAGTCAGGTTGGGGATGATATCACTCCAACGTGCAGTGCAGCAGTAAAGAGTGACTGATGTTTATCAGAGCACAAGTCACATGACTGGAGGCACCTGGGAAACTGAAAATATGTCTAGCCCATGTCAGATTTCAAAATAAAATAAAAAAAACTGTTTGCTTTTTTAAAAAAAAAATGGATTTCAGTGCAGAATTCTGCTGGAGCAGCACTGTTCTGGGTTTGGAATAGCTTACATTACACTTCGTAATGCTGCCGTTTTGCTGCCATTTGAAACCTCAGCAACCAGAAAGCCTATGAAAATTCAAACTGTAGGACTGAAGAACAAGATAACATAGGGGTAGATTCATCAAAGAGTGAAGTTAAGAGTGAAGTTCCGCCACTAGAGGGAAGTTCCACAGCTCTCAATTCATTTCTATGGGATTTTTAAAGGCGTATTCATCAAAGGGTGAACTTTCACTTCACCCATTGATGAATACGCCTTGCAAAATCCCATAGAAATGAATTGAGAGCTGTGGAATTTCCCTCTAGTGGCGGAACTTCACTCTTTGATGAATCTACCCCTGAGTGTTGATTATTTTAGAATCCAGTTGTCTATATCCTGCTTAAAGTTATTTTTAAGGCCAACTCTAAACTAAACCCCACTTTAAACTTTGTTATAATTTATTGGAAGCGTTATAAAGAATTATGCAGCATGTATGTTTTTAATCATGTATGTATAGTGGCTCATTAGCATAAGAGGGGCTTGCAAGTAAATTTGTGCCCCCCTGTCTCCAAGGCAATAAGGAAGGGCTGTAAATGCAGACTGAATACTGCCTGTTAGCCAAGCTATATCAGCATTTGAATTTTTTTTCCATGAAGTCGACATTCTGTGAGTTTACTCGGGGGTCTGTGATTGTATTCTTTCACCAGTTCTGCATTATCAACCATGAAAATGGAATCTTATCATCCCTGACCAATTTTAATGTACAAAATGATTTGGCCGGCGTTCAAAGAGAAGCACAATCGGAATCAGGTGAATGATACGTGTATCTTTTGCTTTTTCTCTGAGCCCAGATTTGATTTTCCTCAAACGGAATTTAGAAAGGAGCAGCAAGGTTCTAACTATATGAATGTATAAATGAGTCTGTTATCTCCATGAAAATCTGTACCAGAGTTGGCAGTTTTTATGTGCCCCTGTTTGAGGGAGGATTTAATGAAGACAGTGCTAGAGCAATAAGCAGACCAGCAAGTGATGTATGTCTAGCCCTGCTAAGAAAAGAGCATGGGTGTTTGTGTATTCAATAATAACACTGCTTTATATCTACTATTGGAATAGTGTAGCTAGGAAATTTCTTTGAATTACAGATACAAATCTAATAATAGACATGTATGAACTTGAACCCTAAAAGATATGGTAGATATGGGGAAAGATAAAAAGTAAGTTGCATGTGTTCAAGCCAAAATCCACTGCACGTTCCTGCACTGGGTGAACACAATTGTTTGGGGTGTAGGCGAAAAAGAAAGAAGCTGCTGTGTAGGGGCTGATTCTTGCCCAGCTTTTTTTGCACAGGCTGTGATCAGCCCCCATGTGACATTATCTTCAACGAGTCTGTTATTGTGATTGGTTATCATGGTCAAAGTGGAAAGGTCTTATTGGGCAAATGTCTGTTCCATTAAAATCAATGGAACCTGAAACTGCCTGGATTGCTGGAACTTTTAATGCGAATCCTGACAGACTGTTTTTGTTGGAATTCAGATTAGGAAAAATGACTTAGAGAGGACTGGTGGATCTTGGGAGATGGTATTAGGGAATTAAAGAAAAGAGCATTATCCAAGGGTTTTAGAGATGTTGCAGGCTTCAACTTTACAGTGCCCTGTCACCCTCCGTTTCCAAATTTTAAAAATTATGCCTTCCCTGAAAATTATTTTTATTAGACTACTATACAGTACAGTATGGTACAGTACTATAGATGTCCACATTTATATATTTTGTGTTATTACTACATAATGCAATCTAATGATTACATCAGTACCATTTAACTTTTATCAAGCATTGGGTAATTTATCTACCATCCCAATATACTACATGCATCCAATGGATTTCCAAGTGCATAGTCATGGACTTGATATTATATACTAAGGTCGTTGAAGGGATAGCGACTGTCTATATTTTAAAGGGAGTGCATCACTATGACTCCTACCCAAGCAATCCTCATGTTCCAGAAGTACCTCTATCTGCCTCTCCTTACTTAGTGTCACAGATTTTACAAACACAGAATGGCAATTCATGTCTGGATAGTAAAGAGAGACTATTTAGGATAATATTATGTGTATAGTAATGTAAACTAAAGTATAAATTACCAATTTAGTTTTTCTATGGCCACAACAGTAGGGTCAACTATGGACTCTATTGACACAGCTTCAACATATGCCAACCACAATCGCTCAATATTTCTGTACTGGGTAAAAAAACACATTAAGAAAAAGAAATGACTTGTAGTTGACATAAGACTCTATAGACTAATGTCATATGTTTAATATGAAATATTTCTCTTGCACTTTGGCTGTGAATTTTCCCGGGTGCTTAATTAAAACTTTGCAAGCATTCCAAACCACGTATGGTATTTCTCACACCTGCCCTGCCAAATAATATAGTCACTATAGGATTTGCTGATTCACTGATATTGTGTTTGAGGAAGTGCAGACATTGTTGTGCATTGCTGTTCAGAGTTTTGCATCTGCTGCTGACTTGAGAAAAGACAACTGAAAAGCCGAAAGAATGTTTAAAATAAGCACCAATCTTTCCATTAATGCACCAAGTAGTGACACATAAAAGGGAAAGGGGGAATCAGACTACGGTTTTTATTCCTCAGGTCATGGATTTGACGTTGTGATACCTTTAATTGCTTAAATAGATTAAAAAGGTGCAGATTTGCAAGATTATTTGCATATTATCTGCAGGCAAAATATAATAAAGATGTTACACATTACAACCCTCTGACACTTTGCTGAAAATTTTAAGAAAAGTGTTAAAATACACTTTTCTTTCACGTGTCATAACTAATGCATATGTGATTTGGAGGCCTCTTTTCATGATGGTGCACTCCTGCATGGAGCTTTCAAAATCATGAGAATCCTCATTGTTCATGGCATCAGTGGCTTATGCTTTACAATAATATAACAAAAAGAAGAATCACACTAAATGATTGTACTAAATAAACAAAGGGAAAAGCAGTAGGGGGTTTAGCTGGACTGGTATGAAGGTCATATATTAATCTCTAGAATTGTCCTTGTACTTCGCTACACTGTAAAACTCCATATGATGGGCTACAATCCATTTTAGAATATTGCTTGTCAAATTAATTCTGACACTGGTAGACAATCCACTTCAGCTAACGTAACACGATATAAATTAGGCACGGCTTGTCAATGGGTAAGAAATATGCCTTCAGATATCTGCATGTGCTGGCCCTGTCAGAAAACTTCCCATATCATTTGTTGGTTGGAGAGAACTTTACCTATTGTTTAAACCCAGCCACGACATTATGATCACTGGATACATTAGATACATTGCACTGTACATAGGGTTTCCACCTTTTCTGGAAAAAAATACCGGCCTTCCTATATCTATTTATTTTTTGGGATCAACCATCATTTTTACTGGCCAGACCAGTAAAATACCAGCCAGGTGGCAACCCTACATGTACAGCAAACTGCTTCTGCATCCTGTCCTCAGGCTCAAATTTGTAAAAATGCTTAATAAAAAATGTTCTGCTAGGCTTAGGCTGTAATCTCTATGGGGCAGGGACCTCCTTCTTACTGTGTCTCTTATCTGCCACCTTTTTATTTTGTGAAAATGGGTAGGGGTGGACCGGGCTGGTGATGTTGGGGGTGGGCCAGTGACATTGAGGGGCAGAACAGGTGACAAGGGGAGGCGAGGCTGGTAACATCATGGGTGGGACTGATGATGTGGCGATCAGCTCTTGGCTGATGGAAATGTCATTCACTTCAGTGTCCTGTCTGGATTTCCTAAGAGCTGCAGCTCTTTAAAGGAAACTATACCCCGAAAATGAATACAGATTATATCAAATTAAGTGACATATTAACGAATCTTAGCAAACTAGTATATATATTCAAGTAAATATTGACTTTATGGTCTGTGTGCTGCCTCAGAGATCACCTGACCAGAAATATTTCAACTCTAACTGTAACAGGAAGAAGTGAGGAAGCAAAAGACACAACTCTGTCTGTTAATTGGCTCATGTGACCTAACTTTATAGTTTGTTTGGTATGTTTGTGTGCACCGTTGGATCCTAGGATCCGAGGCTGTCCTTATTTTTTAAAATGGCTATTTTCTATTTAGGATTACCCAATGGCACATGCTACTAAAAAGTGTATTATTATGAAAATGGTTTATTTACATGAAGCAGGGTTTTACATATGAGTTGTTTTATGCAATATCTTTTTATAGAGACCTACATTGTTCGAGGGGTATAGTTTTCCTTTAACAGTGCTGTACGGATAAAGTTATACATACATACATACACCATAAGCTGCTTCACCAGCTACTGAATTTCATTTGATTATTGTAATGTTTCATACTGGAAACCCATCGAAGCTGTTTCTAGGAAACCCTATAAGCACAGCACTGAAAAGTACTTCAAGGTAACTTTCACTATCCTAAGATATAACAGTACAGTTATAAATAAGTTTATTGCGGTGTAATAGATGCCCATTGTAAATGTGAGGGATTACTAAGTGCAATACAAGTAGAAAACAGCTGTGTCCAGTCATTCAATGGCTGCATGATTTTAGTGTAATCACTTTGCTTATAGAAACCATATCACTGTATGTAAAGTACCTGACTGAGAACTGTTGTAGATTCTAGTTTTCTGGGTCCTTTTTATATGGGCCCTGCTTGTGGCTATCTAGGCTGACAGCAAAAGGGTAATACATTTGTTTGTTATATGAATAGTATATCTGTTTCAATTGTAAGAGCATGAAAGAGCAGAAAATGGGGTTTAGCAAATTTATAATAAATCCTATTTTTTTTTAATGGGCTAGCATACTGTATGTCTAAAGTCACATAAAAGAGACATGAAAAAAAGGTTGATGATAACATTGTTCCATGGATGCCAAAACCCTATGCATTGTTAGGGAGTGGACTAATCTGCATCCATAAATCTGATAATGGAGAATTTACTAGTGATTGACAACACACACCGTGGATGCAAGAGCAGATTTCCAGTGAACCTCTCCCTGATGGCATTATGTCCTCAGTATAAAACAGCACGACATCAAAAGTACTTAGTAATGATCTGGAACTAATCATTAGCCTTGAGATTAGAAGCAAAAAAGCCCAAGTTCAGGCAGTAAGCTGTATAGAAAATCACTAAAAAGGCTAACATACCCTAACTGGACTCCCCTGTATTTGTTGCTTGTATAGAACTGGTACTGCAACACTTGTATACTCTTTTTTTATACATCTGCCTAAAATGACTGCAAGCCAAAGTATTCAGCTTATTTTAAAACGTATATAAAAAAAACCTTTAAAGGCATCCAAGGAATCTGTCATAACAGTGAAGAAATCATTGCTTTCCTTGGGGTGAAAGGCTTAAAGGGGACATTCTGTTCTTTGTGATTTTTGGTGAGTAAAAAGCAGAATTAGTCTGTATTCATGCTTGACATATGTGCTTCTAGAAACAACTGAAAATTATAGAGCTTCATATACTTTAAATATCATGTACTGTTATCCTGCACTGTAAAAATGGTTTGCCTCACACGGTCGAACAATGTACAATAACAGCAGAAGTTATAATACAGAATTCTGTAGGGGCTTAAGATCCACTTTATATTGCAGATATCAGAAAAACTATTTTAAAATAGTTTTAATATTCAAGTTGTGATAAATAGTTATAATATAATATATAACTATCTCCAAGTATTATTTGCGAAGTACAGGTATGGGATCCATTATCCAGAAAGTTCTGAATTACGGAAAGGCTGTCTCTCATAGGCTCCATTATAATCAACAATCCAAATCTTTAGAAAAGATTTCCTTTTTCTCTGTAATAATAAAACCTTGTACTTGATCCAAACTAAGATATAATTAATCCGTATTGGAAGGAAAACCAGTCAATTAGGTATATTTAAAGTTTACATGATTTTCTAGTAGACTTAAAGGGAATGTAAAGGCAAAAAAGTTAAATTCTATTTTTACTTTCTTTAATGAAAAAAAATCTATCTCCAATATACTTCAATTAAAAAAATGTCTACCATTTTTATAAGTAACCTTACTGTATGCAGTGAAATTCTCCCTTCATTTACTGCTGGGGATAGGAATTGTCAGACGGTCCCTAACTGCTCTGCAGGGAAACAGTCATACTTTCAAATTGCTGAGGGGAGCCCCCCCAACTTACTTCCGAGAACTCCAGCAGTTTTTTCTGTTTCCCTGTAAAATAGCCAATGACTGTGTAGAGATTTGTATCCACAGGCCCAGTGCAGTCTATATATTCTGATTATTAATCAGTCTTGCTGTATTGGCTTCTATGGGAGATATTATTTAACTTGTGCTGTTTTGATCATTTATGACAATCCCTAAGCTTAAGAAATATCAGGTCTACACTGACATCACATTTACAGAGTCCCCACACTATGGGATCTTTCATGAAAACCTTTTTATTCATTTTATTGATAACCTTTCAATTTTTTCTATTTCAGTAAAATTTCTTTTTTATCCAGTACTCAAAACTGCACTGTCAACTCTTTATATGCAAGGTGCTGTTTTTACCAAAGATTTATAAAGAGGTAAACTGTGCCACATCGTAGATTTTATGAGGGTATGAAATTACATAAATCACTAGGAAGCAGGGCAAGTCATAATACTAAATTACTCTAGTAAGTCAAATTTCTCCACCTGTTATATTGTTTTATTAAGATTTTTTTTCTATCAAAGTGACAGAATTCTCTTTGCAATGAATAAAGAGTCACAACATGCATACTGTGTGTCAGAATGTTTCTTGGCTTTGCACCTTCAGTTTGATACAAACAGCAAGTGGGAATTGGCATGAATAAATTCCTTGGAGAAATTTTATTCAGACTAATTTGCATGTCTTTTTTGTAAAAATCCTGAAAAAGAAAAAAAAATAGAAAAGTGTTCAGATGAATGGGCCCGTGTAGAGGACCAAAAATCCAGCTGCATTTGCCGAAAACTATTTTCATGTGCATGTCACCTGGCTGACAACACCTCAGAGCAGACTTAGCCTACACAATGCTTGAATGGCCTGACACACAAAATAATTATTACTATTTAAAAAACCAAAAAAAAGAATTGATAACTATGGAAAAACAACTTACAGCACTTTGTTTTTGTGTTTTGTGGTATGGGAAAATCTCTACGGCATGGCGCTCCTCAGGACTGAACAAATGTACTGATTATTTTCAGTAAATATGCAGTACTAATAACTACTCTTGACCATGCCATGTAAAGCTGACCTTGAAAAAAGAAATGAGTTTGGCAGTTGATGCTGGCAACCTTAACAGACCAGCCTTGAGCTTTGTAGATGGAAATTACAAAGGCATTGGATATTGTAAACCTTAGAACTGAAAAGACATCAAAAGAAATCTTGGGTATCTGTAATATACAGTAAGTATTTATTCTTCCCAATCTGTCAAGACTGATGCTTTAATAACATGAAGGCTGGTAGTACCAACTGAATTTCATATTGTTTTATTTATACTGAAGCTGTACTCTTTTATTCAATATCCACTAAAGCTGTGGTACATACTGTACATTGTGTTTGCCCTAAATGCTCTAATGAATAGTTCTCCAATATTGTAAAATGCCATGTCATAGGTAGGAGTCTAGACCCAACATTGCTCAACAAATGGACCATATAACCAATGTCAGCACCCTTGAAAAAAACTATAGTTATGTTTTCTACTTTTCTACAATGTACTGCTGAGAGTAGAATGACTCTACGGAATGGGGTCAGATAGGCATGCCTGTAATTTTGGGGTAAATGGATCGATGCTCAGCACCCAAGAAAACCCTAAAGTAAACATTTACTTCTTTAATGCTAAATAGTTGACTAGTACTAGAATGGGCAAAGTCACCTATAGAGCCTATACTATTATTTCATGTCTAATCCACTCATGGAGCTTTTTGGGGTTTAAGGATTATTTACACACAGTTACTGAATTCATTTTTATTCCTAAAACCTGTTTTGGACCAATCTTATAAATACAATCCTATATAGTTTTTGTTGGATTATGCATGAATTTTTGTTCGTTAATTTTTTCCAACTATTCTTGAACTTTCAGCAGGGTTTTTTAGGGTGTTGTACACACTACACTTGTGTTTGTAAATGACCCCTAAAGAGTGCGCCAATAAAATATATTATTTTTTTTTTCAATTAGGGGTCACGTATGAACACATAGGTAGTATGCAAAGTGCAATATCTGATGTAAACTACTATATAACTTACCCATAATGCAGTAGATTTTTTCCACTAAGCTTTGCATCAAAAGAGATGCGACTCTACATACGTTCTGTATTAAATCAATGGCAAGATGCATCTAGCTTTTTCAAAGTTAGGGTGCAACCTGTATGGAATTGGTTAACCTAATACGCTGATTGGACTTGGTTGTTGCTCCAGACGCGTCCATTCACTTTACAACACCTCTGTATTATAATTGTGTGTTACAAGATTTGACTGTGACCTCTGCCATGAAATCATTGAAGGTCTCGGTCTATTTTATGTAAAATTCCAAAGTAAAATGATGTAAAATTCCAAAGTGGCTTATTGCTTCTCTGACATTATGTGACCCACAAATTGAAAGGGCAGGATTTTGTTAAAATTCCTTAGAAAGATCATTCCAGTTAGGTGAACTTCCTTAGCATCAACATTGATGCTATTTGTTTAGACCTCAGGAACTATGTATGTATGTATTTATAAAAGAGCCATAAATATATATGTAAATTATATAAAGTCACCTTGGAGTTTCATGACCTTAGGCCTCAGTGCCTAATAATATCCTCTCTGGTTGTTCAAAGGTTAATAGTAAGGCTGCAGCTCCCCCTTAATCACTTAGGATTCCTCTAACCCACTCAGCCCCCTCCTTCAGGAATTTCCTTTGGCTATTGGCTCATAAGCATGCTTAATTTTTCCTCAACTCAGATTAATAAACATATCCTCCAATCTAGCATGTAGAGATGGTATTGCTGGTTCCAATAGAACCTCTGCTCTATCTTTCTGCCTGTGGTGTTTATACAAATGGCCTGCAGGTGTCATTGTGCATACACAGGACTTGAAAGTGAAAGTAAGACTTACTGCTGTTATGTAAGGGTTGCATGAACCTGCTTATAAAGCACTATTATACTCTCCTCATCTTCGGCTACCAAACACAACACTGTCCCTATTTTTAAACCCTAACCCCCTCTCCTGAGCTCAGAGTAACCATTACAATGCTCAATCCAAGCAGGATTTGTTATCATAGTAAATTCTGCATGTTTTAACCTGCATTCTTTAATTGCTTGAACTTTACATTGCATATGTGCTATTTCCAGATATACAGTACTAGCATTTAGGCAGGTTGAACTTGATGTTACTATGTTACTATGTATGTAGTACATGCACTTATGATGTGTGTCAGAGGCAAAATTGCACCGGGTGAAAGCTGCTATTTGTTTTAGGAAAATGTAATGACACTGGCAAACGGAAGGGATGTATGCAGTACAACTAATGCCATTTTGGTGGGGGACATGTGCATAACTTATATACATGGTAGGCTTTACATGTCCTATGGAGAATATTGTGTTGGTTTTCTCTACCCTCATATTGCTGCCTTATTTTAGCAGTCATTCATATTTTCTGAATGCTGAAAAAAGAAAAGAAAAATATATAAGGCTCAGCTTTTAACTTTGCTTTTTTTTTCTTTTTAATTCATTGTTCTAGTGTATCCCACACATTCATATATATATATTATATAATTAGTTTGTAATTGCTAAAAAGAACGTATGCTATGGAAACTAATTGAATGTGTCAAGTGCTGACAGAAAAATATAAAGAAAACCTTTGTGCCATTTAAGGGAGAGGTCATTCAAATTACAAAGCACGACATACATGCATTGATTTTAATATATATAGCTTTAACCCATATTGAAAAAATTGACAGGATATTTAGAAAACTACAATTTTAGAAATGAAAAATGTAAAGATCTGTGGCAATGATCAGTAGTATTTACTTAGCCTACATAGAGCAGAATCAATGTATCTTGCTAATAGAGACCTTCTGGAACACAGCCTTTCACTAAGATAAATTAATGGAACTTAATCTATTAGTATCATACACTAAGCAAAGTAATGAAAAATAAAAAAACTTGCAATAAAATTATGACATTAGTATTTGCAAGGTGACACAAGTAGGTTATTATAGTGCAGTGAAGAAGGTAAAGCCTATACAACTCTGCTTGACCAATGCATATATATTTACAATTGTAGAAAAAGCTGAAGCACAACAGGATTTAGCTAAAAAAAGACAACTTATTTATTTAACCATTAATGTTTTGTCCCTCACCAGGGGCCTATATATATATTGTGGTGAGATCACCACTAGGATACCTGGAAAAGTCCAAGACAGAGCTTATTTATGTACCAGGTTCCTAAAAGAGTGGTTCCAGGACTGCTAGTCCAGCCCAGGTGTTTTGTATTTTTCTGAACCACCAGAGTGTAGATCTTCAGTCTGGGAAAAAGATTACTGAGATTACTGAAAGAATCGAAATCAGTACAAGGTTTTGGACTTTGGTTGTATTTGTTCATTATATGTTTTGGGGAGACAGGCGGTAGGCCTCCTCCTGGTAAGTTTGGAAAACTGACCTGTGTTAGTTAGAAGCCCATTAAGTGGCCAGGATTTTATTTTGTGCTGTTTATTTTGTTTATGTGCTGCAAGTGAAAATAAACTGCCACAAAGAGACTATACCCTCTTGAGTTGTATATGTGCTGTGAGCTGCTTTACCCCAGAAAGCTGATCCCAGCTACCTAACCCCTTACATAATATTTGTGTATACATAAATATATAAGTTTTACTTTGAAAGCAGCAAGTAAGTTGCAGGTAAAATGTAATCCCTTTTGAAAATGTATAATGAAGCAATATAATTCTTAATGAATCAGATGCAATTTGAGAGTAGGACTGGCCAGATATGGGATGACTTTGGCGTAGTTGGCCAGCTTAAATATATTGCAATATATGGACAAACAATCCCTGTTTTGTTTAGTGCACAAAATGTCTCAATGTCTTAAATATATTGATAATGGGTTGAGTGCAGATGACCTCTTGTATTTGTCTAAATATATATCTATATCACAAAATTAGCTGGCACTCACTTTAGAAAAAAAAATTTAAGAGCATGGGTGAAGTAATAAAATAAAGAATAATCTAACAATGTCCCCACTCTCAGTTCTTAAAAAGTAAAAAGATTATTGAATTTGAACTTTGATAAAGGCTAGAGTGCTAGCTGAAACGTCAGTTCTTTCCAGCAAATAATCTTTTTACTTTTTAAGACCTGAAAGTGCGGGTATATATAGTCGCATAGAGAAAAACATTGTGCAAGAGTAAAAATCCAATGTAATATTGTTCCTTAAATGGTTATTGCATTGCGAAACGTTATTGCGCATTGCGGATTATAATTGCGCACTCTTAAAATGTGCTTGAAGGTGTCATAATCTTTTGGAGCAAACGTTGCAACTTTAACAGTAAGAAGTTTTATTACATTGACAGCACAACGGTCTGCTGGCAGAAGTGGTCACTAAACAGTTTCCGGGTTCGCAAAAGGTATATTGCATTTGTGTAAAGCAAAATTTGTTCCCGGAAAGGCTTAACTTTTCGCACTGCGAATAGTTTTTGCGTTACTGACGTATATATTACATTCCCCTATAAATGTTTAAATCATTGCCCCATAGAGCTTACAGTCTAAGTAAATGATAGTTCAGAGGCTAATAACCTGTATTGAACTGCATCAAATAGTGATTCATGGTCAAAATATAACAGCTTTAGAAGAAAGTTTCAAGAATTTACTGTAAATTCTACACAGAAATTGCAAATTAGCAGTTGGGGCCATTTACCACCAAAGTGCAGTTGCAGTCCTGCATATTTTTTATTCAGTTGGGAGTCAAACCCATTTGTTAAAGGTACTTGTGCCAAAATGCACTCATTGCACCTCTGATAGTTGCACTCTCTCATCTGCTGTCTTCCAACTGCATCCTGTTTTGAATTGAGCTCTGCAGCACACTTGTGCCTAAAGAATTGGGCACGCATGTCACTCATGCTGGAACAATAGAAATAATGTTGATCAGCTTTTTCAACGCAATTGTATCCAATTTATGGTGAAGTGTGAGAGCAAATCGCACTAATAGACACATTGTCCACAACTGATAGACACAACTCCCCCCTGGCAAGCTCAACAATGCTGAAAATCTGGGAGAAAAAACTGCATTATGGAAAAGAAAATTGCACTTTGCTTATTTCATTTGAAGCCGTAAATAACCCTAACAGTGTGCAGTTTCTTATTACCCTGAAAAACTCAGGTGTTTACAACTGATCCCAGTGTCTGTCAGAACAAGGGAGAAACATCACCAATGCTATACATACACATTTTCAGGTGGAGGATTTTTTTCATTGCATATAGGGCCAATGAATTTCACTTATTTAACTAACTTCATATTGCATCCTCTGACATCCCACAACATTTGGGCAACATGCCTTAATTCAAATGTTAGAACCTGAAGCATCATAGAGCAGCCCCTGTAGTGTAGTGGAGTTGACCTTCTACTGGCATAGTATTTACTATACTTATTTAAAGTTTTTCAGTTTTTATTTTAAAAGTGTTAACATCATTCATGCCTGTGATATGGTGGCTGGGGATCTACAATCTTAAATTACACAGGTATAATGTAAGAAGAAGGGTCCCATTTTACCGAAAAAAACTTGCAACCTTCCTCCCATTTCAAGAGACTATTCTGGAGGGGGGTGGGGTTGGTAAGGATAACAAGAATAGTTGCAGCAATGGGTGCCTTGTTAGGAAGGGGGTGCAAGGGGAGGAGCTAAATAGAAGGTAAGCCCTAAGGCTAGGGATTATAGCCATAAGCCAGTAAAAAGTGCAGGTGTGGTTAATCAAAAGGGGATGGCTTGCCTCAAGCAATCAATTGTTGAGTGGCAGGAGAAATTGCTCCCATGCAACACAATTTTTCAGCAGCTCCCTTGCTTGCTGGTTAGCATTATGTTTTTTAATGCTGTTAACATATTACTGTTGATGTAGATTGATAACACATATATTTAAGTGTAATTATATAGGGAATATTTTACCTCTTGCTGTAAAATCAAAGGATATTATAAGTCACGAAGGAGTGCTGTGACCATATCTAGTGCTAGTGCTTTAATTCAAGTTATGAAACTTCAAGGGGACTTCTAATATCCTTATATTTAAAGGGATTCTGTCATGATTTCTATTGTGTTTTTTTAAATCTACATTACACTGTTTACACTGCAAATACATCACTCTCCCATATAAAATTGAATTCCTGAACCAAAAAGTGTATTTTTTTTTAGTTTTGTTATTGGTGTGTGGGCAGCCATCTCAGGTACTTTTGCCTGGTCATGTGTTTTGAGAAAGAGCCCATACTGCACTATGAAACTGCTTTCTGACAGGCTATTGTTTCTCCTACTCAATGTAGCTAAATGTGTTGCAGTGGGACCTGAATTTATACTATTGAGTGCTGTTCTTAGATCTACCAGGCAGCTTCTATCCTGTGTCAGGGTGCTGCTATCTGCAGCATGAGTCATGTGACACCTAATATATCACTAATTATGTAGGGAATATTGTACCTCCTGGTATTATGTCACCAAGTGTTTCCATGAATATATAAAAGAGTGAGACAGAAGGCCAAGTGTTTTAAAGCAGATACAACTCCAATGGGACTTCTAATATTCATATTATTTAAGAATTTTTTATAATATATCACTGAGCACTGATTATAACTGGTGGCATCACTACCCACCGTTTCTAAAGATATAATTTACAGGAAACTATATATAAATATATATATATATATATATATATTACAAGAAGATAAACTCTCCTCTGCAGAATCAAAATGCATTCTACTTCTTATATAACTGGACCTTGTGAAAGGTCAAGTACATTGGACATGGAAAGTGGTTTTGCTTTACCAAAAAGCTGAAAGTTGCTAATGCAGAACACAGCTGACTCTTATACCAAGAGAACAAACACATGAAGCATAAAACCTGGTTGAAACTTACCAATTTTGTTTTGTTATTCATATTGTAGCGGACTTTTACAAACATTTACCATGGCTTTCTCCTAGATAAATCTGGGCCATACAGATGGGTTCACAGTTGTCCCATATTGTAACAAGTTAAAGTGAGAAATTATCTATAAAAAGATAACTCTCTGGAGACAACTGTATTACCTTCAGTGTTAATTATGAATTGTCAGGGATAAACACACTACCGCAAGTGTTATCTGTGAATTACCAGGGATAAAAAAACATAACCTTAAGTGCTATTTGTGAAGCCTCATTATAATCAGTGGTGCCTGTGGCTTAATTGGAGAGCAATAGCCCAAGATATTTTAAATAACTAAGATATCTTAATTATATTATACTGGTAGAAAAATTATGTATAACCACAAACTCAACCACTGCATAATGTCAGTGAATTCCTGGAAGTTTATTTTGCTGAAACATTTGATTTGGTGTTTAAAACTTGAATTTCATATTTCATACCTGAATTTTCTGAATACAGGCTTATATAGTAACACAATAAAACTTGTTTGTTTGTAAAACATTCTCACTCATATACTATAGATGCTGTTATAATATTACGCATTTGTACAATGCATTACATTTTTTTGTTATTAGTGGGTAATTCTAATCAACCTTTGTCCAAGAATGTTTATCTTGCTGCTTTATCACCTTTCCTTGCTTTATTTACAATTTGGAGCTTAGCACCTTCTTGTTGGACAGTGCTTGTTCTAGCTTGGTAGGAGTTAGCATTGCTAATGATAAACTATTTAAAGAGGAAAACTAACTGCCTGTACTGAAGTAAGTTTAACCCCAGCATAAATATACTGGATATATCTGAAAAGTTCATATGCTGATAAATTTCACATGCACTTGACTGTAATTGTCTGTAAATCCTACATTATGAATATAATTGGGTGGATTTTGTGCACTGAATAATAGTTAACATTGCGGCTGCTTTGTACGGCATGACAGCTAGCTGGGCAGCATAAAAACATTTCCCATATCTAATAACAAAAGAGTAAACCATAACTCATCAACTGATCTATAAAAAGAGTGGACTCTGTCGTTATGTTTCATGGGCAGAAAAGTGGTTAATGAGAGTAAGTGAACAGCTGGTAAGCACATAGGTCATACCCTTTCTGTACTATAAGCAGAAATTAAGTTATGGTATATATTTATCATGTCATTAAATATTTCTCACAAATGACAAGGGGATAAAACTGAAATATATTTTTGACAATAATTTGTGCAATATTTTCGACAGACTTCCACCTACATAGGATGCTTCCAGATTGATATTTAGATATGCTATCTACTGGTTATACTGTAGGTCCCATACCTGTTATCCAGAATGCTGAGGACCTGGGGTTTTCTAGATAACACATCTTTCTGTAATTTGGATAATCATACCTTAAGTCTACTAGAAAATCATGTAAACATGAAATAAACCCAAATAGGATGGGTTTTCTTCCAATAAGGATTAATTATATCTTAGTTTGGATCAATTACAAGGTGCTATTTTATTATTACAGAGAAAAAGGAAATCACTTTTAAAAATTTGGATAAAATAGAGTCTATGGAGAGACCCCTTTGCATAATTCTGAGCTTTCTGGCTAAAGGGTTTCCAGATAATGGATCACATACCTGTATGATTTTTATTGAGTAATCACATCCGCCAACAACAGGATTTGGGGTTTTCTTTCAAATTTCTAAACACTACAATTTCTTCAGCACCAAAGTAGTTAAGCTTCTTTGTGCAGTTAAAGACACTTACAATGAAATCGGTATCCCACTGAGATTGAGGCACTAGGGTGTGTTTGATTACGCTATTGTTCAGAAAGACCTTATTATTAGCACTCAGAATTTATACTATTACAATTTAGAATCAATAGCATTATCACCTACACAAAAGCATCCCTTGAAATTTTTTCCATGTGTTAGTGGTTTATAATTTCAATATAGCCATATATTACAATAAAATAATAGCACTTGGATATCCTGCTGTTATCATTTAAAATTGCTTTTACCTGATGGTTTTATATCCCTTATTGCTGTGTTTTAAATGCCTATAAATTACTTTAAAAAAAAAAACACCTTTTTTTAACAGTCTCTAATAAACACTCTTGGAAGACTTGGAAATCTGATACTGAATATAATGATTATGTTTCATATTTTCAAGAGTGAACTTTAACCAGCTTGAAATACGCACAAAAAAACAGGTCCTGAAAAGCAGTGCCAGACTTTTGTCACAATACACAGATGGCCTTGATGAATTTTATAAAAGTGCCTGAAATGAATAAGATCATTTTAACTCCTTCGTGACTTGGGTTATTTTGTAATGTGGTCAAGCAATTTTAGACTGAATTGCACCAGTCATTGCTTATTATGGGAATCCCTCAGGAAACAGTTTATACATGTGTTCCAAGATGGTCTGTCCAGATGTAAGACCTACTATGTATATTCCACCAGTTTTTGTTTGTGGTGGGCCACCAACCTAACCAGGTATGGAAAGAACTAATCTTCCACAATAGCCTATCTTGTTCAGTAAATAAGCAACTAACTGCAATTTGATCTTTTGTATGTGTGGTCAGATTGAACTGCGAGTGGCCACTTTAAAGCCCAAATAAGCTTTCATTTTACCTTATTATATGCTGTGTGTGGTTATCAAAATGGCCATTAAGTTTGCAGTAAACTAAGGTTCTACAAATGCACCTAGGTCATTATCACAGAATTGGTCAATGATAATGGTCTCTATGGAGCATGTTTGATTCAATTCCATTTTTAAAACAAAAAATGTCATTGCTGTAAAAAGAAGGATACACCACTTAGACTATACACCAAGCACATACAGCAGGATTTGGCCAGAAACAGTAACTATTTACCTGTATTGAAGCATACCTCATGGCATACAGCTTGGATGATCACATTGCAACAGTAAAATCCTGATTTCATAGTACGTTATGAACTGATACTAATTTTATCCCCAGATGTAATAGCTGCCTTGCAAAGATGACCTATTTAATATTATGCCATTCTCTAGGGTAAACACCAAATTAATATTCTACATAAGTGTAAAAATGTCATACTTTTATCCAGAGGTTTTCCGTTGCCCCTTCTGAGGCTTTGTTAAGTAAGAATGAATTAACATGAATATCATATTAACATTTTTTTCCCCAGAAACAGTCATCAGTTTACACAAATACCCCCTTCTTAGGAACGATGAGAAAATTGTTCAGAATTAATTCATGCATGTCAGATAATGGGTGCAATCTATCATTAACTGCATTAAATTGGATTGCTTTCTTTTCTTTTGTATCATTTTAGCTTTCTTTAAATTGGAACTATATTAACCTCTCTTCTGAAGCTGGCCTTAATAATCAGAACAATACAGAAATGATGGTAACTTTTGCAGGATACAAGGAGTAATGGGGGTTTGTTTGTGTTTTGCTTTTGAGATATGATTTTTTTACAACATAGATCATATGATTGTGTTAATTGGTTTAAAAAAATCATTAGTCAATATATCTTGGTGCATTATAACAATTTGTTTCTACAGTGACAGCAACAAAAGCAGAATCTCTAAAGATCTAGGGGAATTGACATTCCATGAAAAGGTACAGATAATGTTACCATATAGTTAGGGCTTTTTACTGTCACTGAAGCACCAACCTGGGCTTTATCAGTTCATTATAGTAAGTAGCTCTAATTCTTACCCCATATATCAGTAGTGGCCCCACATGGACGTGCAATTTGCTTGTTCTTTGTCATTCTGATATGCAATTGTTGCTTTAGTCAGAAGTTTTAATTAGGTTCCTCCGGGATGTGGTCAGCAGAAATGCCACTTATATGGAATCAGTTGGTATACAATAGTTTCAGGTACAGGTGTGGGATCCCTTATCCAAAAACCTTCTATCCAGAAAGATGCACAGTATGGGAAGACCATCTCCTATGGAATCCATTTTAAGGTAATAATTCTAGTTTTTAATAATAGATTCCTTTTTCAGGTAACAAAATATGTTTACTTGATCCTAGCTAAGGTACATGAATACATATTGGTGGCAAAACAATCCTCTTGGGTTTTTCAATGTGTAAATGATGTTTAGCAGACTTAAGATATGGAGAGCCAAATTACAGTAGCACCCCTTATCTGGAAAACCCTGGGTCCCAAGGATTCCGGATAATGGATCCCATACCTGTACATAAACGAGTCTAGTTACAAACAAAATAAAATTGATCTATAGTGGCCTTAGCAGTCCCGGTGTGTTTTTTACTCTGCACAAACATATGTATTCTTGTAATCCTTAAAGCCTTGGCTTTATTTTAACTTCAAAAATAGTAACAAAAGCAAAATATTACTTAATTACTGGTTAAGGGAATAGGCATAGCAATAGAATTGTTCCAGTTATTGACTTCCTGTATGACAGTCAGATGTGCCTGCCTGCCAAAAGGTATACCAAACTACATATACTTATTAACTGTGGATTGCATCATATGCATGTCAAGGTTATGAGCCTTGAGCAAAAAAAAAAACAATACGGTAAACAAACAAATATAGTTTCTGCCAATTCCTCTGTACAAAACCCAATTCAGTAACAGAAGCTCTTTGAGCAACTGTACACAAATGCACATGTGCCTCATCAAATAATTTTTGTTTTTGTGTTGGGCAACCTGTGCCAACCAGCTGCTGCTGAGCTACAGGAATTGTAACTCCACAAAGAAACCTTTAGTCTGTCCCAGAAGCCCTCATCAGTTCCTGCCATAAGAATCCAATCAAAAGCACAAATGATACATAAGTTACCCTATACAGTTCAAAATAATAATAACACATGGATTTTAGATTTCATCTACTTCAAAAGATGATCCCCTTCTCTCTTAGAATCCTACAGCTTATTTACAGAGATATCACTTTCCTGTAATTTAATAACTGCCCATATATTTCCTGTAATGTCCAGGAAGGGATAAAATAAAATGCATTTGAAAGCATAACACATAATAAGACTTCAAGAATGACTCATACAGCCACAAATATTAAATAAAGCAAACCGATGAAAAATAGTACAGACCATTTCCTTAAGTTGGACGAAGATATTTTTGGCTGAATTTCAGTACCTAGTTTACATTTCGTTTGCATATTATACAATTTGGAAATATATTTCAATGAGCTCAGTGACATTGTTATACATTTTTATGCTTGATTCCCAGTATGAAATCTGCCTAATACTGTGGTACTTGGATTATTATAATACCATAAAATCTTCACATGGCCTGTTCATCCATTCAGCCCCTAAAGTGGGATTTTTGGCTCAGATTCTGCCTATATTCTCTCATTAGAAGATTCCCTTTGATCTCCAGCTTTTCCCTATTCATCCTTCATGTGTCTATCTAAAGATAGTTGTTAAGTTCATATCCAGCCTTTGCCTTCACCATCTCTACTGTGAGGAAAGACAGGCTGGCAGCTTTGTGACTGGAGGGCAAATTAATCCTACTGGCCTAGATATAAGTAGCCTTCAGTCTTTTCCTCCATAAATGAAAATTGAGAAAAGTACAGACGTCCACTCACAAAGAATGACTTGATAGAACTGTAAAATCTTAGCTTTTGTATAACATATTGAATAACATGACTGTCCGTTATAACAGCTGGTTCACTCAAGCCAATTCTTTCTCTGCTTACTGGTACAAAGGGTAAGAATTTTGCTACTGAATTTGGGAAAGAAATGTCTTCAATTTTTTGAAAATGGTGTATTTTAAGTTGCAAAATACTGAATTGTAAAGGATATGTTCAACACAAGTTTAATAATAAAGGGATTATTGTATAGCTATACCCAATATCACTCTCAGGGATTCCTATGCACACTTTTCCATATTAAATAGCACTGCTGGGGGACCTGGACCTGTTTCCACTATAGTTATAGTATTGAAATTCCCATCTGCTCTCCTACCTGAGAGTTAATGGACGGTGCATGCAGGGCAAGTAGGCATAGCTGTGCTAGATACACCACTGGTAAATACCCTTAAAGGAATTGTTCACTATAAAAGTAAAAACTTATGTCCCATGTGGCCCCCCTTCAAGTCGCTGACTAACTCAGATTTAGAGAGCTGAAAAGCAGGAAGTTGTATTCTATTATGTTACACATCCAGTCACTCCAGTCTTTATATATTACATTTTTGCCTAACTAACTATATTAGAAACATTTTTTTATTTTGCACCGCCTAACTATTTCCCTAGTTTTTATTTTTACCCTGAACTGTTCCTTTAAGATTTACCTGTCTGGCAAAATATTTTATAAATCTTTTACTGAAAAGAGTTGAAGATACATTAAAAAACAAGCTGTTTCTGGGTCACAGATATGGGTATATGCATGGGTAATTTTCAGCAGACTTTCTAACTTTGTTCCTTCTTTTTAAAAAAAAAAAGCAAAAAACTTCAGTCAACTGATGATAAATAGTTTATTACTGGCAGTTTAATATAAATATAATTTTGTTTAATGTTTTTATTGTGTTAGCCTGTCATAGAGTAACTTGATTATCTATCTATACTTCTGTCTGTCTGTCTCTGCCAGCTGTATATAGATATGTATGTATAAGCAAAAATAGTTCTGCACTCTGTGGGTTTAAGGGGCATATTCACAAAAGGTCAAAAAAGTGAGTGTTATTTATAGCATGTGTTCAAAATGGCATTGCTTCTATTTTTAGAATTAATTCACTAAAAGTAAACTTGTCTGACTTAAGAAGCATTTTTAAAATTTTTTTTTAATTTAATTTTCAGTGAATTGTGTGGGGTATTTTATAGCATGCAATATTTTGTGCGTTATTTTAAACCATGTGATATTGTTACGCATTATTAGTGCAATCTATAGCACATAAGACATTCAGGATGCCCCACATCCTCTTTTCACAGTATTCCAGTTATTCCCATTCCTGGGAAACTTGATATAATTCCCAGACACAGAATGTAGTGTATTCAGGACCGGCCCAAGGGGTCGTGACAATATGGGCTTCAACACTCCACCATAATTCCCTTCCAACTTTCTGGAAACTACAATTTGTGAAAGAATTAAGGGAGCACAGAAGTTTCACCATGCCAGGGACGGCAGGGCTTCTGTATGTAAATGGCTGTGGGTAAGGCTTCAGCTCCTCATAAAGGCCTTACGCCCTCCAGTTATAGCAGTTTGTTAAGGGGCTGTCCAGTTTAAAACTTTTTTTTAACATTATAAACCCAGAGCAAAATCTACCCTATTGCATCCGAGTGTTGCAGTAACCACACTTCTGAAACTTTATATTCTCCCCAGCAACATTGATGCACATCCCCAATGTCTGATGTCATTGGACCACCCCTTCTGCTGGTTCTACCAAAAAGCAAAGGGGATAACCCTATTATAGTTTCCAAGAAAGGGGAATTGTGTGCATTTGTATTTACAGTATAGTGTCACATCTAATTGTGTTCTTATGTATGTGTACACATTCTTAGATAGTGAACTGAACACTGTTAGCATTCTAAAGTCTAAACAGATTACATGTACCTGTACTATCACTATAAAAATTCTCATATATATTGTTAGATATACCTGTACTATCATTGCTCTTGATCCTTTATGGCACATTAGTTTACACTATTCTACGTCTTGTCCCTATAGCCACAACAGAACCTGCAGAAAGTTATAGTGAAACTCTGCTTACTACTCTCTTTGTCCTATGATTCTGTATATATTTATTATGTGATACTTTTATATATATTTTATATATTGTACTTTTATGCACTGTACAGTGCTGTGGCTCCTTAACAGCGCTTTACAAATAACGTTATACATACATACATACATTACAGACGTACCGGATATCACCCTGGCAAACAATACAGTTATACTGGGTGTGCTCATCCTAGTTGTTATGCTAAATATACAGCAAGCTAATACAGACAGACAGAAAGATACAATGTCAGAAGTAGTTGTTGGTTTTAATTAATAAATATATGCACAGGTATGGGAACTGTTATCCAGAATGCTCAGGACCTGGGGTTTTCCAGATAAGGGATTCCTTAAAAACATCCACCTGTGACATCAGCAGTAGTTGTTTATATGGGTATAAACCTATAAGCCCGACATAGGAACATAAATTTATTTTTTGTAATTATATGTTTAAAGTATTATTGTCTGAATATGTACACACAGGCACATATAAGCCTTTCTTTTGTGGATATCAAATTGTAAATTAAACTTGGGCCCCTGCATACTGCAGTGATGTTACAT
>CM044445.1:72050578-72110799 GCA_024363595.1 Xenopus borealis
TTTTTTTTTCCCATGACAGGATCCCTTTAAGCTTCACTGGGGCAGGGACTAATGAGAATGATGTTTAATCTCTTTGTAAATGTGCCTGCACTACATAAATAGCATGTCCTATTCTGTCAATGGCTTTACTTCATTCATGGGGCCCCTTATCCCTGGATCAACATGTTATATTAGGTCCTCCTAATCTTCTTTTTGAGAACTACTACCTCAACACGGAACAGGAATTACAACCACTACCTCTGGGCCAATAGAAACACACCCCTCAAACCAGGGCAAAAATTAATTTCCTCACAGTAGGGGAGTTTACTACTTACATCATTCTACACGTACATGAACAAACATGAGAAATGGTCAGTACTATGCATTCTGGTGGTTCATTCTTCTAGTCCAGAGATATGTGGAGGCATTTTGGGTATAAAGTTTGCAGCAGTTGTATAAAAGAAAAACATACATGGAATGTGTTATTGTTATCAGCTAACAATTACTTTGGACTAAATTGGCTTTACCTGCATTGTTATGCATACAGTCCAATTAACCTTTACCGTCTTTTAATCCAGGTGCAGTGACTGTGCCTTTGGCACTACAGAAGCTGGTTGCCTTTAGAAAGCATGAAGCACAAAAAAACTGAAAAGTATCACTAAGGCGACATCAATTTGCAATAACTACAAAACTATTATTGTGGATAATTTCATATTTTATCTTTACTTATTATATCCATAAGATAAAAAAGTTGTGGAGGGGAATAGGGAGTGTCCATACTTTATATGAGATGCAATTGTTTCTTATATACTGTGTAGAAATGGAGTTATATTTTTGTATGTTCCAGATATAAGCTTAAACATTTAAGGGAATGGGCTTTACAGTTAATTCATGATGATTATTATTATTCTTGTGCTGAAACAAAAGAGATTTTGTAGCATCTTTAAACTATTAATATCATACACATGCAACAGATACAGAAATGATACATCATTCTTATCAGTCCCTTGCCCAACAGAGCTTACAATCGAAGGTCCCTATTGTATTTGCACACACTACGGTCAGTTTTACCATGAATCAATTAACATGCCGATTTGATTTTGAGTAAAAATAAAAACTGGGTAAATAAATAGTCTGCATAAAATAAAATATGTTTTTAATATAGTTAGTTAGACAAAAATTTTATGTATAAAGGCTGGAGTGACTGGATGTCTAACAGAACAGAACATTATTTTCTGATTTCAGCGCTCTAATGAGTTAGTCACTGACTTTTTTTCCAGTGAGTTTGCAATTGATCCTTAGCATGCAGCTCAGATTCAAAAGCAAATGTCTATGACCCATATGGTCCCCTCAAATGCCCTCACCCTGCCTGGTAACCAATCAATGGAAACCAAGAGAGCTACAAAGCAGGAAGTAGTGTTCTGTCTGTTAAGTGAGAAATCCACTTAAGCCTTTATACATTACATTTCTGGCTAACTAACTATAGTGAAAACATGTTTGCACAGTCTATCTATTTACCAAGTTTTTATTTTTATACTGAACAATTCCTTTGTTAGTAAAAGTTTAAATATTCTGAGTGCATCCAATGCATGTAAGGTATTAAAAAGGTTTTTCTAACTGGTAAGAGTTATTCGGTGAAACGGGGGCCTATTTTTCTTAATACCATAGGAATGTAGTATGTTGTATTGTACAGTATGAGTGCAACCAATTTTTCTCATCTCTTGAAGCATCATCTACCCTTCTGACTAGAAAACAGATGTATAAATATGTTTTATGACAGGGCTTTCTCCTCAGGGACCCACTGTTCTTCGGTGCCAACATCTTTCTGCTTTTGAGAAATCTGGGTATTGTGTTGTGATCACAGACATAATAAATCCTTCACAGGCTTATTTAGAGAAATGGAATATGAGACAGAAATCAACACAGTACTCAAGCAGGTGACCCTGTTCATTCCAGACCTCTGCAATACATTACTGAAGGTCCTTTATAAAGACTTTCCTTTAAGCAACATACTGGGCTTACATTGCTGCAAAGAGGAATAATGTTATACATTTTACAAATTGCATTGCTGTAGAAAAATAGAACATATAAATATTAATAGAGTGACTAGCGTAAACCTCTACCATTTGTTCTTTCATTACTGTTACATGATAAGATCTCTCATATTATTCATGTGAATTCTAAAGGCCTTTTTATTCAGGGCAGAGATCACGTATATATCCATGTTTTTAATATTACGTTTCACAGGATGAAAGTGTGCAGAAGTTATACAAATGTACTTCTCTGCATTAGTTCACAATGGGTGCCCTTTACAGTACAGAAGGACCTAATTATATTTTAACACTGCATTTACCCATTTGCCTGGGGAATTCTATCAAATAAACTGACAGATCTGTTGAGCAAGTGACATCACAGCAACTCCATTTCCCACAAAGAAAATAAGCCTTCTGTTAATTCAGCAGCACAAGGAGCTGCATTAGCAATATCTAAGTAAAGTGTTAAACACGTTTTGAAATAAACACTATTGCACTCCAGGGGTTGAAGTGAATATGCATCAAAATGTTTGGCATTTAAATTTTTTTTTTCTTCGGGAATTTAGCCAGTGAAATATAGCTGCCAGTGTCTCAGGCCTGCGTGTGTTCTTCTGCAATATGCTCTCGATCAATCAGATTTGCATAACTAAACTGTCGGCAAGCTTGCTCTACCGGCCAGGTGCAGGGACATTTGCATATAGAACAGCGAGGAGATCCCAAGAGTCTCTTCAGACTCCAGTGACTGCTGAGCCCGCAGTCCGCACAGCGCTGGAAATGAAATTGGAATGACAAAAAAAATGGTAGCACAAGTCTGCAAGGGTGAAATATGCACGTTGTGGTTCTCAGGTTATGCAGAAAACCATCCTCAAAATATCACAGGCAGATCTAAAGCCACCTGAAAGCCAAACAATAAAAAGCAAGTTTAGTACTGTTCTTTAGGATTCTAAAAGGTGATGTTCCCTTTGGCACACCCAGGAAATATTTGCTTTAACAAATTGCTTTTACTTTAAATTTAGCATTTGTTTATTTGATAGCTCTTCTGAGATAAAGCAATATGCACACTGTTTTTATAGGAGTGTGTTAGTACCAGCTAGAAAAGGCATTTGTCCTTCGAGCCAGCCTAAGATAAATACCCCTGTGGCCTAAAAATGTCATTCCTATCATATTTTAAAGATACAAAATAGATGTCAAAGAATATAGATTTCAGGGGTGTCAGAATCCCTTTAGTGTTTGATAGCTGTTGGGGGCTGGTGGGAATTTGCATTTAAAGGGTTTTCCTGTGTTACTGACAAATCAACCTGTGCTTCAGAACCAGTCCGTGAAGAGCTGGTGAAGTCTGAATACAGGTCTCTGAACCTGAACTGTACATACTACATATTTGATCCTTATATGTCTCAAATACATCATGTGATAAGTTCATTATTACACTACTGAGATCAATATTGGCAATGTTTTCACAATGCTGGAAGGCTGGACACCTATGATTTATATGTAACATAATTTTTTCTTTCCCATGTGTATGTTTTTGATAATCATATTCCTGATGGTTGACCAAGTGACTTCTGGCTTTTGTGCTAAGTATCAATACATCACTTATCTGTTGTATCTAAATTTATGTGTATTCAGTTTCAATCATTCCACAGAACCCAAAACAACATTAAAGAATAGGTGATGCCCCTACAATGAGCTGAAAAAGACATAATTTGTATATGGATTATGAACACTAACATTTCCGGATGACCTGCAAGCTGTACCAATTACCAATTGTATTTTATATTTTTTGTACTTTATCTTCCATTCACACTAATAAACTAGATATCTTGGATTTCAATAATTTGCCTTATTATTGATAAACCAAGTATATTATTTGCCAGTAAAAGCCTACCAGCCCTATTTTGTGATACTTTCCTGTGTTTCCCATGTCAACAGTACCACTAAATGGAGCAGTACTTGCATTTGTCTGGCTATGGAAACTGCAAACTGAAAATACACATTTCTGAGGAAGGAATGCTTGAGGGGCTAGACCACATTCACAAATAATTAGCACCAAGGAAAATGTGAAATATATTACAAACGTTGCTATGTTGTAGGTGCAAAACAGGTGCATGTGCAGAAATAAAACCTGATGTTTGAACATTTTATGAACATCTGTTTTAGTAATCATAGCACTAAGTTGTTTATGCTTAGTTTTAATATACAGTAAGAGATCTGGCAATACTGAATGTGACCTGGTTACCTATGGGTTTTGTGGGGGATTAATTTATGCAATTTTTCATCTTAGCAAGAAACAAAATAAAGCTTGAAGAGACCCAGTGCTCATGAAACATGCCAGTGATAGTGGATCTGGGTGCTAGATTCCTTTCCAGAATATCAGTGTGGACATTACAGGTCATGGCATTTGTAGTTCATCAGTATCCAGAAGGCCACACTTTATTTATGTCAGAAATATATCACACAATTTATGCATTTCAGAATGTTGCAGTAGGCTTGCATCTTGAATTTCATTTTCAGTTAATTAACATAGAATGTTGTGACAAACACAAGCTCCTTCTAGGTCCTCTTAGCATGCTTCATGAACGTGTTCCACCCTCCTGGCGAATTAGATAATGTTCCCTGTCATTTACCAAGTCAGATGATGTAACTGGTCGGTGAAGCTAAGGCACAGGATTGAGATGGCCCAGGAAGACCACTGGTTTGTCTTGGGACTTGGGGTTAAATATTTTTTGACCCCCTACTTCATTCTTGCTTTATAAGTATATTCAGTAAAGTTGATTTTGTTATGACTATATTGAGCTGTGCTAGTTTGACATGACGGCCAAAAAAAAAGGCTTCTAGGTCCAAGCATAAAAAGTGATTGCTTATTTTTAAAAGTCAAATGCTTTTTTGCAACGTTTTGGAGCTAACATTATCTGATTGAATATTTAGGCGCAAGTAAAAACACTGTTTTCTGAAGTGTCCTTTAAGCAGTATATTTCCAATAAGCTGCTGGTATAAAGGTTGCACCTGTGACTGGTTGAACTCAAACTGAAAAAAAAATATTATACTCTTCTCATCAATCTTAGTTCCCTTCACCATTTTTTCTAGTGTTTCCGCTATCATTAAAATCCATACATGTCATCAAGTTGTAAAAATTATTTAATGCTTGTGTAGAAATCTCTTTTACTGAAAGTCACAGATAGATTTTCTGTCCTGTGCTCACCACAGTAATCATCACGGCTTGTCTAATGAAAACTGTCATTCTTACATCCACACCACATTATTACTAATGCAGTAGCAGTAGACAAATCTGTATTTAAGTGGGTGATTTTCTATGTAATTACAGGTACAAGCACATTTTAAAATCCTTCTTTACAGTACAGATCAAAGAAAAGTCCAGAATATTTTTTTACACATTCCTGGATGGATTCCAATTCTGATGGTCCTATGCTAAGGCACTCTGTGTGTTTCTTTCCAACATATATAAGGCTGTGTGTTGATAATATGGTTGCATGTAAAAGTCATTGGAGATTAGCCTGAGAAAATATTCTTTGTTTAAGGGAACTGTGGGCTGTACAGATTTCTTTATGTCATTAGCAACATTGTAGAGAGAACATTTAAAACGTTCCATCTTTAACCTTTTTACTGCTTATGAAGAATGGACATCATGTTTGCTATGGAATAAAAAAACTATTAATGGTCAAAGGGGTAAATGAAGCTGAATAGGAATCACAATTGACATTCATAATAATGTTAAAAATAAACAGCCATCAAGGAGAAAAATGGAGAGAAAATGTGTATGTGCTTTATTTATTGTACAGGTATAGGAGCTGTTATCCAGAATGCTTTGGACTTGTGGTTTTCCGGATAATAGATATTTCCTTAATTTGGGTCTCCAAACCTTAAGTCTACTAAAAAATAATTTAAGTATTGATTACACCCAATAGGATTGCTTTTCTTCCAATAAGGATTTATTATATCTTAGTTAGGATTAAGTACAGGTGCTGTTTTATTATTACAGAGAAAATGGAATTCATTTCTAAAAATTTTAATTATTTGATTAATAGGGGTTCTATGGGAGATGGCCTTTCTGTAATTCTGAGCTTTCTGGATAACAGGTTTCCGCATTACAGATCCCATACCTGTAGTGTTATAAGGCAACTTGAGTTTGACCATATTTTGCAAAAGGGGGGTACTTTATTTATTATAATCCACAAGTTTCACTAAGTGCCGTTTATAAGGATATAATTTACAGGATATTCGTGGCTTTTGTGTATTATATAGGCATAAGTCAGGAGGTCAATACTGCCATTGGTTGACAAATGTCACCATACCATATTTGTTAATTTCCAAGGACTGCCATGCTGCCATTAACTAGTGAAACCTTGGGCTCAGGGCCACTCCTGCCATAAGGCAAGGTGACAATCTTGCCTCAGGTGGCACAGAGTTGCCAGTTACCAGGGGCGGCAAAAAGGATTTAAGTGCTGAATTAGCATTTTTTAAAATGGAAATTTGGCTCTGCTAGTGCACTAGCAATGCAGCCGCCCCCCTCGACCAACTCTAGAAGTTAGAAGCATTGAGCAGGAGCCCCTGAAACGCCCCTCCTTGGGCTAGTTTAGTACCATGACTTGATGTGCTTGTTTCCAGATTAAATGTGTCTTTATTACATTCAACAAGCAAAAACAAAAAAACAATACACAATGTTGCAAAATCTCTTACTTTCATAATTTTAGCTTTGTGTTTTATTATAAAACACTAGAGCAAACGTTAGCAAATTGCAGGCAATTAGATACATTTGCAATAACCCAAACAAGGAGCTGTTGTCGTAAATATCAAAAGTCTGCAGGAAACAATAAAACTGGAACACTGTTCAGCCTCAGAATGACATCTTCTTCTGGCAACTCTCTCATGAAAGCCGTAAAGCAAGAGAATGTAATCGCCAAAACATACATGATTAATAATTAGGACTTTTCACTGCTCCCCTGATGATATTGCTTGTGTTTATGCTTAGAAGAATCTTCATCTATAGCCTATGAGAAGTAGTTGTAATCTCTATACACGCATGCAATGCTTTAGTAAAAAGTAGTGATTGTTTTTATTGTAATAGACTATAACATACAGACTATAGAAATCTCTGAATATTTGCTTTTATACATATTAGTAGGAGCTGTTAGACTGCTTGGCTTTGCTAAAGCTGTGCAGATAATAAGGTTCAAATTGCCATGATTTTCGCCCACAGTGCACCATCACCCTTTGCAGCACCTTCCACTATCAGGTACAACATTATATTAAGCTCTTTCATCCTTACATTTTATGGATCCGTTAAGACATGTAAGATTACCCTTCAACAGAGCATAGAAATGTTTTAGGGACTATAATATATTTTTTAAATATACCCACATAATTCTGGTTACTCTTGTTTAACAATATGAAGAATACAGGCATGCAGTAGTTGCCTTTACAGTGAGCCTTGAAACTAGGACTTAAAATACTGTTATTACTCTCCCTTGAAGAGTCCCCTTCTTGGAGCCTTTCATCTTCTACTTTCATGTTTCAATCTGAATGCTATTATTATTTTTTGAATTTCTAATTAGAGGACAGAACAGATGGTGATTTGTTTATGCTTCCTTGTCCATTAAAATGACCTACACTGGCAAAAGAATTGTTCACTATATCACGGAAGCGTTATTGCTGAGATTGTACACCACTCACATTTATTCTAAATAATGGACCTCTGTTAATGTGGATGCATATAGCGGTGCCTTACTTTACTAGTAATAAATTCACCAGATTGGTAAGGCTATGAAATGGTAATGTGGCAAGGTATTTATTGAGTCATTTATTGACAGTGCTAAAAAGGCTATCATGTGCAATCTTGTTTGCTCTTATACCAGAGCATGGCAATAGAAGGCAGTAGCTAATTGGTGACATTTTCTGAACTAAATATGCTTACTGTGCATTATTAGTCCAGAGCTGGATTAGGTTTTTAGGTCAGTAAGCCTGCATTGTTCAGCAAAAGAAACAAATCTGATGCATTAAGTGATGAAACATGAAGGCCGGTTAATGGTGAAAGAGAAAATGTTCTGATAAACAATGCCATATTGTACTGATTTGCTCACTATTCTCAGCACATCTTCTGTTCTGCAGGTGGTATTGTTAGTGGCTAAAAAACCCAACTCAAAGCAGTAGAAGCAACATGAATCATTTTGCTCAACATGATAGCTGGAAGACTTCCCAGATTAAACCTTTCTATCTCTCCCTTTAAATAACAGTGTAGTTATAATGCAAAACTGGTGATTGGCAGACATTTCTTTTATATATAACCAGGAGCTGATAGAGGAGGAATATGAAACCATTTGTCCAAAGAGATATGTTCAACAATGCATGTTTGCAAAGCTGAAGCTGACAAGCCAAACCAATATTCACAAACATATCACTGGACAAAAATAAACAACTGGCTTGCAATATTTCTTGTTTTTAACAAACGTTTACAATCAAATAAAATAAATAGAAAAAAACCTGATTCTTAAATGAAAATAATGTCTGCTTAAATGGAAACTATAGCTGATCATTTGAATTTCTATACCTTTTTTGTTTACCCAGAACCAGGACTTTCGATGGCTGGTTGTCAGTTTGCCTGCTAGCAGCATATTAAATAGTCGTCAGTGGAAAAAGGGTTAAACCTTAGCCGGTTGGTGATAGCAGATGGCCTCATAAGGTAAACAAAATATATTTATGAAAAAAACACCAAATGTATTTTGCTCAACACTGTGGAAAAACGTAAGATAGCCTTCATTGCGTGACCACAATTTGTGTATAAAGAGTGTTACACAGTCACACAAGTCTATTTTGTGCCATGCTACAATCATTGCATGCAAATTTGCACTCTCAGTGCTTGTGTCCATACTTACCTTTGGTCATTCGTAAGCAATACCTGCCCATGGCAAAAGTGTTTGCCATGGCACATTGCTGAGTCCGAGGGATGTCAGGGTTATCATTTGGAGAGATCAGAGGATGAACAAAAATGCCTATGTGTCATATGCCTTCCACTCAATTTATAATAAAACACTTGCACTCACACACAACACTGCTCTTATCAACCAAACAACCTAGCACTGCTATGAGATGCAGTTGCATATGTTAACCACAACTTACACGATGAAATAAAACCAACATTAATATAAAAAGGCACAACATTTCCAGTTATCACAATGCCCATGTAAACTAAAATATTCTTCTAAATTTGATTGACTATTCAAAATTCAAAAACTTCTAAAATGTAATTTCGTTTTTAAAGAATTGCACCTCTGCAGAATGTCAGTACAGCCCCACAAATACACAAATAAATAAATTATGGCAATGCCATTGATTAGAAACAGAGCTGGTAATTTTTATCATCGACTGCCATAAAAAATATTTTTTTAATAAGATATTACTCTATTACTAATAAGATATTACTCTATATTACTCAGCATTTGTGCTTCTCCTTATTGCATTCTCTCTGAAGAGGAACACCTTTCACCCCAGACACCATTGCACCCTAAAGCAAAGCCTAACAAGGCCATTGATTCTTTTTGCACTTCAATAAGCTGGTTGAAGAGAACCATGCTGTTTTTTTCCCAACCCTCTCTGTTCCCCAAGGGTAAACTTCTGCTATGTTTCACACCTCCTTTGGCTCATTGGACATTCTAAAACACACTTCACAACATGAATAGGAAGTCATTATACAAAGTACTAACTATAGCAAATTATTGTTCTGTTAATGTTCTTTGCACTGCAACATATTCCATTAATAAGGAACTGAAAAGTCCTTTGGTGCAAGTCAGATCTAATATTCACATGTTTAAATGATTGAATCTGACATAAAGTTAAACACAGTTCTTTACAAGTAGGGACCTCTGACCCCATGTCTGGATCTTGTTTCGATTTGCTTCATAATGTTTTTGTCTAGTACCTTGGTTGTTTTTCTTGCATAGTGCTGCAGAAAAGGTTGATGCTTTATACTGTATTGTGTGTGTGTGTATATAAATAAATAGTGGATACACTGATCCTTGAGCAGTGACCAAAGCCTTGGACTTTTTTATTTATTTTCCAAAGACCCATGAGTGCAATATTTTGCTTATTTTTTCAATTTTCTTGCCACTGGGCAACTGTTTACATTGTTTTGAGTGCACCTATGTATATATATATATATATATATATATATAAATCTCCATCCGTATATATAAATATATATATATATATATATATATATATTCCTTTGGTCAGTTATGTAGATACAAGCTGATTGAAGGACTCACACTCCAATTTTTCAAATGAATAAATGTGCTATTTTATTCTTTATGCATTTCCAACGTTTTTTACATAACATAAAAATCAAATCCAGGAGATCACAAATCTACATCACATATCTATCTATCTATCTATCTATCTATCTATCTAGCTATCTATCTTTCTGTCTGTCTCCTTTGACTCTTTAAAAACAAATGGGAAGAATGCCAACTTAATTGATTAAATTAGAGAATTGTGATTATGAATTATGGGAGATGATTTTGCCATTCATTTCCTTTTATCCTCCAGGCTAAACACAATTCCTCTTGCTAATGATGGCTGGCGGCACTCCTGCCTACTTAGTAGAGCAACAGCCAATAAGACACCAAGTAGGCATTTCTCTCACTGGAGAACGCTTAAGGTCAGCATGCACCAGCCCTTAATATCAAGAGCATTGGTGTGATTTCTTGTTTAACCTGGGGAAAAAGAACAAGCTATTTTCCCCATACGTTATGATATGTAAAATTATTATGAATGATCTTTAATAAATGGCTTGCTTGAAGGAGAATAAGCATACCTTTTAAATAATAGATTATCTTTAAAAACATCACCTTATATATGTTTTTTCATGCTTTTGTCAGGAACGCCGGCTGGAGCCTTACCCGGAGCCTTACCCGGAGCTCCGGACGGTGCATCCTCTCCTGCCGGCGTCGCTCCCAAGATGGTGGCGCCCATGGCCGCCCCGTGGGTAGAGGCACTGGCGTGATGATGTCAGCGCACCATGACAGACGCGTGTCAAGATGCTGCGCCGATCTTGGCTCCAAAATTAGCTTAAAAGGATGCCCAGGATGCCATTTTGGTGCACAAGTATAGGTCACAGTTTCTTAATGATTCCTGGGTGTTATTTTACTGTCTCTTTCGGCTCCCCATGGGAGCTGCAGGCCCCTGACAGCTTTCAAACAAACAAAGACAAACACACAAACACTGTATTGATCAGAAATCTACACCAATGTACAGTTTTGAGGGTTCTGTGCATGTTCTTTTTCCTTACAAAACTCCACAGAAAAATTTTATATAAAATTATACTCTTACAATAAGTTTTGCTATCATATCAGACAAATAGACATATGGACACAGCTATAGTTAGATGCGGCATACAATTTTAGTGCCATATGAACATCTTTGTGTTATTTATCCTCCTCACGATGGAGCTTACCATACCGCAAAAACTGTCTATTTTTATGCACTTAACGTATATTGAGCTATAAAATTATTGGTTTGAGGTTGGCTTGTAGAAAGGCTTTTCAGTCTGGCAGATTCCCTAAAGTCTGTTGTAGGTTTTCAGTGCCAGGGAAAGTTATGTGAGCACAAGCTAAAACAGGCCTTTAAATAAAGTGTATTAGGCCTATCAGCAAGTAATGTGTCTTATAACTTTATCTCTTGTTAGAAAAGAATTCAGTTGAATGCATTATTCCAACATGGTTTATCTTACCCAATGTGTCTAAAACTCAAGACCCATGTGACAGATGTAAATAAATATATATTGTGGCTAAAATACATTAAGAAAACAACAAATACATTTATTCAGATTATCCTACACATCTGTCACAGATAGGGTTGCCACCTGGTAAAAATTATTGTTGGTCCCAATGTTATTAATAGGGAAAAAAGCTAAATATATAGGAAGGCCAGTATTTTTTCCAGAAAAGGTGGCAAGCCTAGTCACAGAACATGTAGAAACTAAAATGCAAAATGAAAACGATACAAGGAAAAAAACAAATAAAAAAAGAAATTATGTTAAAAGTAACTGTATTTTCTATTTTCTTTAAAAAAACAAAACAAATAAATTACCAACACAAATACACACATAAGTCATAACATGTACATCACTGAGAAAAGGAAAATAAGGCTTTGTGCTATAAGAGAAATGACAGGAATACTAGGTAATGATATGCGAATAAGCATTATGTAAATCCTAGCTTTTGCCACTTATTTACTAGGCTGGAATTATTTCCCAAGAGATTTGGAATGCTGCAGCACAGTATATAAGTTAATTGTGTGTAAAATGAGGAGAACAACTGTATGATGTTACAGCAATAGACTCATTGTTTACCTATAAAGTAACTTATCTTTATTCAGCAAAAAATTCATATATAGTGGTTTGAGTTTTTCTTTTTTAAATCCAATATTTCATTCATTAAGGGGTTATTTACCTAAGGTAGAATTTTAGAGTTTTTTTTATATCTCGAGTGAACTCACAATTCGAATGGTTTTGAAAAAACTCAATTCAGGGACTTTGGGTTAACAACCATGAGAGCTCTAAGTTATCGAGTTTTGGGTAAAAAAAAACTTGAATCACTCGAACTGATCGAGTTTTCAGGCAAACCCCTGAAAAAACTCAAACATCATGAAGGCTATTGGCTCCTACATGACTGTGACAGGTTTTAGATGGTGTATTTTTTGGATTCAAGCTATTTCCAGGGTCGGGTTATAATAATTCTAACCATGAAAAATAGATTTTTGACCATAAAATATAACCTCAAAAACTGAATTGTATTGGAAAACACAACTCGATCCTTGAAAAATGCCACTATAGTATGATCTTACTGTGTGGTGAGCCCAACTTTACTTTTTTTGTTATAGTTTATACAGGAGCAGTGGCCAGGTCCATGTTGCAGCTCCCATCATTCCCAGCTACAGTCAGGTAATGGACAATAAAAAGGACAAACATTTTTGACTTTTAACCTTGATAGCAAATAGGTTGCAGGTAAAAGTCCCTGTGTAAAATGTATAATGAAGCAGTATAATTCTTAATGAATCAGATCAAACTGAATGTAGGACTGGCCAAACCCGGATGACTTTGATGTAATTTACCAGCTTGAATATATATATATATATATATATATATATATATATATATATATATATTGTAAGATATGGACAAACCAAAACAGGCAGTGGTAGGGCTCCTCTGGATCAGAGTAAAGTAAACCAATATAGTAAAATATATACAGTATATGGATAACACAATATATGGACAAACAATCACCATTTTGTTTAAAGGGGAGGGTGTTTTTTAGTAGCTTAATGCACAAACTGTCCTTTATATATTGAATAATGAGTGCAAAGGACCTTTTGTCATAAACTGAGGAATTGGAAAGGACAATATATGTTCAATATGCCCTCTTCTGTTCTCACAGTGTCATGCATGCTTCTGTTATTCTCCTCCTTTTTTGGTCTGTTCATCAATGCCAGGCATTGTGGGAAATGGAGTCTTCTCTGGAAGAGAGGTAACTACTAATACAAAGGTTGCAATGGTATGAGAGAAAGGAGAGGAATGACCTCTAAGAGACATAAACTGCTTACAGTTTGTAATTATGCACATTAATATGTATATGGACAGTTATTTAGACTTATGTAGTTTCAAGTGGTGAGCACAACTATCACTTCCCAGTTACTTACACTTAAGTCTCTCTGCTTTCCAGAGAATCTGTGCACATCCCACTATAAAAAAACAAATGGGCACGAATGCCTAGAATTAATCTAGCAAGGTGAGGGAGGGGTTGAAGCCCTGTTGTGGGAAACACTTGCGCCCTTTTCCTGGTAATTGCCACATGGGCAGATGGCTCATCTGTCATGCACATGCACTGATCACAGGACCCATATACCACCTGTCCCCCTCAGCTTTGTTTTTTAAAATTAGAAATATTTGATTAAAATTGAGTCTACAGGGCATATTTACTAAAGAGCGAAGCATGTTTTTAAGCAAACATTCACCAAAATTACAATTCTTAGGGACATCCTCAATTTATTAAAGAGCGAATAAGACAATTACTAATTAAAACACTACAGAAGCTTCATGCTGTTTTGAAGGCAAACTTTTGCTCAGTCAAACAATCTTTAATCCTCAATTTTATCAAAGTATGAACTTTGCAATATATTACCCTTTTCTCCAAAGTCTGTTTCACCAGGTTCTTCCTAGGGAATTGATAACATAACACTACATAATATCCTGTACTACAAAAAAGTCATAAAAAAAGACAAAACACTTGATAAGGGGACTCCTTGGCCCTTTGCCTTGAGCTATCCCACTTAACCCCATTGTTACATACCTTATTAAAACCAGGACACAGAGATGGGTGTAATATGGCCACAGCATTTATACAGATTTTATCAAATAAATAGGACCTTGCCAACTTAACCCAATGCAATAATCTAAACCTAGAATTTAAAGTGGACCCGTCACCCCCAAAAAATATTCAAAATCATATTTTATCACATTAGTCAAGCAAAATGAACATTAATTACACTGTATAAATTATTTTAATCTTGTTTTCTTCAGTCTCGGAATTCATAATTATAGCGAGCAGGCGGAAGCCATTTTGTGGACACAGTTATTAAGGCAAGCCTTGCATCATCTCAAAATCTTGTTTGTGTACCAGAATGGGGGACCCTATGTCTATCCCCATGTCCTGGCTACACAATTAAATGGTTAAGAGAACTGGGGGAATGTGTGGGGAGAAGTGGCATCTAGGAAGTGCTGAATGGAAAGTGAAAGTAATTATCTGCCCCGCCTCTATGCCTAAGGCAGAGAGGAGTGGCAAACACTATTTGATTGACAGCTGAGATTTTTAAATGAACTTAAAACAGCTATGAATGGTTTAATAAAAATTTGAAATTGAAATTCATGTTTAATTTGAAAAGGCTTTTATTATACAGATTTTTGTGTCTGGGTGACGGGTCCACTTTAACAAGAGATCACTACTATGCTGTGCTGGCAACATGAGAGAAGTTCAGCAGCCCTGCTGTGGGATCTGCAGTGTCTCAATGATAGGAAATCCAAGCAAGCTGCCACCTAGCACAAGTAGTAGTACCGTTTGTATCAATAAATCCACCGTGCAGTCACAGGAGAGAACCTCCTTTCTCCCTCTTCTAAACTAACCTGTGTAGTACTCTGGCAAGGTCCTACAGTTGCGGTGACAACTAAAACTTAAAATGTAATATCATAAGTGCACTGTTTTGATCCAGAGGAAGGCAAAAAACCCAGCCTGAAGCCAGTGCCAATTATGCTTCAAGAGAGAAAAAAGTCCTTTCTGACCCCAATGGTGATCAGAAACATTCCCTGGTTCGAGCATTTCACATTAATTTAACAGAAATTAACACAATACAGACTTACAATTCGAACCAGTAAAGATACAGAAAACACAATATAACAGCGCTTTCTGGAAAACATCCATATTTGGTTATTAATAGATAATATGAGAACATCAAGTAGAAAACTCCTGACATTTCGCAAAATTTGCAAAAAGGCGAGGGTGGGTGGGATGTTTCTACCTGCTCAGAAGATAAGGAAGGCAAGGAATTTTCGCTAAAAAGAAAGTAACACAGGAGAAAAACTTTTGTACTGATGAATTATTGCTGTGAAAGTATGCCATTTTGATAAATACATGTATTCACCACAAAATAATGTCTGACATAGTTGCACAAGTATGGCAGAGCTTTAAGAAGAGAAAATTTTAATGTAATTATTTTATGCCCCAAAGAGAGATGGTCTTCCCATAGTTCAGATCTTTCTGGATAAGGGGTTTCCAGATAATGGATCTCATACCCATATATTTATTTCTTGTCAGGTGTGACCACAGGTGTGTCGCTGGCAGGCAGGAGCTATTGTGCTGAATAACAGGGGTAATGTAAGAATGATAATAGGCAGATGACATATTCATGAAGGAAGAGGATTTATTGTAGAAGCAGAAAACAGATTAGCAATATAATATAATGCAACAAAATAACAAGCCCTTTTACCATTACATTGGTCAGAGGCAGGCGGCTAGCCAGGGAAGTCCGTAAACAGGCCACAAGCAAGGGAAATCTGGTAGGCAGGCCGAGGTCAGGGGCAGGTTGCAGACAAAGGATATACCAGCGAACAGGCTGAAGTCAGTACCAGGAGATCAGTTGAAAGGAAGGCAGGGATCAGGAACAAGGCAAGGACTCAGGCCAGGAACCAGGAATCAGTAAGGAACAAAACAGGAAGAGAACAAGAAGGAACAAGGAAGTAACAAGGAAGTAACGGGCTGGATCAGGCTTGTTGGCTACAATGATCAAGCAACTGGGAAATGCAGGAAGGAGGCTTATAAAGGCCCCAGATTGCTTGATCAAGAACAGATGAATGAAACAAATTGGTAGGAGGTCACAGTGTGGAAAGGAATGTAAGAGATCCATTATGGAAACTAGTCAGTACAAGTGGTAAATGTTTCCAGTGGCTCACTCAGGTTATGCAGGTGAATGGGAACACAGTGACCAGAGATTGACCAGAGATCAGCAACTCCTGACATTTCTGGAAGTTAGGATAGTATTTATGCACTATTTCTATATAAGCCCAACTAAATGAGCAGTACATCTTTAAAGCAGATATCATCCCAGCTTTCTGTCCAGCCATTTGCAAACTTGTAATACCATATCTCAAGATAGAAAATGACGATTTAAAGTTCAATTAGGTGCAATGTAAAACATTGAACATTCTTGCGAAAATATAAATGATTAAGAATTAAAAAAATATAAATCTTTTAATGTAAAATTTATAAGGTTATTATTAGTGATGGGCGAATTTATTCGGCAGGGGCGAAACGCCAGCAAAAATTCGAAGCGAAACGGGTGAGATTCGCCCATCACTAGTTATTATGATAAAATATGCATGTGAGTCATATTTTTAAAAGTAATTAATTATATTTTTGTTACAGATGTTATACACTACTTTCTTTAAGTTCTTGTAACAAAGTATTTTTACTTTATTTTAAGTTCTTAATGAAGATGAAGGGGCAGATTTACTAATGGACAAATTTGAGGGTTAAAAAACCCTCAAATTCAACCTTGGGAATAGTTAGTGAAATCGAAGTCGAATTTGGAGGATTTTTACTGCAATCCAATTGGTTGAACGATCGAATAGAAACAGTTGATCGATAGATAAAATTGTTCGAATAGATCGAATCGAACGATTTTAACCATTCGATCAAATTTTTTTATTCCATCAAATTTTGAATCCCAATTCGGTAGCATTGTTCTGGCAAACTAGGCAGTTGAATAAAAATTTAAAGGGGAAGTACTTCTATGGTCGAATATTCTAATAGATTTTTATCGAATTTCAAAATTCACTGGTCGAAGTGGTCTTTAAAAACATTAGAGAATTCAAATCTTTTTGAAAATTCAAACTTCGAATCCTTCATGTGAATTTAGTAAATCTGCCCCTTACTGTATAGATGAAGCCTGTTGTAAAGGGTTTTTAAAATGATATAAGTAACAAGAAAATTTCAGATTAAGCAGAGGCATTTTTATAAATAGGATTTGACATTCCATTGCTGACTGTCATCTGAGCTTCAGCTGTCAATTCTTGAGTAGCATAATCTACGTATGTAGCAAGAGTGCTGGTGGTAGAAGTCAGTAGTAATATGGTGTGGGGATGTGAAGTTATTTGCTTAAAGGAAAACTATACCCCCCGAACAATGTAGGTCTCTATAAACAGATATTGCATAAAACAACTCATATATAAAACCCTGCTTCATGTAAATAAACCATTTTCATAATAATAGACTTTTTTAGTAGCATGTGCCATTGGGTAATCATAAATAGAAAATAGCCATTTTAAAAAATAAGGACAGCCTCCTGGGATCCTAGGATCCAACGGTGCACACAAACATACCAAACAAACTATAAAGTTAGGTCACATGAGCCAATTAACAGACAGAGTTGTGTCTTTTGCTTCAACACTTCTTCCTGTTACAGTTAGAGTTGAAATATTTCTGGTCAGGTGATCTCTGAGGCAGCACACTGACCATCATGAAATGGTGGTTCATGGCAAGAGATGTAAAAGGGGCAATATTTACTTAAATATATATTCTAGTTTGCTAAGATTCTTTAATATGTCACTTGATTTGATATAAACTATCTGTTGCTCAAAAATTCATTTTTGGGGTTTTCCTTTAATGGAGAGCCATAATAAAGATTATAACAGCTTGTGCTTCATTAATTAATAGCAGAAGTGGACTACACTAGTCAAGGTAGGATAGAATAAGGGAATGGCTGGGCAGCCTGTTTTAAGAAAAGAAAATATCAATCTCATAATGTTTATGAATAGAGAAGGAAAGAGAAGTATCAAAGATTACCCACAGATAATTTGTTCTTATAATATATAAAGGAGAAGTATACGATGAGAGATTCTATTCTTTTCTGACCTCCTGCACCAAAATGTGACTATAAGCCATTTGGAACAGGAAATCGCTGAGTCTTAAAAACTCTGATCACAATGCAACAATAAACTTGTTATAATTGCAAATGTTAGATAGATTGACAGACAGACAGACAGACAGACAGATAGATAAAAAGGTAAGTGCAGCAAGTCTGAGATGAGACATAGAATTAAGTATTAAGAAGTTAAGAATTATGTGATTTCATAAATATTCCATGTGTGTAGTAGAAATGAATAGGAATTATTACATTAAAAAGTGTTAAAATGCAGCATAGCAAACGGATATCTTGATTCTTTGTATGCATGAGTCATTCATGGGGTTGGGACATTTTATTTAAAACACTATAATAAAGGCATATTGCCCACAAAACATATTTTACTCTTTCTGTCAATTTATTTATGCTTCCCTGCTAAATGGAAGGAACCATAAATATGCTACCACTAAAAGTGAGAATTGTTGCTCATGTGGACCCTTGATAGATACAGGCTGCACACCTCATAGTTAATTAAACTACCTGGGTGCTACAGTAAAAAATCATAATAATCTGTCCATGCTACTGGCACTCTCAGGATTTGTATAAACAGTCAAACGGAGAAAATAGTGTGAATGAAACAAACAAGGTTTATTAAGCCTTAATAAACCTTGTTTGTTTCATTCACAAGATTTTCTTCATTCGACTGCAAATCCCAAGAGTGGCGGTAGCATGGACAGACTCTCTGTCTGTCTGTCTGTCTGTCTCTCTCTCTCTCTCTCTCTCTCTCTCTCTATATATATATGGCATAGATAGGTGAAGAAGGATCAGCACTCACTGTGTTTGATAATGAAAAAAGGTGATTCTTTATTGAAATGTCTCAATCCTATATATATATATTTTTTTTTTTTGCATATTATCAGTCAGTGCCTAATTTCAAGTAAGTGACAGCAGTAGCACAACACAGAAAAGTGGATGAGGAGCCATTAAGTGGAATCCATGGAGACAAAAATCTTCACTGCTGAAGAAATAAGTTGTAGCTTAATTATCTTATAATATTTATTTCTCATTTAAATTGAACCATTGTTTTCTATATCTTTATTTTAGTCTGTAGAAACGGTCATTCAATGAATCTTGACATTTTTTTTTAGTAAATAGCCCTTTTACCCATATGTATGGAAATATAGAGCTTTTAGTGTTTTTCTTGATGTTTACATAACAATGATGATGGTTTTCAAAGGCTACTATAATGCAAAAAATAAACAGATATTTCCCCTGTTCTTTTCTCCAGGCTGAACCCTGCTAGAGGAAGCACAATATAACTACCCTCTGGATTTAACTTTCAGTGGTTCACACAATTTCAGATTCAATAACAGGATACATTAATAGAGCTTGTAAGACCCACTCTGATCCTGTTTTATGTTGCTCAGATTGACAACTGTGGAACTGGACTGAACAACTTCCTTTAATGAAATTATGTTTACTGGAGCATAAAAGAAAACTTTCAAAATATATTTCAGGTCTGACACAAAACAAGCATCGGTAAGAAATATTTTATTTTACTGAGCTAGATCCGAGCTTATAAGAAAATACACATAGACACATGGAGAGAAGGTATTTTCTAAAAAAAAAAAGCAGACATGCCTTCCAAAACCCTTTGCTTCTCTGATTGATACTTTTCAATTATACCTTCCCATTTCCCTGACATTTGAAATGCTATTTTTTTATAGCGATATCTTCAAATGCTTAAGTTCCAACAGCCAGAGTAACCCTGTTTAGCTGTAGTAGTAAATTGGTTCCTTGTACCACATAACAGCTGTGACAGCTTTTTGCTAGGGAAATGAGTTCTCCAATGGGACAAACCTATGATAAGACGTCCGTTTTTCAAATTGTATTTCTCTATATCAGAATTAAATCAGGATTTTATGTCTTTGCTGCCAAAGCACGGAAGTTGGTCTATATACAGACCTGACAAATAAGAATAACATAGGATCTCTTTCACTTAAATTGGATTTGAGGTTATTATTATTTCCCCCTTATTATTGCCTATTAAAATTCCCAAACATTCTTGAAATGGAAACTGGGATTTCCAAACTAGAAGTCCCACATTTAACTTTACTACAATTCTGCCTCTGTGCTTTTTTCTAATAATATTATACTGTATAAACATCACTGTATAATTCCAGTTTGTATTTAAGGTGCAGTCTACTTATAGGGGAAGTAAACCCTACTCATTCATATCCTTTTCTGCATTTCTCTACAATAAACTGTATAAAGTACGAAGTCATACAATTCTTCTAGGGATGATAAAAATGACTCACATAAATCTGGACATTATTTAAGAATTAGAAAACTCTACCCTGCCCACAATTTTCAATGTATCATGTTCGCAAAACAAGTTTTGTTTTTTTCAAAATTTTGGTTGTGTTTTTTCTTTTATTGCCTTACATCCTGTCTTCTACACCATGAAGATGTTTTCTAATCTCTCAGTTATCTTAAACTTTTTTAAACTGCACAATTATCAGCTCTTTATTTTCAAGGTTTTTCTTTCCTTTTTTTCTCACCTTCTTCTCCCGTTTCTCACATGTCGCTTTTTTGGCTGTTATTTGGTCCACTAATTTATGTTCTGTTGCCTCTGGCTCTTTGCCTAAACATTTCTGTCTTACAAATCTGGTTTAATGTTAATGTTAAACATGGCTATTTAGAGATAGTGAGGGTCCATGGCCAAAGCAGAATCCAAACAGTGCCATTTGACTTTTATAGATCTTAGTTTATGTCAATCCGAGCTTACTTCAGTCATTGTGTGTACTGTGACCGTTACTCAATACACAACAAACGAAGAATTCATGATCTGGGCACAATATACTAAAATAGTTTTATAAAAATACATTTCACATAGTAAAATCTAGGGCTATTCACACATGTTGGTGAGATTTACAATAATTTCTTGTAGCTCTATGGGAGCTATGAGGTTGAACAAGATACAACAGTTCCCATCAGTACTGTAGTACTCTCACTTGTGTAAAAGCTTTCTGGTCAGTAAGGTCTCCACAGGCTGCTTCTGCTGATACAATTAACCCATTAAACCTATGTTTATTGATTTGTATAAAATGAAAGGTCTCTGGGAACACTGACAATGTGTGTTTAATGGCAGAATTATTTTTATTACATGAAGCAGGTTAAAGGTTTCTTTCTTGAATACATAGATTTTAATCAAAGTGGCCTATGCTGTGCAGCTTACACTGAAGTGATCACAGAGAGAAAAATAATTCTTTTCAAACAAAAGCATATATAGACCTTTAGCATCTATCCCTTTCCATACAATTTTATTTAAAAAAAATCCTTTGAAAACCTGATTTTGCCACTTTACAATAAAATAGTCTCTCCCTGTGTTCTTGAAATGTCATTATCTGTGAAAAATGTTGAATACAGAAGGGCAAGTTAAATCCTGCCATTGAGACAGCAAACAGCTTTAGCCAAATGTATTGGCTGAGGATTAAAAATGCATCAACCATGTATTTGCCTTCTCTGTGGAGAGCTCGTATTAATAGTTTAAAAAGTGGAAAGCTTAGTCATATGCTATAGGAACGCTGGTATTTTCTAAATGCGTTTAATGTGTAAAATTGCAGGACGCCAGCGGTCTCATTAAATCTCTTTTGCAGAATAGTTTCCAGTTATTTTCTCATAAGTGAGCTATAAAAACATGCAGTGATACTAATAGGACTTCAAATCTCAGAGGTGCATCAGTCTAATAAGATTAAGGGCCATGTTTTCCAAAGGGACCTCTCCTATGTCTAAGGAGAAAATCCTTGGAAGCAAAGGCCTGAAATGTATGATCCTTTACTTCGTCTTGAAGGTCAGCTTATTTTGCTAGGAACAGTAATAATGTAAAACATAAATTACATTTGCATCCAAGCTTAAAGGCAGAAAATACATTACACTTTTGATGTCCAACTTGACATTCTATGGCTGCTGAGAAATTCTAGGGATTGTAGTTCTTCAGTAGCTAGAGGACAGCAGGTTTATCCTCCTTCCTTTATATTAAAGAACAAACTGCCAATGACAGATGAATACTACAAATACATATACAGTAGTCAGTATGTTCTGTTATCAGAAGGATGAAAAATATACAGTTGTGTCTGGAAAGGCATTAAAGGTAGTGAGGAATGCCAGGATATATTCTTCCCACAAACTGATAAAAACAGGTCCTGCCAATCAAATATCAAAACACCGGCAGATCTATAGGCTATTTGCTGGTTCAAGCCTAATGTAGCATTTGTCTCGTGCATAAAGATACAATATCTCAGGAATATTTCTACTTTCAAAAAAAATATTTGACTCTGACACCAAACCAATGTTCTGCTTTTACAAGGGAGGGTATAACATGTGCACTACAAACATACAGTGCTGCAAGGCTTGTTCCAATTAACAATTAACTAATTTCTATACATTCTCAGTGGGAGCTGACATTTTCCAATTTACTCTTCCATTACTTACTCAAGACATGCTGGATAATGTAGTTTCAGCAGCAGCCATAGGCTTACCAAATCATGTGATGCTGCAACAAGTGCCCTAAATATACAGCACTGCTGCATATGTTTTAATACGGATCTCAGTCCCCTTTATAGAACAAAGTAAGCATGGGAAGGAAACAGAGAGGGTTGGTAGCAGGTTGGTAGGTGTTAGAAATGCATATAAAGGTATTGGATCTGTTATCTGAAAACCTGTTATCCAGAAAGCTCCAAATTACAGGATGGCTGCATCCCATAGACTCCATTTGAATCAAACAATTGCATTTTTAAAAAGTGTTTTCCTTTTTCTCTGTAATAATACAACAGTAACTTGTACTTTATCCCAGATAAGATATAATTAATTGGGTTTATTTAGTGTCTACATTATTGTTTTGTAGACTCAAGGCATGGAGATCTGTATTACTGAAATATCTCTTATCTGGAAAACCCCAGGTCCTGAGAATTCTGGATAACACCTGTAATATAAAATTTGTAATAACGGCAACTGTGAAACCTGCAGAAAATGTATAGTTGGATTCTGAAGAATCTTTGTTTATTTTTCAGTACAGGTATAGGATCCATTATTCGGAAACCCATATCCTGAAAGTTCTGAATTACAAAAAGGCCATCTCCCATGTACTCCACTTTATCCAAATAATCCAAAATTTTAAAAATGATTTCCTTTTTCTTTGTAATAATAAAACAATACATTGTGCTTTATCCAAACTAGGATATAATTAATTCTTATTGGCAGCAAACACAGCCTATTGTGTTTATTGAAACTTTACATGATTTTCTAATGGTCTTAAGGCATGAAGATCCAAATTACGGAAAGATCCATTATCCAGAATATCCCAGGTCCTGAGCATTCTGGATAACAGATCCCATACCTGTACTTATTAGTGATGGGCGAAACTCCCGCGTTTCGCTTCGCTGAAAAATTCTCGAATTTCCAGAGACATTTGGAATTGGCGAAAAATACACGAAATGAGTCGCGTGTCATTTTTGACGCATGTCGCGTCAAACGCGGCGCGTCACGTCATTTCCGACGCGCGTCGCTTCGTTTCTGACGCGCGTTGCGTCAATCGCGTTGCTTCGTTTCCGACGTGTCGCTTCGTTTTCGGCGCGTATCGTTTTCGACGTGACGCGCGACTCGTTTTTGTTGTCGAATTTTTCGGCGGCGAATTTTTGCTGCCGTTTCGCGAATTTATTCGCCGCGAATTCGCCGATCACTAGTACTTATTAGTCTTGGAAACAAATTATGCAATATCAATATCCCACAGAATAAGTATAATGTCTATTGACAGTGTTTAAAGGCTGGCTGACTGATTTTGATCCTGAGATGAGCTCTAATTACTGTCATCAGAATGTACACCAAGAATAGTATACTGGCAGTAGAGAACAGAAAGGTTCATAAACAGACCCCAAGGCCACTGTTTGTGCTTGTGACAGTTTATGTATTGAGGTCATACACTGGCAGATAGCTACTAAGTGCCTGGACCATATCACCCATGTTATCCTCATTTAGTGAGATTTATGATCTTTTGCAGAGGGTTAGGTGATAGGTTTAAAACTATTTTCTAATAAACTGTTTTTCTAACAAAATTACAAATACATTTATTTTTCTTGCCTATCCTGACATTTTGATACTTTATCAGATATATTGGGCAAATTTGCTAAAGGGCAAATTTTCGCTTCAGGGAAACTTCACGCAACTTCGCACAACATTGTCAGATGTTACTTTGCAGCAAATACGTGTATATAAAAATGCAAAGTTTCGTCTCGGCAAATGAGTGCTGACATACTTTCACCAGCAAACTTTTTAAGTGAATATTCTTGAGCGTTACTTTCTTTCTAGCAAAACATAATTAACATGCTTACGCTTATGTAAATGTAAATATGGTTGTACATACAGGTCAAATAGATGTCTTTAATAGTGATTGTTGGTGAAATTGGCCACTTATTAAAAAATGTCCAAGGAAGCAAAATAAAGACAAAACACATCTTCTAATGTCCTAGATGTGAGCCTACCCTAAAACAAATGTGGCATGAGCTTCAAATGGTTAAATTGTAAATAACATATATTTAACAGTTACAACTTGTAAACATAATTACACGTTAAAATATTAAAAAAGCCAATGTTTTGACTTTTTTTAATGTCTTTTTTGGCATACAGGATATGATGCCACTAAAGATTCAGGTAATATACACACATTTTTTGAACATTACATGACTCACATTGCATACCATGTAACAAGGTTTGGTAAAAAAAAGGTTTGGTAATTATCTGTTTAGGTTAAGTGGCATGGTGGGAGGTGGTGAGACATCTGAACCAATTGTCTAGGAAAAGTTTTCTCCATCTGTAAACCATAGAATAAATTATTTCCTTATGTTTCAAATACAAATTATTATTTGAGATCTAGGCTTGATTTTTTAGATCAGCTTCACTTTGTTGAAACTATAGGGGCCTCTCCTCACAGCTGAGCTCTGCAGGAATATCTTCCTTACATAGTATTACTAATATGTTTTTGCCCCTCTGTGTTGTGCTGTCTGCAAAGATGGAGTCTTGACTCTCCTTCATTCTCCCAGATTTTTTTTGCTTCCCTGTCACATCTGGTAAAAACCTCACTCCCTTGCTGGTTATCAAGTGGAGAAATGTCACTTAATTTGGAGGAGTTGACCTTGATGGACTTGATGGACTGTGTAACTTCTATCATAGCTGTTTATGGGACTCATTCTTGTGCATTTTATTCTGCAGTGGGGCCCTTTATATCTGCAGATACCTGTGTATTTGCACTTTTTATTTTGGTGAAATCATAGAGCCCATGTGAACATGTACTGGTCAGTTTAGTGTCAATCCTACTGGACTAGTAAGTAAGTTTAGCATTGTTTTTTTTTTTGTATATGTATTTTCTTACACTTAAGGCATTTGTGTCAGGGCCCGAAGGCGTAGTTTGTAGTGTGGACCAAGGAGGAAGTGCACAGTTCGAGGTATCCAAAGGGTAAGGCAAAAGAGTAGTCAAATCCAGGCGAAGGGTCAGTTCAGGCAGCAAAGTTTCGAGGTCAAGATTCAGGCAAAAGGTCAATCGGCAAAAGTTCAATCCAAAAACGCACCCAGGAACACAAGTAGTAGAACCTATAATCGGGCAATGATCCAGAGTCCAGAGCACCTTTAAATAGGCCTAATTTGGCGCCAAAATGGACGCCAGCGTGGTGGCGTCAGAAAGCAAGCCCATTTGGACGCGCGTCTGCGAATCTGCGCCTGCGCCCAACCTGGCGCGGTTGAACGGCAGGAGTCCTCACAATTTGTACATTGTCTTCAGGAAGTATAATATAATAAAGTCATAAAAGCCATCTCCATTTCTGTATATATCTATATCTATATTTATATATGCTTATGTAAATATTCTCAGTAAAAAAGCACCTGGTGCTAGATACTTAGTGAGTGCCAATATTGGAACTTTTCTTTATTAAATCAGAGGCATAAGAAAACAGTGGCTACAAGATAAATGATATTTACAAGATTTTCACAAACCAAACAAGTAAAACAATACTGTGAGGAAATCTCACCCTGGTGGTCTAGTGGTGCGGCGGGGACACCTACTGCTCCTCTTCTCTGCCGGCTACTTCTCAGTGCACGCATATAATGTCAGCGCACTCTAGGGCAAATTCACTAAGTTCGGAAAATTCGCTAGCGCAAATTCACTAAAGTGCGAAGTTATGCTCAGGTCGGCAAACGGTAGCATATTTGTGCTAGTGTTACTTCGCCAGGCAAAGCACAGTTACACTAGCGATGGCTTATTTGCATACAGCAAGAACTTTAGCGTATAATAGAAGTATATGTTACAGCCACTACATTCCACTACACAAGTCCAGGAAACCTTTAATAAACTAAATAAAGTTGTCCTATTGCCCTACATGTGCCCCCTATATAGTTGTGTTGCCATATGTTAGGAAATGTAGGGGTGAAGGAGGGTAACCCCCCCCCCAAAAAAAACAATCTTTTTCAGACTAACACCCTACAAATTGGTAAAACACGCCAGCGTTTTTTTGGGACTTAGAAAAATTTTCTATTTTTTTTTTCAAACTCCTATCTATTGTACTGAACTTTCCTGGTCTGACCAGGCAAAGTAAAGTCTAGCATAAGTGGTAACGTTCAGGAAAAAGTTGATCTTAGGGAATTTGCGTAATTACAATCCTTGGTCAGTGCGCAACTTCGCCTGGCGTAAGGGTGCGAAGTTACATCGCTAGTTACATCGCTAGCGAAAATTCGCCAGAGTCGGTGTTAGTGAATTTGCGAAGTTACAAAATGATGTCATGCTGGTGACAGCGTTAGACGCTTCGCGCTACATCTTACTCAATCTTATGTCACTTACATCATATCCTGTCTGCTGGAAATGCATTAAAGTTGTAAAATTTTGCTAGGCAACTCTCACATTGCAGAAGTTACACCAGCATTTGGCACCCAGGGTGCAACTTCTCATTTTAGTGAATTTGCATAGTGGTAACAAATATTTGCCTGGTGAAGTGGTGCAAAGTGTGCAAAGCAGTCTCTGGTCACAATTCATCTTTAGCAAATCAGCCACCTGTTTGCCCATGTGTTTGTGTGCATATAGAAACTACCGTTTTAGATAAATATCCAACCTATACATTAGACATATATACAACCTTATTATGTTTTTGTCATTTATTACAAAATGTGGGTAGTTTGCTTTATTACTGTATGAAAAACTAAAATGAGGAGTTTTAGTGCATTGCTGCCCATGATATGGTGATTATGTCCACAGTTTTAATATTATTTTTAATATTATTGTAAAAGTTTTAAAGCAATGAAGGGACTCGATTTCTGAGAACACGAGTCTTGTCAGGAAGTTCTGGTGGGCACACAATATGGCTTACCAAGGCTATTGATGAAAATGGAAAACTTAATGAGCCTTAAAAGCAGAGCCAAGCACCAATGTTAAAAGGCTTTGCTACTGATGATCCAAATGTCACTGACCCATGTTATATGACCTTATGTTCATGCCATTTTAATAGTTTCTAGTAAGATTAGATAATGTCATTTTCCTGTTGTTTTGATTTAACATCTGATCTTATTCAAAGGGTGATGATGATGATGTTTGCTCATACACACCATATAATATTTATCACTTTATCTTTACGTTAAGTTGAAGCAGCCTGTCTCCTATAAAATCATATTATTACTTATTTCCTTATTTCCCAACATTTTCAAAGCAAGACAATATCTCATAAGGTTTTATTATTTATTTATTGAAAAGGTATTAGTGTAATTTATCCAAATATGCTCAATTTAAAATTGCTGAAATCTTTGGTTGATAATTCTGTATTCAAAATATATTCAGAATATTTTTTCCCTGGTTTGCTGTAGAGAAGTAAATCTCTATAGTATCCATTCACCCCCCATTGCCAGTAAGAATTACATAAAGCTTTGTAGTCTATTATAAAAATGCAAGTAAGTTGAGGAACTCCCTCATGCTTTCTATAGCCAATTGGTCTAGCCCAGAAGCTTGAAAATGTCTAACATATCTGCCAGTACAATAGCTTCCGGAAGAGAGTTCCACAACTTCACAGCATTCACTATAAAAAATCTTTCCATTTCTTAACATGGAACCTTATTTCTCATTGCATCTTCTTAAAGGACTTGCTGGGAAATTTAGCATCATGCAATTGATTGTGTGGTCCCATTGTATATTTGTGGATGGAATTAATTATTCTGCATAGGTGTGGGTTTGTTGCACCCCACTAAAAACACTAATACCAGTACCAGTGAAGATTTCGTCTTAATCTAGTACATCTCATTCATGATCAGAAGCTGAATTTCTGTGCCTTTAGAAGAAGTTGTGATCATGTCCTGGTATGCTCCGTGCATGTCGAACCTAACAGGAAAAGTTTCTAATAGTGCAGAACTGTTAGTCGGCGGGTGGGGGAGGGAAACATGTTGCATTTACCAGGCTTCACTTTCAGTGGAACTACTAGTAGCAACTACTTGTTTTGGCTGAAAAATGCCACAAAAATCCCACCATAGACAATAGTGATAATTGCCTCTGCTAAAACACGAGTAGTGTCTTAGCAAAGCCAATTATCAGTATTGTCCATTTTGTAGCTGTGTCAAGTAGCTGCTACTAGTAGCTCTGTGTGTTTCCACCGTAAGTTTGATCTCCTTAAACTTAAAAATTATGTTGATATAAATAAATGCATGTTGGTTTTTTGTATTTTTTTTTAGTTGTTAGAGATCGCTAGATCAATAACATCCTATCTAGTTGGGTACTCAACAATCTATGATGTGAAATTATCAAGAATATTTCTAAAATTATTTCCGATCAATATCTGGGCAATTAAAATCCCCCATTAATTAGACTTACTCCACCTTTTATTTAAGGGGGTCAGTAGCATACTCTGCCTGTCATACTACAGTCTGTGAAATGTTTACTTTCTCAACAGATATATCCCTCCTCCTTTCTATTTCCCTTATCTATCAGAAGCAATTTATAACCCTCAATATTAACTGCCCAGTTAGCGCTTCACAAAGCAAAATCAGATGAATCAAAATGCACATGTCCAATGGAGTTGTTTTTTATGCATCTGTTTCAATTGTAGCAGATGCAACTTTCTGCTTGGAGACAATAATGAAGGTCTACACTGTAGATAAAAATTGCATCCATAATAGTATTTTGCATACTGGTTGTAAATTAGCTATTTTGGGGCAGCTTTATTAAGGTTCAAATGAATTCCAAGTTGTATTTTTGGTCAAAACTCACAAATTTGAGGGAAAACCCAAACTCTAATTTGAATTTGAGATTTATCATACCTCGACCCTGGGAACAACTCAAATTCAGTAGTACGCCACCTAAAGCCTGCCACATTCATATATAAGTAAACTCTATCACGCGAACTTTGATAAATATGCCCCATAATCTTTATACACAGTAAACTCTCCAATCCCTAATAAAGAGTTTATTTTTAGCCCTATGTTTGAATTATCTTTTTTAAAACAAAATATGACTTCCAGGATATTTGGTAAAATCTTGAATTTCAATTATTTCTTAAATACATATTTTAAATAGAAAGCTTCTGAGGTGATACAGAGGTTAAAAAAATAAACAAAAAAAACTTTCCTTGAAAGAGCTCACTTCATGGACATCCAGCAGAGATCAGCGAACCTTTTCCTTATAGTCTATTAAACCACAGCTGTTCATCAATTACAATGGTAAAACCAATCTTAGAAATGAGAATGTGGTTGCAATATATTCCTAAATGTTTAAATGTTAGGACATCATTTATGGAGAGAAGTTGACCTCAAAAGGTCAATTTTCAATTTAAAGTTGTATTTAGCTAAACTGTTATACACAGGGTTAAACAAGTGCCATTAAGATAATCTGAATATTACTAGTGATGGAGTTTAAAAGAAGAGCTTAGTCAGAGGGTTTTAATTTTGTGAACTAGACTGAAACGGATCACAAACATAAAGTAGGTAATAGCCTTCTCTGCTTTGTTGTGATTTGAATCTCACTGAAACAATTTTTGAAACAATTCATTAGATTTAAAACAACAATAAGAATAGCTAGGTAGCAAGGATGTTGACGAAAGTAAGTTTTGGTAAACAGTGCTATAAATAAATCCCTCTGCTACAGTTAAATATGCCTAAAATAAATATTATATTAAGTAGTGATAAAAACAACTGGACTTGCTAAGTAGTCTATTTCACTACCAATCTATTTGGCTTCTTCAGTTCAGTAGAGTGGCAGGTAATTCCCTGACATTTTAAACCCATAAGGGTAACATAGCCACAAAAATACAATAACAGTGGTTCCATTAAACTCTAATTTTATAACTTTGTTATTACATTCCTTTTAACTGTCTTCTGGTCTTCCAGCAATGGGTGCATTAATTGGTTTAATGTTTATTTTGTGAATCATGACTCCCTGATCATCATTCTCTAATACTGCTTCTTTTATTATATGTGCATCATACAGGTTGAATAAGTGTAGAGATAATAATCAGCATTGTCTAAGTTCATTAACAATCTACTAGTCTGTTTCTTCATTTTCTGTTGTTATTTTCCACTGTAGATGCTCTTTATGACAACAATGAAATGTCTTTCCTGAGGGCATTCCATATGTGCATTACCAATACAAAGGCTTCTCTGTAATAAATGAAGCACATGCTGAATTCTGTACTGTATTCCTTGGCTTTATTGGTTATACAGTATGCATGAGCATACCATCTTACAGGTCTTCTACCAAATCACAGTCAATATAGGACTGTAATTAACACTGAATAATCTTTAGTATAATCTTACTGGTGCGATATAAGGGAAATTGTACCATAGTTTGCACATTCTTTTAGGTCTCCTTTGTTTGGTATTCGAATAGAAACTCTTCCAGCTTGTTGACCATTAAATGGTTTTCAAGAATTGTTGGCATAATATGGATAGCACTTTCATTTTTCTGCAGTTGCCTATAATACTGTATTTCTGTTGCAATATCATCAATTCACATGGCCTTCATTTTTACAGTGATCTCAGGGTGAATTAGGCTTCATCTTACAAACTGAAGTTTCTTGTGTGTAAGTGACATAATCAAAAGTATGTTGGCTATTTATGTCTTTCCTGTAAAGGTATTTTGTGTACTCCTTCCATCCTTCCTTGATCTTATTTCATTAGTTTGATTTGTCCATTGACATCCTTCAACATGCCCAGCCTAGACTGGAACTTTTTTCTGATCCCAATGATCTTCTTGAAAACAGTCCTTGTGTTTCTGGCTTTGTTGTTTTTACAGATGTTGCCTTAATACTGGTCCGTGTTGCTCCTGGCAGCTCTCTGAAATTCATAGTTCAGTTTGGATCTTTGTACTTTATTTCCACTGTCTTTATACTTTATTTCCACTGTTTTGTCATATACACTACTATAATTTTTTTTGAGAGAATATAGAAAATTTGTAATGGACAAAATATGGGCAAAGCCAGAGTCCCATGTGCCAGTGTGCATTTCATAGTAGGGATGCACCAAATCCACTATTTTCGATTCAGCCAAACCCCAGAATCCATTGCAAAATACCAAACTGAATCTGAACCCTCATTTGCATATGCAAATTAGTGAGAGGAAGAGAAAAAGCCAGCCACGCACTTGAATTTTTTTACTTCCTTGTTTTGTGACAAAAAGTCACATGATTTTAAGGATTTGATTCAGCTAGACACAAGGGGGGAAATTCACTAAGCGGCGAAAAATCACTAGCGTTGCCTTCGCTAACATTTGCCGCACATCGCCAGGCAAATTTTCACCAGCGCTACGCAAATTCATTAAAGTGTGAAGTTACGATAAGGTCAGTGAACGCTAGCGTAGTTGCGCTAGTGTTACTTCGCCAGGCAAAGCGCATTTACTCTAGCGATGCCTAATTTGCATATGGCACAAATTCAAAGTATAATAGAAGTATATGTTACAGCCACTACATTGCACTACACAAGCCCAGGAAACCTTTAATAAAAAAATAAAGTTGTCCTATTGCCCAACATGTGCCCCCTATATAGTTGTGTTGCCATATGTTAGGAAATGTTGGGGGAAGGAGGGTAACCCCCCAAAAAAAATTTCACTCTTTTTCAGACTATCACCCTAGAAATGTAAAACACTCCATAGTTTTTTTTTCCAATTTTTTTTCAAGCTCCTATCTATTGTATTGAACTTCGCCAGGTCTGGCCTTTCGCCAGAGTCGGTGTCAATTTGCGTAGTTACGAATTGACGTCACGCTGGCGAATTAGCACTAGCATTAGACGCTTCACGCTTTAGTGAATTTCCCCCAAGGATTCGGCCAAATTCGAATCCTGCTGAAAATTACCGAATTCTGGCCAAATACCAAACAAGCGAATAAATGTATAAATAAGTATATTACATTGGTAAATGCAATTTTTTTCTTATTTATGAAATTATTACCATTTAACTTTTATTACATTCACAGAATTATCTTTTTTGCCCGATTCATCTTTAATGACTTCTTTAAATTCCATCTGGTTCTTTATTAATCTGGTCTAGCATATGAAATTTTGAGAAAAAAAACAATTTACAACTTTATTACTTGACAAATCATGTTGTGACTGAAAGCATAAAGTAAAAATTGGTACTCTCTCAGTGTCATGTATAAAATAGTGATATTACTATATGATCATATTCAGAACATAACTATAGAGGAAGAATTATAGAAAACACAGTGGTCTACTGACTAATAAGCATTTTCAGTATCATTTTGTAAGAAATATCTCGTTATCAAAGGTGCCCTAACATTTTCTGTGGGACCATGTAGCCAATATATTTAATTAATTGCTTTCTATTAAAGGAGAATTAAACCCTAAAAATGAATATAGCAAGAAATGTAAAGTTGTACAAAATGAACTCATTGAGCCATCCTATAGGTTCAACAACTCTATATTAGTAGCTATCTAGGCCTGCAAAGTTATCACCAGAATTTCCCATCTTGAATTTTGTCAGATGTGTCTGTGACATGCACATGCTCAATGTACTCTGAGCAGCTGTTGAGAAGCTAAGCTTATGGGTCATGACATATCATCAAGCAGAAAATGAGGTTCCATCCTACTAATAGGTATATGTAAATACAAATATATCCACATACATAAGGATCTGTCCTATTGTATGTAGATACATTTGTATTTACTGTACATAGCACTTGGTAGGTAAACATCTGCTGAGATTGGTGGGTTTAGTGAAAATACTGGGAGGCACATTTACTAAAGCGTGAATTTACTCTTCACCAAAGTTCACCCCAATTCATCAGGTGTATTTTTACAACACATATTTATCAGAAATCCTAAGTACACATTTTCAAAAGAAATATGGTGAAAATGCACCAGTATATTGTCTCCATTCAATAGTAGTTTATTTATTATATAATAATAATAGTAGATTATTAATTAGAGATTTTTTCACCATGAAGAAATTATGTATGTAGACAATGAAGTTGAGTCTATCTATCTCTCTCTCTGCTCTGATTCCGAAGATTTCCAAAACAAAGAAGATGGCAGTAGTAAACTCCACTGGACAAAATCTACAAGGAGGGGTAAGTAAAAAGTTGGGGCATTTGCCCGGGGTAACAGATAGGCTGGGAGGGAGGAAGGAGGGGGTCTATATAGGGTTGGGGGGGTAGGGGATTTTTAATGTTCGGGTTGAATTCTCCTTTAAACCACCATTTTATTATATTCTCTGTGCTGCCTCAGAGATCACCTTCCAGAAATACTACAGCTGTTACTGTAACAGGAAGTATGGGAGTAAAACACAGAACCTTTGTCTGTTAATTGGCTCATGGGACCTAACACATTTTTTAACATGGCAATTTTATATTTTGTATTAACCAATGGCACATACTACTAAAAAGTATTATTATGAAAGTAGTTTATTTACATGAAGCAGGGTTTTACATATGGGCTGTGTTATGCAATATATTTTTTATAGAGGCCTACATTGTTAGGGGTGCATAGTTTATTTTTAAACTAAAGCTGAACAGAAATGCCCAATTTTGCTGATACTGCCCCTCTGGCTGAGCATGTATGGCAATACAGGGAGGAGACACCACAGGGAGAGGGACAAATTGCATGCATGAGAAAGTTAGATAAGCCCTATCTTGGCCAGTGAAATAAAAATGACAGCTTTACTAGCATTCAGTAGATTAAAAATAGAGTTAGATATAGATAAACTATATAAAGAAGGCAATGCATTAAGCATGTGTTTTAATCTGAAAGTTATATTCCATAAAACAAATAGCCAATTAAAGAGATATGAGACTGGTCAATAATAAAATAGAACAAATCAGTGTTTCTATGTAGAATAGTTCTCTTTAATCTCCATACAGTTTTCCCTCTAAAGAATAAACCCCATCACATAAAATGTATTGCTACTGGGATTTAATATATTTTTGCATCTCATTGAAAGTTACTCTCATATCACTCAATTTCTTTGTGTGGTCACCTGGGCCTCTTCAACACTCGAGGTAAATGATATTACTCATCATTCAATAACAGCAGGTAAAGCAAGAAGCTTAGCAGGGAAACTATGTCAATTATATGTGATATCTGCAGAAAGTAATAAAGCGTATCAGTGGAGCTGCAGAAATGAATGGAGAGAAGTCAATCACTGGAAAACATTTTAAATGAAAGTTTGATACATTCCAGCATTCATTATTGGGCCTTGTCATTAATACATAGCATGCATTACTAGGGGGAATATACATAATGGAAGCACTCTGTAAACCTTGTTGTGGTGTCTGACATTGAATCAACTTGGAAAATGTCACTGAGGTAAAGCTATGGGATATGAAAAATGATTATTTTAAACAAAATTGATATTTTATTAAAATGCATACACAGGTAAAAGGTTATTTTCTTTTAATATTAAATCCTTTTTTTTTATTATTAATTTTCAGCATTTGCTAGCTAAATAACCTGACATAAATCTGAAAAAGATCCACTTATGAATTCTGAATTACGGGCAGGTGAGTAATGGATGGGGTAGAACCAGGCAAAATTTTGCAACCACTGTCTAACTGGGGGGGAGCTCTGGGCCCACCAGGGCTGCCACATCAGTGGTCCACAAACACCCACACCGGGCACCCAACCCCCGTTCTGCCATAAAAATTTTGGATCCTACTCTTTGGGCAATGTCTCATAGGAGCAAATTTTATTTTATTATTTAATTTTGTTATAAGGGTGAAGAGGCTGTCGCTAGCTAAAATTCACCAGAAATCCCATCCACAGAGACATCGTCAATTTATTAACAGGCATAGAGGACTTCCTAGTGAAAGAGACTTCCGCTAGTGCAGTTTAATGCCATTTTGCCAGGCGCATTTTCGCTCAACAAAATTATCATTACCCCGCAAATTCACAAGTGCGAATTTTGCAGAACGTTACTTCTTTCACCAGAGTTTCCTTTTCTAACTTAGACCTCATGAACTGATAAGATGAAGCTACATCCTCCTCTATCATATGTTAGTGACATATGCTGAAAATCCATAAAAACTTTTAAAAAATGCAGCTGTTTTTTCATATTTTAAAGCAGGATTGTCTTTAAAAATTGTAACTATTAAAACTTTTATTTTAACATTTGAGGGGCATACCACACTTTATGTAAGGTGGACTCATGTTTAGGGCATGAGATGATCTCTTTTGTCTTTATTTTGCTTCCTTGGACAATTTTAATAATAAGTGGCCACTTCAAGCATTTGCACCAACATCTCTAATAGACATATATATGTACCCGCCCTATTCAAATTTTAAAGTTTGCTATGAAATGCTTGTGCTGACAAATTAACTCTAGTGAAACTTTGGCAACGTTTGGCTCCCGAAACTAAACTTTGAACTTCAGTAAAGTGGTATGAAGCCTCCATAGGCGAAAGTTTTCCCTTTAGTGAATTTTCCCCATAGTGGGTGTAGGCCTACCACAATTTTTGCAGGTTAATTTTTTGTATTTAAAAAAAGTGGTTAACACTCCCTGTAAAAAAGAGAATGTTATTGTTTTTTGCTGAAGATCGCTCATCTATGTCAGTATCCATTTAACTTGACACTGAGGCTAAATCAACCCATATGTCAAGCATAGTGGAAGGATAATCTGCAGAAAGGAAGATTAAACTGAAAACCAATATAACATACAAGCCCCTGTCACCCAGCTGAATCATTTGTAAACACTTTAGATGTTCAACAACAGTCTTTGCTAAGACACCTTTAGCATAAGATCTTCAATGAAGTTCAGTGTTAGCCATGTAGGAAGCATTTATAGATCAGCAAACTGTACCAGTATATTGCATTAGCATGGCTTTTTATGGCTCCAGGCCACCACAGTCCAAATAGAGGAGTATTGAAAAGATGTGATTTTCAAATGTCCAAGGGAACCACAAACTTCTTTCTATGTTATCCTAATTTTAATAGAACAACTTACCTGGGCCCATGTCTCACCATCTCCCCAAGACGTCCGATCAGGCAGCTGGAGTGCAAAGTGCAAAAAATGGAGCTGGAGTGCAAAAAAATAACCAAATTGATCTTTCCCTTTGAGAGTTGTAGTTTTACAACACCTTTCCTCCTTTAAATCCATAAGGGCCCAACCTGAGCTTGAGAGTTGCATATTGTCCTGCTTTGCAAGGAGTTGCTGTGAGTTGTCCCTCAGTTTAGGGCAGAAAAAGCTATAGGGCCTTCTGTCAAGGATACATCAATTCCAGCACTCCATTCAGGCAACATATGAACAGTATACCAAATCATTTTGAATTCAGACACTTATTCGTATTCTAAATTGATTGATGTGCAGTCTAGAGCATAAAATAATCTCTATGATTTATGCAATTGGAAATTTTATTGAAAATAGAAAATACAGTAAGTAAATAATTACAGCTGGTAGTGCATATACTGTACCAGCTAATTTTAAGATCTTTTCTTATTCCTTCTAAATACCAGTATCCCACTCCTAATAGATATAGGAATGTCTCCTGTCACAGGCATTGGCTATTTATGCAGCTTTCTAAACCAAGAGAAGTCTATTTTCAGAATAATGTCCCTGGAATTAACACTTTTACTCTCATCATAAATAATTTCTTTCTGATGCCTTCACATAACCTATGAAGTAAAGTGAACCATGCATTTATAGTTTATGGGAAAAGACTGCACACTTATGGGTCTGTCCTGTTATACACAAGCACAGAAGCCCCCAGGGGTTTGAATGTGGTTAATTTAACTTCCAGCAATTACAGTGGGCTGCAGATAGATTTCCTGAATAATGCAGATAACCTGACAGTATTAGCAAATTTCAGTGATTCCCATGTAGAAGCGTTAATGTAAATGCGCACACACAAACACATACACAGGTCATGATTACAAATGAGCTTCCCCCCAAGGACTGCCGTTTAGTCAGTAAAATTTTAAGTAAGAAAAGTTGAAAAAGGCATAGAACTCTTGAATATTCATTACATGCAGCCTTCTATGCTTTCAGGGACTGAATCCCAACCCTTAACCACCTGCGAATGAACTTACTACTTTCATTTTTTTTAAGAAATATTATTCCTATCCTTAAAGACACACTGAAAGCGAACTAAAGTTTGCATGTATATAAAAAGTAACTGTCAAAATAGATAAAAATAACAGTGGTGTATGTCAGTAGGTCACATGAAGGCACAGCTTAAAAAATACAATGAAATCCAGTCTCTCTGAATTTTCACTCCTCAGAGTTTTAACCTTTACAGGAATATTCAAAGTAGCTGTATTTTTTGAGTTTCAAAAGGAAGTGGTACAGAGATTGGGTACAGAGAGTAGTTTCTCTAACTGCACAAGGGTTCTAAATGGTTAAAGGAAAACTATACCCCGAAAATGAATTTTTGAGCAACAGATAGTTTATATCAAATCAAGTGACATATTAAAGAATCTTACCTACCTGGTATATATATATATATATATTTAAGTAAATATTGGCCTTTTACATCTCTTGCCTTGAACCACCATTGGGTGATGGTCTGTGTGCTGCCTCAGAAATCACCTGACCAGAAATATTTAAACTCTAACTGTAAAGGGAAGAAGTGTTGAAGCAAAAGACAGAACTCTGTCTGTTAAATCGTGTGACCTAACTTTATAGTTTGTTTGGTATGTTTGTGTGCACCGTTGGATCCTAGGATCCCAGGAGGCTGTCCTTATTTTTTAAAATGGATATTTTCTATTTATGATTACCCAATAGCACATGCTACTAAAAAAGTGTATTGCTATGAAAATGGTTTATTTACATGAAGCAGGTTTTTACATATGAGTTGTTTTATGCAATATCTCTTTATAGAGACCTACATTGTTCAGGGGGTATAGTTTTCCTTTAACTATTAGTTTTTGTGTTGGTCCAAGCTTATTTCATTTGTTCATTTATGAACTGGTAGAGGCCATTGCATGCAGTGTATCCGTGTTTGCTAATGACATAAAATATTACATTCCATTCAGTATGTGTAAGTCATGCTGGGCATTCTTAGCAAACTGGTTATCTGACAGAGGAGATTCATTGCCAATATATGTAAGGTTATGAACTTAAAATTTAAAGGGGATATAAAACCTTGAGTAAAATGCAAAAAGTGTTTTTAAGTGAGATGTTTTTGAGAAAAAGTGGCCACAAAAAGTATCCTCCTTGTTTTGGAAGGTAGCTCATTGCAGGGGTAAACTGTACTGGTACAAGGGGGTACACAACACTTGTGAGAATTCTCTTTGATGGTGAGGCTTCTAAATTGAGAGGTTGTAAGAATATGGATTTGGTGTCCCTGAACCTTCTTTCTTCAGTGATAATTAACTGTTGCAGGGGGAGACAGAGAAAGACATTAAATCATTTTTAGTCTTCATATTTTCTACAATGTTATTACAACTGCTAATTCGCTTTAAAACTCATGCCATTAATGAAATTGAGACAAGTGAATTCTTGAGGAACCTACTTGTGAATATAAACTATTCTGCAGCAAGCCATGCCTGTATTTAAAGGGCATAGATAGTACAAAACACTGGTATGGCCCCCCATCTACAATGTACAGTGACATTTTTGTCATCTGCACATTTCTGAGTGGCATTTTTCCAGTAACCACAGGAGCTTACCTCAGTGGAATGGGGCATGACTGGGGTAGGTTCAGGAAGGCAGCATCCAGCAAGTAAGACCAGCACAGCTGGCACACAGTGTGGAGGGAGCAGAGTAACATTACAAGCTAGGAGGGTTAGCATAAAGAGCCAGGGGGGTGGGCACCACTTCCTCTGTCTGCACAGGATTTCACAGGAGCAGCTAGGAAAGTTGTTGTCCCTCCCACTCTCCCTGCTCTGATTGGTACACAGAGAGATTGCAGTTGGGGAACAGGAGGGTACCAAGGTGAGTTTTCCCAATTGGGTGTTTTTGGGTTGGCTGTTTATGATTTAAAAATGCTATTATTTTGTCTCAGCATATGGCGGTGGTCCAGGGAGGCTGTGGAATGCAAAATGTAAGTATTATGGGCTCTGGAAAGCTTGTTAAGTGGGGTGTAGTGGGCCAGCTTGGGAATGGGGTCACTTGGTGGCAGAGTGCCATCAAGTCAGTGTAGTGTGGCTGATGATTAATCAAAGACCACTTGCCTTATTTCTTAATACAATCTGCTGTGGCCAGGATTAATCAACAGAAATTGGTGTTCTGTTTATAGAGAGAATTAGCAGGAAAGGGTCAAAACTATGACTAAAGGGGAGAAATGTAAAGAAAGGGGGTAAAACAAATAGCTGACCTATCTGGCTTTCCTGTCAGTCATGGTACTGCTACTTGTGTCTCAACCACTGATTACCACCACAGATTACAATTGTAAGGGGTGAAATGTGGTGAGCGGGGCTTTGACCACCACTGTTGTTTAAGGGTGAATATGATCACTATGCATTCCTTAAGTGGATGTAAAGTGAGATTCATTAGATTGTTACAAGAAATGATTGGATGACTCTTTAGCAACAGAGAAAGTATTTAATAGAGAAAGTTACTAAAATTAATGAATTTAATAATTCCCAGTGGAATCAACCTGTGGACCAATATCCAGAGTTTTACAAAAGTGTATTTTCATTGTATTGGAAGCTTAAGCCCCACTTGACACACAACTGCCAAAAGCCTCAAAGCACCGATTAGAATTTACACATTTTTTCTGCTCTCAGATCATTTTGTTCTATTGTGCCACATAATGTAATCGAGTGAACAGAAGCAAAAGGCACCATCATTTAAGGAACACAGTAATGACCCTCAGAAGAACAAAACATTTGTTGGCTGATATATTTTAATGATCACAATTTACCCAATGCTGTAAATGTTGCTATATTTACCTATTTATATGCTGTTTTACTTCTGGTGAGAACAACAAACATTTTCAGATACATTCCAAAACATAAAGTAACATCCAAAATGATAAAATTCGTCCCCTTGTACCATGAACAAAGGAAATATAATGGGCAATGGCAATGCTTCTAATGCTGAAGAACACTTGGAAGAATGCATTTTAATTGTGTAGGGAACAGTTCCCCTAAGAGCAAATTATTAAGACACTGTGAAGTATTAAGTGCTTGCAAAGAAAATGCAATAAAACAGAAAGCCAGAGGATAGCTTTAAAATGAAAAAGAAATCTCGGTATCTTTGCAGAACAAGTGCCTACAAAATATATATATATGAGGCTGTAGCAAAATGAAATAATGCGGAATTAGAGAGGGTTTTGCTGGCCCTTTATTTATTTCCTGTCTTTGTGGGATAATATAAATTCCAGCCATGTTTTGTGTGAAGGGTCTCAGTGAATTCTGACATTGTGAGTGTCAGATTCAGATCCCTTTAATCAGAGAGTGGATATGCATGATAAAACGGATAAGGGACTTTAATCAAAAAATCCGCTGGTCTGGAAACGTGACGCACTCTGCCAAACACACTTCATCCCACTTTTCTTGTGCCACTGCCAAGAATTTTAGATCATGAATATGCATTGGACATGATATTACATTAGAATGTGACATTGTTGTGTAGTATTAAGGATTTAAAATGATAAAAAATCGACTTCAGCAAACTTTTCATCAATTGAACATTACTGTCACTATATCAATTTTCACAGCTTATTTCTCAGCAAGATATTGAAGTTGCAAAGCGTAGCATCCTAGCTAAAATACTAATTGTAATAGGCAGTTGTCTGCTTTGTACATAGACTACAAATACAGTATTTTCACTAAGGGATTTGTAAATCTTAAAATGTGTGTTATTACTCTGTGATGGCTTAAGATAATGTTTTTTTTTTTAACCCTTTTGCATTGATAGAAACCAAGGTACAGGTAAACTGATGTTCAGCTGTAATCAACAGATCTGATTCCAAAGAGGTTCTGCAGCAAGTAAAGTGTGTTGGTGTGTGTGTGTGTGAGAGAGATCTTCTTTGCTGCTCTATGGGGATATATAATAATAATTTAATTTAATAATTTCAAATATAAAAGCAATATATAGGTATTAGTTAATGCTCTAACTGATTTCAGAATGTCAAATGATTTGATGAACAAATGTCATTCCAGAACAGATCTATGGGAAAAGTCTGAAAGATGAGATGTACAACTGCATAGGTTCCAGCCAAAGGAGAATTATCAAAGAGAGTGCGTTAAAATTCTCTAAATACAGCAATTAGCTAATATGACTGCCCAAAGCTGCTCGTTGCACCCCACCAGTTTGTTTTGATGATTCCCTCACAGTGAGCTTACTGACACAGGGAAACCATTAGTAGTGGTAGCTTCAGGGTTCGCACTGCAAACTTCATCAAGTGCACTAAGACAATGCACCTAAACTAATAGGTGCATATGTAATTTGTTTACACCAAATGCAGGAAATGGCACCAACCTGAAAATTCTCAGTGCAATTGTTGGCATATGGCATTATAGGCAATGTTTTTGCTCATATTTTGTATTACAAAAAACCTCTATTCCAAAAAACTAACTGTGAGAGGTTCAAGCAAAGCCAGGCCTTCAGGTAAGGGTTCGCAGGCAAAGTCCCATCCCTGACAGTTCCAAACCCCACATCTCTCACCTCTCATCGTCAAACATAACTTACTCATGTGAATAGGAGTATGCATTTCAGAAAAACCAATTAGAAAGTTTTTTTATGGCACTGGATTGGTCACTAGGTGCCCTGAAATGTAACTGGCCAATATTCTTTAGTAAGTATACTTGTGTTCAAATTCAGACTATGATTAAGTGACCCAAATGATGAGGCACAAAACACTTAAAGGTGTTTTGCTATCAATTGTGTATGGCCAAAATAAACGAAGAATGCATTAATTCTAAACTAATCAGTTTTTTACATCAATTTTCTGTGGTCCAGACTTGTGCAAGCCTGTATCCTGGGTATTTGTCCCAGTTCTTAACCCAGCTAGCTGCTAACGCCCTACTATAGTACCTCAGTTCTCTCCTGTACTGTATCTGAAACATCTGTACAGAGTGACACTAGAACTGCCTCAGGCAATACGGTGTATAGCAATATGAGAACAGTAATGGTGTGACCATGGGGTTGTAAGGGTTATCATCAGCTTTAAAATGGTTTATTAGCCACTAAAGAATGTTTTGATGGTCATGGGCATGTTTATACCACATAGGAGAGTCCATACTTCAGATTCAATTAATTGAGAAAAATGTATCTCTTAAATCAGTCTCCAATAACTTATATATATCAGTGGAGCTTTCTATACAATAATAATAAATTCTGCTCAACAAAAAGTATTTGCTTGCAGGGGTTTCTTCACTGAAAAACAAAGAAACATTGATATATATAGTAAGATAATTAGAAAAAAAAATCCACAAAATGTATGGAAAAGAAAGGGGGAGTAAAATATCCAGCCATATATGTGCCACCATCAAAATCCATTGCTGGAATATATAAAAAAATAAAACCTATTGTTTCCAGGAGGTACAAGGAGTGCATATTAGTTTTAATGATTGAAAGGCAGCCTGGTTTTTGTTACCCTCAAATAGAATGGAGAGAAGGATCCCAGCACTGTCTTTTTATTACACTTACACAGTGGAAAGAAGGTGCAAGGAAGTCTGGTTTCTCTATAAATCCTCCACACCAGTTATGAAAAAAATGTATTTAATTAATCACTTTCACTTTTCAGATGTTTTACATCAAGCCCCATAGTCAGCTGCCCAATAAGTGAAGATTGTGGAAACAAAATGTTCCGACAAATCAGATCGGTGTTAAATTTTGCCATAAATCTGTGCAACATTACAAGATACTTTCCATTGTACAGTACAAGAGACCTTCTTGTATGTTCTCAGCATTAAAACTGTTACAAACAATTGCGATTGAAGGCACATGGCAATCCTCCTCATTTCATTAAGCATATTCTTACACAAATCTTTAATGCTAAAGAGATTTGAGGTGGTGCTGTATCAATGTGCACAGTCAATGGGATTGTGATAGATTCTAAAAAATAAAGTTCTCATTTGAAAAGAATGTAATGTTAGAGTTAAGACTTTTGTGTCAGTTTAAGGGTTAAGGAAAGCTGTTAAGGATAGCTTTGACTTCATTTTATAATGCTGTAATTCTGCGTCATGAGCAGCCAATTTTCACACTTCAAGTTTGATCAAATTAATGTTTTTTTGGCCTGTTCCTATTTTGATAAGATATGGGAGATTAATTAATTACACTATATCATCCTTGGCTCCATAAAAATATCACTCTGTTCATCTGCTGGCCAGTGCAGTGATATTGAAATACTGTAGCCTCATGGATCACAGGAAAAGGTATAGGAGAAAGTCAGGAATTATGATTTACATCTCTGGGGTACTAAGCTGCGCATTAACAAAATGAAATGGTGATATGAAAAATTTCAGGCATTTAATTATTGTTCATAAAACAGGCTTTCATTTGACCTTGGATTCGCAAAGTGTGCAGTGATCTTTCTGAAATAAATATGCTTCATTAGAAAGCACTAATGAGCATGGATATAGCAGTGAATGTCAGGGTGTAATGTTTGCTTGCACTTTCAGGTTGCCATCATCAGTATTTTGGCTAGTATAGTGTTAAATGGCTAGTCATATAGAAAAGGCAGCCTAAATACAGGAAAGCAATGGCAAAAACAAGGATCAGGGCAGTCAAGGCCTAAAAATTAAGTATGGAGGGGGCATTATTATGTCTAAACAAATACAAGAAAAAAGGGTTAAAGGTATTAGGAGCAATCTAAAAGGTTATACCTGATATTTACAAAATGTTGGTTTTGCAATCAAAACACTAAAAAAAATTCCAGTTTATCAGTTTTTAAAGGTGCAGCAAATCCCCCGTCAGTGCAGTGAATGAGACTGAACATACTTTTGCCAGTTTCTTACTTTTTCATTATTTCTTGCACAAAACAGAGCAAAATTTTAAGTTGAGACTAATACATTCTGCTTCCTGTCCTGATTGCAAGATTAAAACAAATCAGCAGTCCACTGTGAAGCCTCATCTATAATGAGCTGCTCTTTAACTGAAAAGATAACAGGTTGAAGCTGGAGGAGGGGTAGAGTTTGTTTATTCTCATTGGGCTGATGATTTGTTCTTACCTTGCTTGGCAGGAAAAGAAGTAGAAGTAATGTTTAGAAATAATAAAACCAGTACAGTACATGTTTCATTATTAAAACAATAGCCAAAAAGTAAGTTCCCAAGCCCTTATGCATTCAACTAATGCTGAAAAACAGGTATACTGCTAGTAAATCTCGTTAGGGGGCTCAACGTGCATGCTCAATGCAAACCCCTTCTTCCCCCTTCGGGTGCCCTATTCCTCTTGAAGTCCCCCACAAATCAGCAAGCCGGTGAAGTTGAATCTTCAGAAGTGGCTGGAAAGGGCAAACTACTATACAGTGGATCCCATGTTCCGCGTCCCCTTGGTCCTTCGGCCTCCTCGCAGTTACGGAGAATGCTGTATAGGTAGTAACGCCACTGTATACTGGCTGTGAAAGCAAGTAACACCATGACCAGCAGGTTACTATAGATCATTTTACATGCCATATTTCTTATATAATTATATACAGCTCATTTTTTGTTACATCATTTGGAAAACCATTGTGTATTTATGCAGGTGTATAGAGGAGACAGAATAGCACTTCCATCAATTCTTCTTTCACTTTCCACTTACTCCTACACTATACCTACAGACAGTTTTTATCCACAAATTGTCTTTCCCTTTCATTTACAAGCTGAAATCCTGTTATTCATTTGCAGATTGGTTCCCTTGTGTTTATAAAATTTCCAAACTTTCCATACAAGGATTTCTTTTTTCAGATTACTTTGTTCATCATACTCTTACTTGCCTGACCCCAAAATAATAATAATTTTCTCTAGGAAATCCTACACCATCATTAAAGTTATAGATCAATAACACAATTCTTTCTGTATTGATTGTGTAGGATAATTCCTTTAAGCAAAACAGTAAATTGAAGTAAAATCGTAAATTGAATGGTCTCTACAGTGGGTCTGTCTGATCTCAGTAAAAAAATGTCAGTAGGTAAGGGAGTTTTCCATGCATCACAAAAACTCTTTCACTAGAATAGATGCTCTGGCTCTCCCTATATACACACCCTACAGAAAATCCATCAATGTTTCATGTGATGCAGTGCCCTTGATAAAGCATGATGTAAGACCTGAAACATCAACCAGTCCATATAATTAAGAGCATGTGTAACCATTTCTATGAGTTTTGTAAGAACGTATTAAATGCTGACTGGTGCACCCTGGCAGTCTTCCACTAATCTTGATGTTGTGAGGACAGAGGGCATCCTCTGAGGTTATGTACAGTTAGGTCGGCATGGGATCTGTAATACAGAAATCCCTAGGTTCTAAGCATATACAGTTGCATAATATAACTGTCTCCCTTCACATTCACATATATATGTTTTTATTTTCATTTTGTTATATGTTCCCAAGGATAGCCTGCACTACCCCCATTAATTGTAGGTTTTTCTACAAGTACAGCATGAATCTTTTATAAATAAAGGGATTTTAAAATCCCTAAAAGACTTCCTATGGTGTTCACTATTTCAGTATAAAATAGCTGTTAAATGGAGTTATTCTAAATTAGCTTTTACTGGAAACTGGTGAAAATGATATATAAAAAAATAAATTTTTCTTTTCTTATTTTTTTTTAATTTTTACTGTGAATGCGCCATAATTCTTTTTACACAGCCACTCTGTATAAATGACAACCCATTTTCATAATTCAGGTTTTAGCAAAGGAATAATATGAAGTGGCTAAGCGTCAGAGGAGGGGGCTTTTATAAAAGCTTTGCTTTCAAGAAAACTACATGAGGTGTCAGTACCAGGTCTCTGTGTTGAGACCTGAAAGCATAATTTAAGCTTTTGCAATAAAAACATAGGCTCTAAAGCTCAGTAACAAATTTACACCCACCCTCCCACGCGCACAGCTTGGAGAGGGTTTTTTTCCCCCTGCTTTTTACTTTTTCTGATTAGTTTAATCTATGGATAACAAAAATAAAACATGTTAGTCCAAGAACTTGGCAGAGATGAGTGAGTCACCTGTAGGCTTTACCGTTCACAAACACCATGCAATTAGAAGTCACGTTTGTTCTACCTAAAATCATGCAGAGGAGGATTCCTGACAACTTTTTTTTTTGAGTGACAAATTGCCCTGTCAATCAGACGCTCCTTCAACATATCACAAGCAGTAAAGAGAATTATCTGTTCTGTGCATATGCTAGAAACCACTCAGCTGTGAAAACTGTGGAGCGTCAAGTTAGATAAACAATTGCTTTCAAATGCATGTATCTAAGGATCTCCTGTAGTTTTTTTTAAGGAAAGCTAAACATTGTAATTGGTCACTTTTATTTTTACATCCCTCACAGGTGATGCTAATCTTTCTTTTTTACTCATACAATGGGTTCGTGTAGCCAGAAACATATTAAAATGAGAAAAATATGTAAAAAAGGGTGGGAAACAAAGTTACTTTTTTGTTGTTTAAAGTTACTTTTTGTTGTAATGTCTAAAAGGGGAAAGTAGCAGTGTAGAACAACTATTTAGGGTAAGGCCAGACTGGGAGTTTTCGGGGAGATCTGTCGCCTGGCGACTTATCGCCGCGACGAATCTCCCCGAATAGCTTGTTAGCGATGTGCACCCGCTAGACATAAAGTCACCTGCGCTTATTCACACGCAGCAGCGCGATTTTAAAAGTTGCTCAAAATTGCCTCGCCAGGCTATGCATTTTTACACTTCTTGGTGAAGTCAATTAAGCTGTATGGAAACAGATCTTTGCTAGTCTCACATTGTGAAGAAACCAGTAAATCTGCAAATGAACACATATCTATTATGCAACTTAAATAGCTGTGCAAGTTTACTAGCCCTGTATATTTTGTTTTTTTTATCATATAAAATACTACTTTCAGCTTCAGCCAATTCTCAGCTTCTTTAATACTATGGAGCCAATATCTTATCCATGGGGTTTCTTTACCTAAATGGTTACCACTTGGTAAATAGTGGTTTAGGTTTTACAAAACTCTTTTCTGTATTGTAATAACTGTAAATCATTACAACATAGAAAATATCTTTCCCCTCAAATTAATTTACAGTGTTTTAAACATTGGGAGCTTAAACATTTGGAGTATTGGGTATTGGGGTTCAGTGATGCCACATATTTCTACAAGACTATATCATTAAATAGGATTTGATTGCCCACAGCAAAAAGGTATTGATAAATGTGTCAATTAATTATAATTTCAGGAGAGTGCTACTTAATAGAAAAATGGTTGAACTGTTTGGAATTCTCCTGAATGGTCTGTTTCTATGTATAGTAAACCTGATGGAAAAATATATGTTTGGATTGATGTATTTTTGTATTGTAAAATTATGTGACTTCTTATTACACAAGATTTTACTGCTAAATGAATGGACTAAATAAATTAAGCAAATGCCTTGGTTACTCTATATTTCTCTATCAGCAATGTCCTAAACTACTAAACTGCCTAAGACAGTGTTGGTTAAAAAGTTTATGCTAAAAATTAGGGGAACAGTATTAACTTTTTTTTATTTCTTATCTGTTACAAATGTCATTCTTCCATGTAGCTGGAAGCCTAAGGGCCTGGTGGTGACAGACAGCACTGTAAGTTTTTGTAGGATTTTATTGGATACTAGTTCTTAACTGTGTTTTCACAGATGTACATTTTATGACTATCACCCCAGATCTAAACCAGTTCAGATGTTATGTTATTATGCTTCCCTTTGTTTAATATAGAATCAGATTCCCAAGGAAATCCCCTGATTTTGGCAGATATTCATTTTTAAAGGTAGGCTTGTTAAAACAATGATTAAATTAAACCACCCCTTTAAGAATATTTTGATATGGTCTGCCAGACAGAACAATCTAATGATTTTTAAATTAGAGGCTGAAAATGCTGCTGCAGTCCCTCTGTGAGTCAAGTAGGTATAAATGAATGCTAAGATTGTTCTTTTTTTGTCATCACCTTGAATTCTGCAGAAAAGAGACATACATGAAAGCAAATGCACAAGACTACTAGGGAAAAGTGTTAGGTTTTCTTTAGCTACTGTATTTGTTTTAACAAGGTTACTTCACTGTTAGAGGCATGTGGATAAAAAGGTAAATGTCTCCATGTTTTCTATAGTTACAGACACCACATAAATCCCTCTCCTGCATGGAGAATAGTAACCCCTTCATATTGCCAGACCCAACTGCATTAATTTCCTCACTATTAAATGTCTTTTTAGTTTAAATTGATAACATGAAAATCTTGTTAAAATTGCAACAATCGATTAAGCAACCTGATACATGTGTGAATACATACTGGGCTAGACCATGAATAAGCAATACAATAATACAAGTACAGGTATGGGATTCGTTCTATATTAATAACAAAATAGAACCTTCTACCTGATTCAAGCTAAGATATAATTAATCCTTATTGGAAGCAAAAGCAGCCTATTTGGTTTATTACATGATTTTCTAATAGACGTAAGGCATGAAGATCCAATTTGTGAAAATATCAGCTATATGGAAAACCCCGGGTCCCGTAACATTCTGTAATCTGTAACAGGGTTACATCGCTGCAATTATGTTGGCACTATATAAATACATGTTAATAATACATGTTAATAATAACAGGATGCCATACCTCTAGTCACAGATGACTTGTTTATTTGGTGCACCATGCCAAAAGCAGAAAGATACCTCAGTGAACCCCTCCCTTAAGGACTATGGAGCAATGAGATACCTCTATCCTTTTGGCATGGTTGATTTTTTGAATTTTGGATATGTTTATGTTTTCTGCATTGAAAACTACTTTTCTACTTAGATTGAATGCAGAAATAATGTTTTAAAATATTGTTGTTGGCTTAAAATAGTGTTGCTCATTTACCAATACTATACACACGAATGTGCCAACACAAAAAAACTTTTGCCTTAGTATCACTTTACCTGTTGTGAGTTAAACCTACAATTGTCTAGTTGTTAAGGCCATGGTCTCCTTTGTTCACTTCATCAGCTGTTTTTTCTTGCGTGTCAAATCACCCACAATGGAGAGTTACATAAGTGAATGCCCATGCCATGCACACTTGATGTGCTATGTAAGGGGTCCTCAACCATTTTTATCTGTGAACCACATTCAGATATAAAAGAAGCTGGAGAGAAGCACAAGCAAGCAGTTGCGGGGGGTGCTGTGATTGTCTGTTTGGTAGCCCCTATGTGGACTTGCAGCCTACAGCAAGCTCTGTTTGGCAGTACACATGGTTTTTATGCAACTAAAGTTTGCCTTCAAGCCAGGAAATACGTAGAGAAGCATCTAGATTGAGGCAACTGGGAGCAACATCCAATGGGCTGGCAAGCAACATTTTTCTGGAGTCATTGGATTGGGATCTCTGCATTATGTGGTGGTTCACTGAAGAGAATAAGTTGTAAATTTTGTGCCATTTTTGTGCCTCTTATTCTTTGGTTTTTCTATGTGAAAAGATCCCCTGCAATCTGTCTATAATGTTCTCTAATGTACTTGTCAAGAAATCATGTCCTCTCAATCATGTTATTTCTTTAGAGAAAACAAACCCAACCCCAAGTCTTTCTCATAATTTATTCTTCACTTCTTCTACCAATTTAGTTGCAAGTATTGATGAGCAAATTTCTGGTGTTTTACTTCACATAACAGCTTGCGAAACCAGGGAGGGCTCCAATCCCATTGCTTGAAATAGAAGGCAAGGATGGATAATAGTGACAACTGCACCACTGTTTCCTCCTAAACAAACTGTAGCGCTATAGTAAACTGGTGTGATAGGAATCAGTTATAGCTACTCAAATGGTATTACACCACAAATGAAACTCTCTTTCTCAGGGATGAGCCCTCGCAGCGGGGTGGAGGAAGGATATAGTTGAACTGTAACCATGTGCAATAAGCACAATAAGTTGGGCGCCAGTGATTCTTTATGCTTAACCAAAACAGCATTTATTGAACAGCAGAGCAATAGAAACAATCACCACATTGGAGTATTGAGCATCTTATACAGTTACATGACATAAGTACAGAGCACACAGCATAAAGGAGCATATACTCACAGCACCACACATGGGCTGGATCCCTTCAGGCAAGGGGTCATGTCAGCAGTAGTTGAACAGATATGCACTAGATTTCAGCCGTTGTACTAAATGGAACCTGAGGGGAAACCCTATCCCTAGGTCTGTACACTTAGTCCCTATTTCTGGGTTATTAGTAACCGGGGATCTTAATCCCTCTATTTCTCCTGTTGGAGAGTGAGCTGTTCAACTAGCTACCTTTATCACTCCTAGGGGTAAATTTATCAAAGAGTGAAGTTCCGCCACTAGAGGATTTTGAAAGGCCTATTCATCAGTGGGTGAAGTGAAAGTTCACCCTTTGATAAATACGCCTTAAAAAACCCATAGAAATGAATGGAGAGTGGCGGAATTTCCCTCTAGTGGCGGAACTTCACTCTTAACTTCACTCTTTGATAAATATACCCCCTAGAGTGATATATGACAGAGTATAGCTGTACTTTACTCGGGCCTTTGCGCCTAGGGATCATGTCCATTCCCTTCCAGCCTGCAAGGTTGGGCTAAAGCAATGAACACTGACCGCATGGTTCCCAAGGCCTTTATACTTTTACACAGTGCCACCTTGTGTACACTGTGAGAACTATAGGGTTACATAAGCACAAAGGTCCCCTTCAGGACCCATTAGCCTTCCACATTACTAAGGATGTGCCTGTCAGAAATATGTGAGGGTGTCTAATTTTCACATCCCTACAAAACCATGTTTTTTATCAAGCAAAACAGACACATGGTGAAATTGTGTGGATTTATGAAAACCATCCAACTGTGGCCTAAAACTGCACTGCATACTCAAGGTGAGACCTTAACATGGGTTTATAAAGAGACAAAATTATATTTTCATGCCTTGACTCAATACCTTTTTTTAAACAAGATAGCACTTTATTTAGCTACATAGTTAAATTACATTGAAAAAAAAAACAAAGTCCATGAAATTCAATCCCTACACCCATACACACACCCCACCATACTTTCCCATAAATTATATAGGCCCATATCTATACTAACTGTAGAGTTACTTTTAGTATGTTTAGAAAGCCCCTTTATTTGTGAAGGTAGACGCTCCCATATACATCATTAGATTCCTGAAGACAAGCTGTATGCATTTTTCCTAAATTTATTTCCTCAGCCAGATCCCAATATACTCAGGCCAAACTTCAGTCATACATCAAGATGTATTCTTTGTATCCTAAATGTATTATAATTCTGTATATCCTAAATGTATACAGCTAAAAACAGAATGCACCAAAATAGCATAATAACATCTTTAAAGTGGAATAATTATAAAAACCCAAATGGGATATTCACAAAAGGGATGTAAAACACACATTGAGGGGCAGATTTACTAATGGTCGAATTTCAAATAAAAATTTTTTTAAAATTTGACCATGGGAATAGTGGGGAAGTAAAATCAAAGATAATGATACCCAATTCGGTAGCATTGATCTGGCGAAGTAGGTGGTCGAATAAAAATTTAAATGGGAAGTTATTCGACCATCGAATATTCGAATATTCAAATATTCAAATAAAATTTTATTCGAATATTCAAATAAAATTTTATTCAAATATTCAAAAAAATTTTTATTCGAATATTCCAATCATTCGATAGTCGAATTTGCCTAATTTGCATATTTGAAGATTCAAATTTGAATTTAATTCAAATTCGATTGAACTTCGAATTCTTCATGTGAATTTAGTAAATCTGCCCCTAAGTATAAAAGTCTTTAAAATGCTGGAAGTCTCTTGTAAGGGGCACTCACCCTGGTCATCTAGTGGGCCGGTGGGGACCCTCGCCATGTTTATCCTGCACTTCCTGGTTTTATGCGCAAATGACGCTGGATCGATGACAGTGTTGGACTGGGACACCAGGGGCCCACCCAACAACCTTAGACCAGGGGGCCCACTCTCAGTACTAATATTTTTCATCTACTCAATCAACCTCTATTCTCCTAGTTTGTTTTCATTACATACTATAATCAATTATTCCATCTATTTAGCCTCTTTGTTCTCATAGAAATAGGGAATGGCCATGAAATAGGCCAAAAGTTTAGCAGCATGAGGGCCCACTGACACCTTGGCCCACCGGGAGTTTTCCTGGTATCCCTGTGGGCCAGTCCGACATTGCGCGATGATGTCATTGTGCAATGGGGGGATATTTAAAGGTATTTAACGGGACTTTGTATATTTTCTCATTGCCCGTGAGTTCCTGGGTGCTATTCTGATTCCTGTGTTTGACTCCTGCTTGCCTGCCTTTCCTGACTTCTGTGATCCTGACGGCCTGTTCCCTGAATATTCTAAACTCTCTTATCTGACCCGTGCCTTTCTGCCCATTCTGTTTTTGACCCCTGCCTGTCCGACCTTGATTGAACTCAGCCTGAATCGGCCTCTGCCTGTCTGACCACACTTTTGCCTTCCCTTTGAACCATGACCTTCTGCCCAAAGACTTTGCTATGCGATCGTGCCCCTCTGCTTGTCCAGAACCCTCCCTTGGCTCCTCTCTTTATAAGACCTGGCGGCATCCAATTAGCAGAGGGCTCTTCCCAAGGTGAAAGGCGGCTGTTAGAGGCAGAAGCAAGAGCCGAGACCAGGAAGCCTAGCATCGGTTCTGGATTTTGGGTGCCGTTCGTGACACCTCTACAGTCAGGTGGAATAAAATGTCCCCCAGCACATAGATTTAAAACCCTATCCTTAAACATATACCACAACACTGTACAGGAGGACTGGACATTATTTTGTATATTTGTTTTTTACAAGCAGAAAATGCTTGGGCTATAATTTTCATTACAATTGCACTATTCCATGCACAAACACAAAGCATTATCTAACACAATTCTATAAAGTGCCATGCTAGGTTCATTTCCCTTCATATTCTTAAGGCATGAAAAAGTAATGTCATACTTTAAAGGGCTTTTCATACCTACACAGGAGACTGAGCTGCAGAAAATGCAAAGTCCAAAGCTAATTATACCACTTAAAGCTAACAAAATAGAAGTGTCACATTAAAGATGTTTCATGACTTTCTTTCTTTTGGTAGAATCCCTGATCTGGTATATTTCAGTACAGTTGAGCCATACACCAACAATTAATCTTCCTAAAATCTCTATTCCCATCGTTTGACAAATTTGTCAGAAGTAATTTTTTTTGAAGAATAGTTTCCATAAAAATGACTTGCTTCAGTAATAAAACATTATTTTGTAATTGATCATAAAGGGATTAAAATGGCTAAATCTAGCTTGGGTGGTCTGATGACTTTGGATGGTCACTGCCAGTCTTTGATTATCAGCCAACTATTCAATTAGCTGTACGAAACAAGTGATCTTTTCACCAGTACCATTTATATTAGGTGAAAAAAAAAGTGCCTTTTTTTCTTGCTACAGATAAATGCTATAATTTTATCATCACAATTCCACAATTTCAAATCCATTTGATCATCTTTAGATTAATTAGAATTATGTATGTATTGTGGTGTGTTTGGATGTATATATGTAGAGAGGTATGTCAGAATGAAGGGCTCTGAAAGTTAAAGGGGATGCTTGTATTTTATAAAGTTCTCCAAATTCATACATTGCTGTAACAAAACAGAAGGTTTTTACTTTTATTATTAAAGTTGCTGCTTATGGCAAGGGGATAGAACCATGGAAAGGGCCAGAGACAGAGCTAGAGACATGGAAGGGACAGAAACAGATATAATAGAAGGAGATTAGGGAAATAGCTGTAGATATAGGAGTGGTAGGGAAAGAAAACACATTGATCAGGAAGATTGCTAGGTATTGGACAAGGGTAATCGTGACAAAGTTGATGTTGAGATAGGGAATGGTTAAAGGGGGATGGGGAAGATATAGAGGAAGCAATAAAAAAACAGTTATAACTAAACACAGAAAGTTATGATCTCATAACCTGCCTCTACCCGTTTGCCCTCTTTTTCTTGCAGCAGAGGATTTGATATATGGTTGTATATAATATATTATATATATATATTATTATTATTATTATTATATGATTACATAATATATGATATATTATATTTTACAAGCAGATATGTTATTCCCCCAAATGTAATAAAAGGCACTAAGTTTGCCCAGGAACAGTAACCCATAGCAACCAATTAGATGGTTGCTTTTAAACAGGTGACCAGTAAATGCTACTTGCTTATTGGTTGCTATGAGTTACTGCCTATTGGCAAACTTAGTGGTTTTTTTAATTACATAACCCCTATTGACTGTTAAATGTAGCAGCTAGCTACTTACCAGGTCTGCATCTGTGGCACTCCCAAAACAGTATACAATAAACATCTGGGGATCATTCAAAAGCAAAATGAAAGACATGATTAGTGCCATCTTTGGCATTAAAAAAGAGGAAAATACATGGTTTATAGGTATCTGTGAAGATCCCAAAGCTGCAGAAAGTGGGTCTGTGGATCTCTAAAGCTGAGAATGGCATAAACCTAAGGCTTACATTAAAAAAAGCAAATCAATCATAAGGCTATGAACCAATCCTCCACTCCTCTGTCTGCATGTGGGACATATTTGGGGAATCTCCTATGGTGGTGGCTTTTTGCTGTCCTTGGTAAAGTGCCACTAAATCAAGGGTCCCAGTTTGCCTCCTGGCATGAGTGTAAGCTAGATGAAACAGGTTTGTTTTCAGGTTTGAGTTCAAGCCTGTTCACCAACCTATCTAACTTGCAATCCATACATTAAATGCTTATATCTTGGCATCAACACATTCAGACACTACTGAGCATGCTCTCATTATTTAGGATATTTTTTTGGAAAAGGGATTTATCGTATTGCTAATTGCCTATTGTTAAATCGGATTAGTCCACAATATCTAACTATGAAATATGAGCTGGAATAAATAGTGAATAAAAGTTTAAACAACTATACATTCAGTATGAATATTTGGTATTTATGATAATTAATATCATAATACGTGACCTATTGCAAATCTTACCAAACTGATATACATTAGTTAGCATCACTCTTTATAGATTTTCCTGGAGCCACCATTTTCGGTGTTGCATGTGTCACTCAAGAGAAGGGGGTACAAGAAGGGTAAATATAACAAAACTTTCTAAGATAAAAATTTTGGGATGTTTTGAGATGTACGTACCAGTGGTACACTGCGTCTCAATGTTTCAGGATTTTCCCTAAGTATATATGTTTGCATGTGTGTGTCTGTGCAAACTCCCTCCTGTAGGGTTGTTATGGGCATGACTAAACTTGTCAGTGCAACTTAGGCCTTTGCAATCACCTACTCAGAATTTGCTCTCAGGATGGGAAAGGTAAGACAAGCAGGACAGATGAGCTTAAACTGTATTAATGAAAATAATAGTATTGTGATAAACATGTTCTTATTTTTAAGCCTCTGCATAAAACCTCCACCTAGGACTATATGATCGAGTACCTGGTGGATTTAGTATATTTCCCTTCTGACTTAATTTTTATTTTCAATATAGACTCACACATTGAGACAAGGACACTGCCAATAAATAACATCCCTGACATAATATTATTTTATTCAAATGTCTGCCCTGGATTACAGATTCCATTTTTCTACCTCACAGCTCAGATTGCTTTTTATAATCAAAGAAGAAATGGAAGAATTGTGCTTACCCTGAAATGTATCAGGTTTAATCATATTTAATATGTTTATTTTTCACCTGATCAAACTTTTTAATATTTGATTTTGTGCGCCAGGGTTCAATGCTATGTGGGCTCGCAGAATAATATATTGCATATTTGTGGTCACTGTGCTTTTGCAGAGTTCATCACTGGCTTTTTCTTTAATCTGCTAGTCATATATCAGGGAACTTGTGAGATTGTGTTCATTGTACTTTAAAATAATCATAAAGTTTTTTAGCTGAAATAATTTTTTTAATGTATGCCAATGCTTTTTGCTTACGACTGAAGTAAACCTTTTTTAAGTGTCATCTAAATGACTCCACAGGGGTGTAGCCAAATGCTGCATGTAGACTGATTTACCTATAATCGCTGATCATCCAAAATGGATAAGAAACTAGAAGTGCATTTTTAAAATGTGATTAAAGAAATTAAAATATAAAATAACTTGAATGTTGAAACACACCTCACAATACCCTCTATAGAAAGTTTTACTTGCCAAACTTTTGCCATCATATCAAGATTTTTGTGATTGATGATTCTTGAAAATTTGGAAGAGTTTGGAAAAATGGTAATTTTGTTTTGTAGTGATTTTCTTGAATTGCTAAAAAAACATGATTTTGAACTTGAGCTTGGGTGGTTTATTTGGGAAGTTGCTGGCCATGCTTGTAGGTCCCAAGGAAATTGTCCCACAGAAAGCCAAAGGGGCATTTTATTTCTACTGACAGAAAGTGAAAGCTGCTTTCCAAGCTTTTGTCATATATCGCTCAGTTTTTTCCCAGAATCCCTCCAGTCCTTCCTGATTCTGCACAAATATGTGCAAAGTTCTGTGACAATTTGGTTTATAAAGTGATTTTGTTTTGTAGCTTATCTGATTTATACTTGTATCACTATGATATTTGTTAGTTGGTTCATTGTTCAAGTATAGTGAAAAAGCAAATATGGCCAAAAAAATAAATCCTTCTCAGTTTAACCCTTTAACCGCCAAGCAGATTGTCGCAGATCCGACTTGTAAGAAGCAGATGCATCGCAAGGAGCGTCTGCTTCTTAACTTACCGCTTCCTTACCGTGCACTGCCACTTCCTGCTGCACAGAAACTCTGCAGATCAATGCTCCACGTGTCTCCTGCAATCTACTGCATCAAAAAAAGGTAAGTGCACAGTTTTTTTATACACTTACCTGCATTTACAGTCACTTATAGCAAATTTATACACTTACACCTTTTAGTAAAAATTGGTATTTTTTTATTTTTTATTTTAGCACATTTGGTCCCTTTTGTACACTTATTTACACTTATTTGTACTTATTTGCACACTCAGACAACTTTTATAAGTGCACAAGCATGTATACACAAAAACTAACAAACAGCTGTTTTTTTTACCTAGTCATTGTACTGTTATATTTGCCTAAAAACTTGTTATTTCAACAGCATGACTATTGGATAATTGATTTGGGCCATTAATTACTCTGTCGGTCAGTTATTTTATTATTTCATTGATTTACGCTATTTTTGTGGTTTTATTGCAGTTTTATCCCTGCATTATTGTTCCTTATGTATATTTAGTATAGTTTTGCGGTTTGGGGGTCCTTTTACTAAAGTGCAAAAAATTTGAATTTAAGTTTCCGCATGTTATCGCTCAGAATATTTTTCCGCCAGAATATTTGCAACAACTAAGTTTACTAAACAGCAATGCTCTCAGAAGTTATTGCGATCACTTGCGGTAACTACGTTAGCGAACCAGGTTACGTTAGCGGTAATTTTAGCGAGTTGCGAATTTTCTGGAAACAAATTACGTTTGCAAATATTTATTCTAGAAAATAGTCTTGTTTCATGGCGTTAATAATGGCGTTAATTATGGCAATTGTTACTGTGACATTTATGGCCAGGAATGCATCTTCAAAACTCATAATCTACTGACTGATGATTGTACCATCCAACAACATTACCAGAGTGACACCAATCAAACATTGATGTATCATATAAACCCATACTTCATCCATCCAGTCACAAACACTTCTGCCAATAGAATCATATGAACAAGAAATCATATCTCTATGTATCATTTAAATTCACAGTTTAATGAGAATTAAACTCCCACTGAGATTTTTCTGGGCAAAAAATAAGTTAACACCACTATATAGATGGCGGTAAAATGTTGCGAATATTCTGGCATTAATTTTGTCTTTCACACATTTCGCTGTTTAGTAAACCAGGCGTTGATGTGTACGTAGCGTTATTTTCAGCGAATGCGAGAACTGCCGAAAAAATATCCTTGTGCAAGAATATTCGCAAATTTATATTTACCGCAGGTTAATAAACTCGCAAAAACATATTCTGCATGAAATTTGTCTATATTTTGTGCGAAAATTTTTACCGTAGTAAACGGACCCCTTGGTGCTTTGCTATAGAAATATATATTTCACTTGGTTTGATCCATCAGAATATATGCTTTCCAAAAATGTATGTTTATGTCTTTTTACAGTTTGGGTCATAACCCACAGTCGGGGCACTGTTTTCAGCATCTGTGTTGGTTAGCGTGTTTTTCATTTGGGGTCCGTACATACCACATACTTTAGCAATTCTATGCATATTGGGCATCAAACTATTCAGTAGACCTCCTATATCCATATTTAGGGTGATTTTTCTTTGTACGTAAAATGTTGTGTGAGATAAATGCGGCAAACTGCAACATTTTTTGCCGATTTTCAGAAATGTTGTAAAAACCTCTATGTTTAGAAAAACAGTTCGGTAGTTTGGTCTAGAATGACATCTTTATCTATATTGGATTCATCAGTGTGTGTACTTTCCAAAAATATATGGCTCTGGGGGGTCTTTGTGCAGTTAGGAGGGTCTTTTGGCAGACAATGCTCAGTCTCACAAAAAAGGCGAATTGACAGCGGAGAAAATTCATATGCACAATTTTTATTTGGGGTCCGCACATGCCAGCTGCTTTGGTATATCTATGACTACTGGCCGTCAAACTGTTCTGTAGACCCTAGGCATCAATATTTAGGGGGTTTTACAATTGTATGTAAGAAATTGGGTGAGATAAATATGGCCAATTGCAATATTTTTAGGCGATTTTCAGAAATGTCATAAAAAACTGCTTTGCAGTATAGTAGTTTGGAGTAGAAAGACATACTTACCCATTTTTGATTCTTCAGAGTGTGTACTTTCCAAAGGTATATGGCTCTGGTGGTTCTTTGTGCTGTTAGGGGCGTCTTTTGGCAGACAATGCTCCGTCACAGGTCTTTGTTCACAGAAGGCAAATCGGCAGCAGAGAAAAGTCATTTGCACTATTTTTATTTTGGGTCCGCACGTGCCAGCTGCTTTCGTATATATGTGCATACTTTACATAAAACTGTTTCATAGACCCATGGCATCAATATTTAGGGTGTTTTACAATTGTATGTAAGACATTGGGTGAGATAAATGTGGCCAATTGCAATATTTTTAGGTGCTTTTCAGAAATGTAAAAAAAACTGACATTATTGCCAAATTTAGGAAAGGTTTGCGGCTTGGTACTTTTGAGTAGAAAGACATGCATA
>CM044445.1:72117878-72144769 GCA_024363595.1 Xenopus borealis
CAGGTCATGGTATATCTAATATAAGTAATTCTAAAACAACTGGATTTGCAGAGTAATCATTGAAGATGTCTCACTACTCATAGGAGCAGCTTCTTTAGTTCTGAACTGAAGAAGCTGCTCGGATGAGTAGTGAAACATCTTAGGGAAACACATAGGGAAAGATTTACAAAGGGTCGAAGTGAAAATTTGAATTTCTAAGTAATTTTAAGCTACTATCAAATAGACCAGAATTAGATTTGAATTGAAAAATTTCGAAAATTTAAATTTTCGAAGTACTGTCTCTTTAAAATCCTTTGAATTAGACTGTTCGCCACCTTAAAGCTGCTGAATTGCCATTGTAGCCTATGGGGGACCTGAAAAATCTTATTATTTGTTTAAAAATTGTTCGATCGAAAACGGACCTATCTGATGGAAAACTGTTCGTTCCTATGGTATTATTAGAAGCACATTTATCAAATGGAGAACTCTAACTTTCACACATTGATAAATATGCTTTTAAATACCCCATAGGAATAAATAGAACATGGGTAAATGTTTCTGTGGTGAGCTCTAACATTTTCCCACAGACTCATGAATATGTGGTATATTAGTTATGTTACATAGAGCCATTCGCAAATGAATAAACAAATATAGTGCAGTGGAATACTCTTTTAACATGACATTTTCCTTTCCGACTTTAATCTAGTCTATAACAGAGGAGTATTTAATTTTGTAACACTGCAGAAATTCGGAAAGGCAATTTATTAATACAAATTGAATTCCCAAAGTATGACCTCCCATGCCAGTGGCAGGTTCCTTTTGCTAGTCTATAGCTATGAATGTTAAAGTCCTTTTACCTAAGAAGTACATGTTTTTAAGTATTACTGTCTGTTTAATATCCAGATCCTCACAGGTACTTCTGTTTCTGGCAGTAACAGGATAAAAATACATATCACAGATGTCAAACACGAATGCTGCCTGCACTTGTATTCATATAACAGAATGATTTCTATTGGTATCTAGTTTAACTTAAAGAGCAAGTACCAAGGAGATAGCTGGCAACTAAACTGTACATGGGTGCCCTCACCTAATACTAATTTCTGATCTCACGAACAACAAAACACCATATTCTACATTTTGCTTTATAATCATAAAGCATTAAGAGGATCATCCATTTTAGACAAATATGGAATGCATTATATCTGTGTTATCCATCTTTTAGAGCAAGCAAAAAGTATTTCTAATGAACTGTAACATTCAGTTAAAACAATATTGTTTTATTGATAATAAGACCTTAATGCATCTGTATTACAGAAAATGTGATACTGCCTGAGAGTACCGAAGTTCCGACATGTCATGTGTAAAAATGATGAGAGACTGAGACAAAAAGCAAAGATCTTGATGCAGAAATGAATAAAAGATTCTCTATTATTTCGGGTTTGCTAAAATTTCCCAAAGTTGCTGTTTATTTTCAAAACTGACAGTTGGTTTTCTCTGACTTTCCTTGAAAACCAATACCCAATATTATTTACTCTCTTTCACTTCTGCCTTAATCTGACCCATTACAATTCTGCAGAATCAAAAGGGAAATTGACAAGGAATTTTCAAGGCAAGTGCATCACTGAAGTGTTTTAGAAACGTAGAAAGACTGATAGCGATTGATATAACATACTGTATATTAAGTTACTGGTCTATGGATGGCTCCAGTCCTCTCAAATTCTGCTTGTCTGTCATGTGGTTTCAGATGGGTCCCAATGTTTCTGTTTGAAGCTGACTGTACTAAAGGAATAGATTTCCTTCTCAATATGGCAACATCAGGAAGTGTCATTTATAATTTCCTCTTGTATTGATCCTGACCGGCACTTATCGACAGCAGCAAAAGATTATGTTTTAATTGGGTATCACATACAAACCGTCCAAAGGCATTGTGTTTCACATCTCTCTCCCCACAGACTTGCTCCGAACGGATCTGTAGCACAAGAAAGAGGATTAATTTTCCTTTTTTTTTTTACACAGTGCCTAGGTGACTTCGCGTGTTAATGTAACTGGAGTGATTGAAAGGTTTCAGATGAAAATTCTAACAGATTAAATTTGCTTATCTCGTTTAAAGGGAGGGAGACTTGAAGCAAACTTTTCCCCCCAGTGAAACCATTTGAATCCTCTGGAAAGTCATGTTTTCTTTTCAGACAGTTCAAGAGCACTAAGGAGAACAAGGTGCATAGAATAACTTCTGTAGGCACAAAATAGTCATTTTATAGGAAAAGCTGTAAGTACAGGGCCCTGTTGTGGCCTGCGCCAGTACTCCTAAACTTGCAAATCTTAATGAAACACAATTTATGGGATAGGTAGGGGCAGGAGGGGGACACCTATGCACCTATGTAGAAATCACTCTATTTAAAGAGAGAACACAGGTCTCTGGTATTTAACTAAGGAAATTCATCTGGTGTGCAAGGTGGGTCACAAAAGTGCAAAAATATAGTTACATAGTTAAATAGTTAAATTGGGTTGAAAAAAGACAAAGTCCATCAAGTTAAACCCCTCCAAATTAAAACTCAGCATATACACACACCCCTCCACTCTTTCACACAAACCATATATGCCCATAGCTATACTAACTATAGAGTTTAGTATCAAAATAGCCTTTGATATTATGTCTGTCCAAAAAATAATCCAAGCCCTTTTTAAAAACATCAACAGAATCAGCCATCACAACATCACTTGGCAGTGCATTCCACAACCTCACTGTCTTCACTGTGAAGAACCACCTATGCTGCTTCAAATGAAAGTCCTTTTCTTCTAGTCTGAAGGGTGGCCTCTGGTGCGGTGATCCTCTTTATGGGTAAAAAAACCCTGATATTTGTCTATAATGTCCTCTAATGTATTTTTAAAGTGGAATCACGTCCCCTCGCAATATGGTAGATTGTGCCCTGTTTTTGGACTTTACATCCTGCCTTGCACATAGTAAATAAATCCTGGTTTACCTTCTATGCAGTAAATCGGTAAAACCTCACCTTCAATCTGATATCACAGATATACTGTAACCCCCTTTTTAAACAAATTTAACATTAATTTCATGAGCTTGTATCCTATATTTTTATAGCTATAAATGAGGTGCATTATTTCTGGCTAGTGTTCTATCCATATAGGTGAACTTTTGTACTCTTTTTTCATAAAGTCCTGTCAACGTAAAGTGAGAGGTCTTGCTGTGTAATCACGACTGGTAAGAACTTTTGTCCATGTTACAATATCTCACTGTGCATCAAAGTTTAGAGTTCTTGTTACTGACACAAAACCGATAAGGTCCTTTGTAGTCACTTTGAGATCTCATCTCAATACATTGGATCACATTTTAATGAAATCAGCCTTTTAGCAACACATGAACAAAATGTACTTTTTGTTTCTATTTTTATTGCTACAGCAGCTCGGAAAGTCCCTTTTGTGAGGTCATTGATTTCACTGAAGAGAAAATTAAACTAGTGTATTGTTAAATAGAACAGTTTGACTGGGATTTCTGAACCCATACTCATTATGCCTATTATTCTTAACCAACAGGTAGCTCATGTATAAACTGTGCTAAACAAAGGTAAATGCTAAGCAATGGAAATATAATGAATCCTTGATAGAACTATCAACAAAAACTCAAATATTGCCAGAAGAGACAAAAACATTATACAGAAACGAAACCCTAGGATGCCATTAATGAGTGATATAATCATGCAGTGATTAGCTTCAAACAGTGAGTTGTAGCATTGCAAAATTTGCCAAGCAGCTCACAAATCTATCCATTTATTTGTATGTGGTGTTAAAAAGGTATGAGTGATTCTTTCAAGGCATTGGAGATGTTTTATTCCAAATCATTAGGGAGTATTATAAGAATTTCACAGATAAACATATTATTTGCTGTGTAGCTTATACAAAGGAATACTCAATTTATAATGATTAAAGCAAGAACGGTCATTTGCTATTGCTAGTGGTCAAACCACTGACTATATCCAAATAAATATTATTTATTGTAAAAAAAAACATTTTTATAGTTTCTTATTATATTTATTCTTTTCCCCTTTATTAGTAAAGAAGGATGAACTCTCTGCAAATTTAAATTTATATGAATGGGAGAGGCTATGTTCTTCATCAGCAGAGGTATTTTGCTCAGATTTCAGTAACATTCTTGTTCCTGTTTATAACCTCAAGGAGGATTACTGTGCCTACCTAAGGCTAAGATGAATTCATCTTCTCAAGTGCAGATATGAAATCACAGATGTTCTGTGCATACAATTAGCTGTTATCGTACTGCATGTGCACTGACCATTAATTTTGCCTTCCACAGGCATATTGTTATCATAGCAATATTTTACACTTGCTCATATGTTTTTTTTTTAAATTTTCAAGGATATTAAAAGTGAATCTGCAAAAAAAAAAATATTATTATTATACATTTTAGCAGATATTTGGTTGCTAGGGTGCAATTTAATGCTATTAATTAGAAGTAATAAAAAGTAACAATAACAATAATATTGTAGGTGAATTGAGCAATAGTTTGTTGGCTGTTGGTGGCAGTGAGTGTCATTTGAATGTTGGAAAGATGCAGAAGAGGGAGGCAAACATAATAAACTAAAAAAGATACAAAAGTGTACTAGCCCTAATACAACTAATAATCTAGTAGATCCTACATATGCTTCACAGAATATGGTAGCATTTTCTGTTTTGCAAAAATAAATAATATCTGCATCATTCTTTGGTTCTAGAACCACAATCTATCGCTTCTCAACAGCCTTACTTGTAATACCACCCTACAGGAGGCCAAAGAGGGCAAGGCATAACAGGCAACACAGCATGGTCTTCTGTGAGCTGAAAGCAATTGAGAGTTTGAAAAAAAGAGCAAGCAAAGCAGTGATTATTAGTTTAGAAAAAGCTAAAACTACTGAATAAAGCTAGAGTATAAAGAGAGCCTGACTAAAGTGAAGAGGCATCAGAAAAAAAGCAGCCTATAGGAAATGCGCCCACAGGATGAAAGCTCACTTCAGAAATCTAATAAATTACCCAGTATTTTAATTATAGGCCTCCATAGAAATCTGAACTTGTCAAGTTTTAAATCAATGAAAATGAGGGGGAGTTAATGCACTAGCCAGTACAAAAACAAGCATGAACCTGTATGTTTCTAGTGTATATGATTTAGCCTAAACTAATGTAACAGGACTGTATATTTCATTACTATACCTGTTTGAATAATTAACCTGTATTTTATTTGTTTTAATAAATAAAAACATGTTTTACTTTGGAAATCTTAACTAGTATTTGTTCCAGTATTTTCTATTTTTATTATTTTTCAAGCTGCTCTACTCTATTACAGCACTAGTGAAAACAGCAAAATCCATGCATAACTGGTGAAGTCTACTTTAAGGTCTTCCAGCATGCAACATAATATAGTACAGGTAAGTAGTGATGGGCGAATCTAGCCAGTTTCGCCAAAAAATTTGCGAAACGAGTCGCGGCACGTTTTTGATGCGTCGCGTCGTTTTCGACGTGCGTCGTGTCGTTTTCCCCTGGCGAATAAATTCGCCCATCACTACAGGTATGTGATCCGTTATCCCGAAAGTTATCCTGAAAGTTCTGAATTACGGGAAGGCTGTCTCCCATAGACTCCATTATAAATAGTACAAATTTGTAAAAATGTTTTCTCTGTAATAATAAAACAGTACCTTGTACTTAAACCAAACTAATATATATATATATATAAATATATATATATATATATATATATATATATACAGTATATACTGTATATAATACTTACAGGAGGCAAAACCAGGCTTTTGGATTTATTTAATGTTATAATTGTTTTCTAGTAGACTTATGGTATGAAGATCCATATATAGGAAAGAACTGTTATCCAGAAAACCTCAGGATAACAGGTCCCATACCTGTATAGTTACACTGAATTTATCAGTAGGGCTTGTCTCACATGTATGTTATACTGTGGGTCTGACTTACCAAGACTTTTTGTCTCCAAAAATCCAAAAGAAAGAAAAAAAAATCACAAATTTTCCATGATTTATTCTGCAACAAAACTGAAAAAATACTCCAGCTAAAACTTTGAAGATCATTCTTTGCGTCATGGTTTTTTAGGCTTATGGGTGTTTTGATGCTGGCTTTAGTGCGACAATATGAAAAAGTCATAGTTATTGCGACTTTTCTGTGACATTTCCTGTTCCTGCTTTTTTGGTTTGGATCTTGTGATAAATGTCTGACATTGGTGGACGGAGATTATTGGTGGTTTCAAAAATTTAACCTACTATATACATGGGCCTCCTCTTGTATGTCCCCTCATGACTGCTAAGTATGCTTTAAAGCAAGCGAAAAAGAACAAGTTTCATCCACTAAGCAGAGGCAAACAATATATATTTTAGTGGATATTTGCCCTTCATACAAGGATTTGTTTAAGCTGTTAATATACCCTTTCTCAGCTAATAAATTCGGTTTTACTCCATTGTTCTACTGGCAACCACAGTTAAAAAACTACTGGAGGAAGCATGTTTATTGCTTTATCAGAACAAAAGAAATAAAGATTTGATTGACTTTATTTTCCATTTCTTTATAGCTCACCTTTTTTAGGCCTATTCCTTTTTTTAAATATTTGATGGCCCGTTTATCCTATATAATAAAACTTTATTAAGCAACAACCAGTTAACTGACCAAAGACCCTGCAAATTTACTTCTCTTCTTAAACAATGTCAGTTTTCACCTTAACAAGCTCAGAATAAAAAGGTTTCACAGTTTTTTATGCCTTGTTAGGCCTATCATCTTTTTTAATTAATAGTGTTATTTTGAAGCCGTCTGAACTGTTATTCCCATTATCAAAAAACCAATGCCATTAATGAATAATTTTCATTTCTGATCCTTGATATCATTCTAGTTGATCTTCCATTTTCCATGCCGGCGAGTGATAGCATCGTTTTCTGCCCGCGATCAAACTTAATTTGGACTCTGATTATATTATGCTGTTGCGACTGAAGTGTCAATTTTTGTCAGGCAATTAGAAGCCATAACCTGTGAAGTTAAGTTTGATAGGCATTGTACTGTAATTGGATTGTTACAGTAATAGCCTCCAAGATTTTTTATTCCTCACTTCTTTGAATTCTGATACTTTGGTTGTATGAACAAAGGCCTCTTATTATTATGGAACTTGAGGACATTCCAGAATACCAAAGGGTCTGGTGGGTTGATCAAGAATTGATATGTGACAATTTCAAACTAATTAGTATTTTTATTCCATGCCAACTCACATTTTGTAATGAACATTTATTTGTAAAGGCTGTCCATACATGTAATTAGTTTTATTATGACAATAAAAAAATAGGTACAAAAAAGGGTAAACAATCTAAAATGAAACCTTCAAATGTCAGAGAGGTGTTCACCATATTACGGTAGTCAGACTTTAAGTAAGAAAAATAGCAAAACTAATTTGATAGCAGAAAACAGTCTCATCTTATCTGCCCTGTACATTTTTCTTCTTGATGTGTTTTCAGTCCTTTGATTGACAAAATATCTTTAACTGTGTAAACTCTTATTCTACTAGCCAAACCAATGAAACATGGTAATATAGAATTTAGAAATATCTGTTACAGGTATATGATCCATTATCCCTGAACCTGTTATCCAGAAAGCTCCAACGCCGTCTCCCATAGACTCCATTTTATACAAATTATTTTCTTTTTCGCTATAATGAAAAAACCTTTTACTTGATACAAACTAATATATAATTCATCCTTACTGGAAACAAAAAGCCAACTGGGTTTATTTAATGTTTAAATGTTTTTAAGTAGACTTAAGATCCAAATTACCAAAAACTCCAGGTCCCGAGCCTTCTGGATAATAGGTCCCACACCTGTATATCATTAAATATGAAGCTATACTGTAGTATAGTTTTCACAAATATGTATACCCGACTTATGAATTGTTCCCATGTTTATGTAACCCCTTTTTGGCTGTATTAGACCAAACCAACTAGCAATGATAGAGCATGGGCTACATGCGACCCTCTTTCACCAGGTAGGGCTTTCGCTAAGGGAAAAATACACATGTTGAGGTAGTTGACTATAACTCAATACTGCGTGAAATAACAGTTGTTGGACACCAGGGGTTCTTTGCAAACAGGTAGAACAGGCTTTATTTAGATACAAAATGCCACAGGGTAAATCATACTGACAACTGAGGTAGAAGTATCATATGCCAGGTACATTGGTACATTCATAGGTGTAGCGGATACAGCAAGGAAAGACACCATGGTAGAAATAGCAATTAGGAGTTGATAGGATCACTTTCCAGGATATCAGTACCACATGTGGACCGGATCCCTACAGCAGATGTGGATCAGGGTTAAGAACACTGCCTGCAGTCCCTTGTCAGTACTGTGATCCCTTCACTACAGGCAAAGTAGAGCCTGGGGGAGAGCTACTCCCTTCTATCCTCCTTGGTGGAGCGTGAGCTGCTCTTACTAGCTTTCCTCTCTGACTCACTTCCACTAGAAAGTGCTATAAAGAGATATAACCTATACACTGGCTTTACCTCGTTCACGGGGTCCCTGTATCCACGACTTCTCTAAAGGTGGTTGTCCCTTTAGGGCCTAACACTTCTGGGGCCTTATTGACTCCAGGCTCAGTGAAACATCTGCCCAGGTCAACTGTTGCAGGCCAAAGAGGAAGTGCCCCTCCCTGCAAGCACTTTTGTTACAGCACTGCAGGGAGTGGTCACAACCTATAGCCAATAAATTGTTACAAGTATGTTACATGGGATTTAACCCAGCAACAAGGGAAAAGGAAGGTACTGGTAAGGGAATGAAGCCATAAGGGCCATGCTACTTATGGGTCCCTACATTTACACTAAACAGTATATTAGGGACATTATACCCTTCATCTTTTGTTTCCCTTTGTAGATACTATATATATCTGAGCACATTATCTGCAATACTCACAGGAAAACTTTTTACAAGAGGCAGGGTTAAAAAAACCCTCCAATTCGATCATGGGAATAGTTGGGAATAGTGTGGGAAGTAAAATAATGGATGTTACCGCAATTCGATTGGTCGAATGATCGAATATAAAATAGTTTGAATCGATCGATTAACCATTTTTTTTAATCAAAAATAATGAAAGCCAATTCGGTAGCTTTGATCTGGTGAACTAGGCAGTCGAATAAAAATTTAAAGGGGAAGTAATTTGACTGTCGAATAGTCGATTATTCGAATAGATTTTTATTAAAATTATTTGAATCATTCGATTCAATCGAATTTTCAAAATTCACTGGTTGAAGTGGTTTTCAAAAAAATTCAAAAATTCTAATCTTTTTGAAAATTCGAACTTCGAATACTTCATGTGAATTTAATAAATCTGCCCCTTAGTGTATTTACCCAAAAATATCCATTAAGTAGGTCCCAAAAGAATATACAGTATGTGGATAAATCACATAAGCAAGAAGACTTGGCTGCATAAATATAAAAGTGATGCAATCAAATTATAATTGTTCCCCAGGCATTCTGACCACCATATAAGTTTTACTATTCATTCTTCATTCTAACTTTACTATAAGTGGCACATTTACTAAGGGTCGAATTGTTGAATTTGAGGGGTTTTAATGCAATTAGAATTATAAAACGATCAAATATAAAAAATTCGATCAATCGATAAAATCGTTCGAATCCAACGATTTGAACGATTTTAAGCATTCGATTGAATTTTTTTAATTTGATCAAAAAAACTTGGAAGAATCCTATGGGAGCTTCCCACAGGGATATATTGCAATTCGTTAATCTGCCGAATTGTTATATCAAATGTACTTCGACAATCGAATTCAAATTTTTGAATTTGATCAATTTGAATCAAATTTTGGTCTATTCGATAGTCGAATAGTGATGGACTTTGTCTTTTTTCTACCCAATTTAAATATGTAACTATGAATAAGCCCAAAATAAATTAGAATTTAGAATTTTCTAGTATTGTGTCATCTGCAAACACTGATACATTACTTACAACACCCTCCCCTAAGTCATTAATGAACAAGTTAAATAAAAGTGGACCCAAAACCGAGCCCTGAGGGACCCCACTAAGAACCTTACTCCAAGTAGAGACTGTACAATTAACAACCACCCTCTGTACCCGATTCTGTAGCCAGTTTCCTATCCATGTGAAAAAGCATTCATCAAGCCCAACAGACCTTAGTTTAGAAAGCAGTTGTTTGTGGGGCACGGTTTGGCAAAATCCAAATAATGTAGATCACATCTACTGCCCCCCCACAGTCCAGCATCTTACTTACCTCATCATAAAAATCTAATTTGTCTGACATGAAAAGCTATGCTGATTGCTGCTCATAATGCCATTCTCTATGACAAACTTTTGAATGTGATCCTTTAACAAGCCTTCAAATATTTTGCCCACAACAGATGTCAAATTTACTGGCCTATATTTACCAGACTGATATCATAATCCCTTTTTAAATATTGGAATTACATCATAGGCACCATACCAGATGAAAGAGAATATGAGAAAAACAGAAATAGGGGCTGGTCTAAAACTAAACCAAGCTCTCTTAGAACCTGGGGGTGTATGCCATCAGGCCCTGGACCCTTGTTTACATCAATTTTTTATTAAAGCTTTTTGAATCATATCCTGAGTCAGCCACTGACTAGATTGAGCTGAGCCATCAGTGCAGTTATGGAGTGAGCCTGGGAACTTAGACTCCTCTATTGTGTACACTAAAAAAAAGAACTGATTTAGCACATTTGCCTGTTCTGTATCTGTTACAACCATACTGGTACCATTATTTAATGGAGAAACACTCTCAACCTGCATTGAGAACATCATTTTAAATGACAACCATTTCTGTTCTGTGTTTTTAGCTGCAAACCTAATGCCCCAATCAATACTCTGAAGGGCAGCCCTCAATGCACTAAAATTAGCTTTTTCCTAATTTCATGGTTTTTGTTGTCCCAGTATAAATTTGTTTTTTGCACCAGACATTAAATAATATACCATTATGGTCACTATGCTCTGTAAGACTATAAATGTATTGTTATTGATACTTTTCATTACTTATCTAACTATTCAGACCCTCATCTATTCACATTCCAGTCTCTTATTCAAATCAATGCATGGTTGCTAGGGTATTTTGGACCCTAGCATCCAGATTACACTGCACACTAGAGAGCTGCTGAACAAAAATCTAAATAACAAAAAAAACAAAAAAACACAAATAATAACAAATGAAAAACCAATAGCAAGCTATCACTCTCCATATCATACAAGGGGGCAAATTCACCAGCGTCTGCATCGCTCACATTGCAACATTTCACCAAGGCGTAGATTCGCCAGGACAACGCTAATTCACTAAAATGTGAAGTTGCATCCATGGCGCTGACTAGTTACTAGTATTACTTTGGCAAGCAAAACTAAGTTGCGCTAGTGTTGGCTAATTTGCATATGGTGGGAACTGAAGTTTCAATGGAGGTATATGTTGCAGTAAATACATTACATTACACAAGCCCCGGGGACCTTAATAAAATAATATAGAGTTGTTATAATGCCCTACACATGAGCCCAGTGTCTACTTTATGTGCCATTTGTTAGGAAATGTAGGGGGGAACCTGGGTACCCAAAAAAATTTTTACAGTCTCTTACAGGCTATCACCCTGAAAAAAGTAAGACACCAGCATTTTTTGGGACATAGAACATTTTTCAACCAAAAATGAAGAAAGTCCAGTGCACTTTATTGCATGTCACCTGGTCTGAGGTGGCGAAGGCAAGTCTGGAAGAACAGCTAACGTTCAGTAAAATAGACATCTTAGTGAATTTGCATAGTAACGCTCTTTCGCCAGAACAAAAATTTGGCAATCTTTAGAGTGCGAAGCAATGCTAGCGTACATCTCTTTTGCTAGCGAAGGGGCACCTGTGCTCATTAGTAAATCAGCGAAGTAACGGAATGATGTCACGCCAGCGAATTCTCGCTAGCGTTATTCACTTCACCCTTTAGTGTGCAAATATTTGTGCATGATGGCTGCAATTATTTTAGCATATTTAGAATAAAAACATGAGGGGCCATTTACCATTGCCCTAGGCACAAGTACAAGAGCAGTAAGAGTGCATATTTCAACCTTACAGGGCTCAAACACTAACTAGCTTTGTACAGGTTTCAGAGTGCAGTGCTGTTAAAACGTGTACTTCATGTCTCCAATAGGCAAATGGTAAGTCCAGGGTTATCCTTGTGGCACTTCAGAATGCAGATTCTACACAGGTTTGGGTGAAACCTAAGGAGCTGGTCACACACTTGTTCTTTGCAACCTGTCCTATGCTTGATGCATAAAACTTCATACAGAGTTTTATATCAGTTTTGTACTTGACTAAAGTACTACTATAAGCTCCACTCAGATAGGGACTGATGTATGAGCTCTGCTGCAGGAATATGCATATGCCTTATGAATACAGGATAATATTTTATTAATAAAGCAACAGGATTTTTAGAGAGTATACCGGTTTATAAAAATAATTCTAGAAAAAGTAGGATTGTATATATTTCCTTAACTCTCTCATAAATGCAATAAAACATTTCATTCATTTATATTCTTACTTTCTACACTGAGATAAAAAAAACACACATTTTTAGCCAGCTGGGGGCAGGATTAGATCCTAGAAAGCTGGTGATTAGAGCTAACATTAGAGCATGTGAAGATTTTATCAACATGCTATGTGTGACTTTTTTATGTTTAAATCCTGGTTACTGTTACTACCTGAATCCTATTAAAATTATATCTTTCATGCTACTATGCTGAAGTAATGCTTCATTCATTTAGCTGCAATATGTTTGCTTGTATTATGCGCTTGGATACATTCTTAGTTTAATCTGACATTTTCGGACAGGCTTCACAGTGTATCTTGAAAAAAAAGCCTCTTATTCATTTCTGACAGGCCTTTTTACTGGAACTTAATTATAGGGCTTTCTCTCCTTAGCAGACCTTTGCAATGAAGGGGGATCTCATGTGAGAGGGATTTCTAACCTTCAGCCCTACAGCTGTCCGGTGGTTTAAGAATGTCCAGAAAGAAAAGAGAAGACAGGGCATTTTACACCATGAGAAAGCCAGAATTGACGCCGTTATTTTACACTGCTTCAGACCTTTGTAAGTAACTTCTGGCTGAAGATGCCCAAAGAAAAATCTTGTAAAAATAATATGCCTTTTTATGCCGTTTTTTACACAGTTATGTCTGGCGATACATAATAAATCTTTATAGCAATTGTGGATAGGAAGAGAGTAAGATATTGCAAAAAAGCAATGCACTTTTACCTTCTGACATTACAGATAGCATAACAGTTCCTGCTACATTTATATTTTAGGACAACATGGCAACAGTTGATGTTCATTTTTGTAATAAAAATGAGTGCTGGGAATGTTAGTGCACTAAACAGTTATATGTTATTTTCTACAAATATGGACTTAACTGATGAACTACTCTATGGGGCAGATTTTCGAAATTCACGTGAATAGATCGAAGTTTGATCGAATTCCGATCGTACGATTTTATCCGATATTAGAATATGCAAATTTGGCCATTTGATCATCAAATACCGAAAATTCTATAGATCGAATGATCAGATATTCGATAATTCGAACATTCGATTATCGAAGTACTTTAACTTTAAAATTTTATTCGACTGCCTACTTCGCCAGATTGAACCTACCGAATTGCAATAGAAGCCTATGGGAATCCCCCATAGGCTTTTTTTCCTATCACCTGCTCGAATACCATTCGTATGATCGAATTCTTCGATTGTTTGAATCATACGATTTTTTTGTGAAATTGAACGCTCGGTATTCGATCGTATGATTTTATCGAGGAATTGAATATCGAGGAGAAAATAGCCTAACTATTCGATAAGCATTCGATAGTCGATCAACTATAATACAGTCTATTAGGCAGATTCACTAAAGGGCCAAGTGACTAACACTAGCGAAAAATTGCCAGAGTGACATCATTCACCAGACACAGGTGGCACATGGCTATGAAGGAGATAGATGCTAGCGTTGCTTCGAACTCTAATGCCAGGTGAATTTTTGCTCTGGACATAACACAAATTCACTAAGATGCAGATTTTACTGAACGTAACCTCTATCGCCAGACTTGCCTTCGCTCTGACCAGGAGAAGTGTATTGGAGTGTATAGAACATCCTCAATCTTCAGTTACTTACATCATAATTTTCCAAAAAATGCTGGTGTCGTTTTCAGGGGGGTGTTAGGCTTCAAAAGGCATAACATTTTTTTTGGCCACCTGGTTCCCCATACGGTCTACCATACATTATTTAACAGGTGGCTTATGTGTAGGGCATTAAAACAACTCTATTAACTTTATCAAGGTTCCCTTGGCATGTCTAGTTATCAGTGTAAATGTAATGTATTAGATGCACCATGCAATATAAATAGCTACATTCCTCTTTAAATTTCCCACCATTTGCAAATTAGCCTGAGTGCAAGAACTCTAGTGAAGTTGCACTAGGCAGAATTGAACAGCAGTGCAGCTTCGCTTTGATTTGCTCGTTCTGCCGAAGTAATGCTAGAGAAAATTCACCAGCATTCAGTGCCCTGGACGCAACTTTGCACTTTAGTGAATTGCGAAGTTGCGATGGCTGTGAAGCCCTCACTGGCGAATTTGCACTCTTTAGTGAATTTGCCCCCATGCCATTGACCTCCACCCTTCAGGTATGTGCCATCAAACTGCATGAGATAAAATTCACTATAATAATGTGTGGGGAATATTTATTACTCTATGTATAAAGAAAAAATGGTGTAAAACAAACAGCGAATTTATCAAGGTGTGTTTAATTTGACACCATGAAAACACTAGATTTGCCTCAATTATTTTACATTGCTTCTGGCGGAAGTCAGACTAAACCAGGCGTTGTGTGGTGTATTATGCCACAGTTTTTTACACAGCATAATAAATATGCCCCTAAGTGTGTTGTTGAGTTCTGAACATTTGAATCTCTCTAAGATATACTGCTTCTATCAATGCAAGTTCACAGGAACCCTGAAAATCAGGGCAAATAATTAAAAATTTTAAAGGCACATTTGCGTAACAACAAAAATTGCTTCACTGGAGCTAGACCATAATGCATTACATTAAAGGGCCACCATTGCAGCTCTACAAATAGCATGTGAAAAATTAGATAGACTATGAAACATCTAAGGGGTTATTTATTAAAGATCGAGTCGTGTTTTCCTGAAAAATCAAGTTTTTGAAGGGAAGTTTCGCAAATTTTTCAAGATTAAAAAAACAAAATTTTTGAAGATTTATTATGCCTTGAAGCTACAAAAAGCCTGAATCTGAAAACACTCCAGTTAATACCTGTTGAGGTCATGTAGAAGTCAATGGCAGAGGTCCCTTGAACTATTTGAAGATGTGTTTCACCTTCACGATTTTTGTTTTTTTTCCGGTGGTTTCAAAACTCGATTAATTCGAGGTACAATATTCTAGCTTTTTTTGTTGTTAGTGCTATCATTCAGGTATTTGAGTTTTTCTCTCAATTGCATTCAATTGAGTTATTTATATTTGTGTTTCTTCATACTCAAATGTGAGTTTATTTGAGGTATAAAAAAAACTCACAAACTCGACCATTGATAAACAACACCCCTAATCTTAAAGCATCTTGTAGAATGACATTATTGAGTTAATTGATTTTGTTGCTTTAAGTCTCTCTGCTCAGTGGCTATGTCTATTCTGTTGGGATTGACAATCTGCTATCTCAAGGCATTTCAGTTCCAGATAACCCATTAACATTAATGGACAGACAGGGTAGGTTCCCAGTTCATGAAAGCAGGATACCTCAGCAAATGAGCAGTGCAAAGGGACCCCACTGAATATAGTGTATAGTAGAGAGCCTAGCACATTTTATGGGAAATTGTTAATGGGGCACGATAGGCCGCTTCACAGACTGAGCTCCATCTATATAACTGACTGGGGTTTGTACCACTTTGGTTGCCAAGTGTTATTACACAGAAGAAATGATGTTGATGTTCCCCAGGTAGTGACACAATTCTTCTTATGTCTATATATTAGTGTCATCACAGAAAATACTGAAACAATAGGAACTTATACTGTGGTGCTTTTAGTACTTTAGCATCAATGGTATTGTAGCTGTTCATTATAACTTTCTGAGTTGAATGTTGTTATCAGGCTCTGCTGGGATTCAAGCCAGGGACCTTTGGGTTTCTGGCTCAATGCCTTATCTATTAGGCCAGGAGAGCAGCATGTAGGTTTGCTCACTATAGGTTTCCTGGCCTCTGCAGCCCAAGCCTAATTGATTGCAGTCAGCCAATCAGGGCTGACTCTGCCCTATTTATGGCCAGCCCTCCAAGCACTCCTTGCCGGAGCATTATTGGTCTCTTAGTACTAAGGCAGTGCCCCTGATTAAGTTGTTCTCACTCTGGCCTGGTTTCCCTTGTTCCTTCCTTGCCTTGTCTGAACCCTTCCCTGTCTTGTCCTGCCTGTCTCTGAACCTTGTTTTGTCCTGATCTGCCTTTCCTTCCCCTTCCTGTTCTGCTCCAGTCTTGCTCTTAACCTTGCCTTGACCTTGCCCTGCCTTGCTTTCCTTGCTATTCTGCATCTTGCTCTTCTCCCCACTCCAAACCTTTCCCTGCCTCGACCTTGTACTGACCTAGCCTTACCTGTTCCTGATTCCTGTTCCTGTTCTGCCTTGCACCCCTCCCTTGCTCTCTTGCTCTCCAGTTCTCTCTTGCGCTCCTGTCCTCTTTTGCTCTCCAATCCTCTCTTGTGTCCCTGCTATCTGTTCCAGTCTCCTCTCGCTATCCTGTCCTATACTTCCAGTCTGCTCCTGTCTTCTGATCCAATCTACGCCCACACCATTCTGTCCCATTCAGTCTGTTCCTGTTCCACTCCTCCTGAGTCATTGCCCTCTTCATCCTGTTTAGTCTGGTCCTGATCTTCACCCTCTCCATCCTATTAAGTCTAGTCCTGATCTTCGCCCTCTCTATCCCGTTCCTGCATTTTCCCTTTGTATCTCATGGGCACAGCCAGTCCCTGCCTAAAGGACTCACCTTTTTCCTGCTGTCTCTACAGTGCCCCCTACCCAATCCTTGACAGTTGTTCAGTAAATGCGATAATTTTAGACTTAATACGAACCACAGGCCTACGGCAATTTTGATATTGCCAGATAAAGTGCACACACACAAACACTACTGATACAGACATTTAATATATTTATGAAACATAAATCAGGGCATGATATTTTTTGTAGCTAAAAAGGTGCTAATATTCACACGTCACACATAAATTGTATTCTGATAACACCTATATGTTAGATACATGTCCCTGTACTTCTAGGCTATCTTCCTTGTTAAGATATGTGTTAATGGGTGTGCTCTCATACAGATACCATAGTAATCTGATAATGACACAGTGTCATGTGTTAACAGGGTCAGACTGGAGTATTGGGGACCCACCGGGTTTCAAACTCCTGGGGCCCCCTGCATGCATGTGTGAACGCCAGCACAACGTGCCACATGTTTTCTTTTGACCTTGATGGCTGTGGACCACTGGATTGTTTTCTTGGTGTCCCACCAGCCCAGTCTGACCCTGAGTGTTAATAAAATTTGTCTTCTTGAAGTAAAAGAAGCATGGTGTCTGTGTGCAGTTTTCTCATCTGTCTAAAAGAAAGCTGCAGGCTCATGTGAGATTGAGCTACCAGTTATCCAATGTCTTAAGCAGAATGGCAACAGGTTATGGGCCCAGTAGGCTGTTATTGGATTGAGATGAAAAGAATTATGAACTATGGGAGACAAAGTTTCTAGGCCACATGCACCTGATGAATCTTAAGAAACCATCCTGCATGAACCCATATAGGACACAGACTTAAATGAGCACAGAAGAAAGAAAGAGAAGGCTTATGCTGAGTAAATTAAATTTTTGGATGATATGAAGATTTGGTTATGAGTGAAGCAGCTGAGGTTAAGGTATATGCTAACTTCGGTACAAATCACCATATAATGATTTAGTGATTGCCACGTTAATTGGGCCCTACACACAATTCCCTACAAAGCTTTGCTATTTGGGCCCATCAATAAACTGGTGACCAATTGAGCAAAAACCCATTACCCAAAAGTGATGGTGACCTGGGTGTTAATACCCTGGGTCCCGCTCTTGGTTCACAATGCCTTAAACAGTATTGAGGGTAAATAGCCTAAAGGAACTCACCAGATCCAATGGGTGGCCCGGGTGCATGGCCCCAAGCCCGTAGCTATAGGTGAGTCATGATAACCGTTCAAAAGTAGACGAGCACTCTGTTTCCACCCATGTAGGTTAAAAGGTAAACTTTATTCTAATCTTCTTAAAACCATCAATAGGAAATTGCTATTTTGCATATGGTGGGAAATTTAAAGAGGAATGGAGCTATGTATGTTACATGGTGCATCTCATATATTACATTTACACTTATAACTACACATGCTAAGGGGACCTTAATAAAGTCAATAGAGTTGTTTAAATATCCTACACATAAGGTCACTGTAAAAAAAATGTATGTCCTTTATGCCTATTTCACAAAAAAATTAGGATAACTGAAATAACTGTAAAATTGAGGAAGATCTATGCACACATATGCAATCCATATCACACATGGTGATGGAAAAGTGACTTTTACTGAGTTTAAAACAGTTAAGAAGTTTTGAGGAAACTATGAAATATTGTGTCAGCCCAAACACTGATGATGTAATGCAGGTCAGTATCTCTGTTACAACAGTAAGGGATAGAGCAACATTACCCCTGTCTGTTACAACTGTGACCAAAAGGGCCGCAAAGTTAACACATGTCCAAACAAATTAAGAGCTAAGGAGAAGTGATGCAGAAGTGTGTCTGATTGACAGCAAGGGGAACAGAGACAACATTACTAAATGCACTACAAATATCCACTGGGCATTTTCTCTGTTGAAGTAGCGACAAGCAATGGTGCATCTGTTAAATTTCAACAAGATGGGAGTGAACTGATCCATAAGAACAGTACCAAATTCACCATCAAGAAATATAATCAACGTTATTATCGGGAACACTTCTGATGAGACTGGTGACAGTTGTCAAGGTTGTTATGCTAGTCAAACCTGGGATAAAATCCTTGGTCACTGTAATTATGATAATCTTTTAAAACTACAAAGTGTAATTGATGGAATGAAAAATTATAGGTAAGGTAACCTAAATTGTGTAATTTGTACCCAGGAAAAATGTATTCAGAACAGAAACTGAGAGTCTGACACCTGTGCCAAACAATGACCTGAACTAGTGCACACAGAAAAGTTCATTGCTGATACTGACCCCTATGGCACTATCAAATGTATATGGCCTGATAATGGCACAGCTTTTATGGCAAAGAACTTTCAGTCACTGATTAGTAAGAAGAGCATAAGACATGAGACCTTACTCACCCCATCAAAATGGGACTGCTGAGAGAAATTGCAGAATACTATTTGAGATGGCAAAGTGTATGTTACATGAGAGTAAATTGCCAAATGATTTATGGACATATGCAGTAATGACTGCTGCTATGATTTGCAACAGGTGCTTCAACAATCGTTTAAAGGAGAACTCACTCCAAAAGTTAAAAAAACCCTACCCCCTACCCTACATAGACACCCCTCCCACCTCCCCCCAGCCTAGCTGCTACCCCTGCAAATTCCCCTAACTTTTTACTTACCACTCTGTGCAAGTCAGGAAATTGCTCCGACCGTGCATGTGCCAAAATGCTGCTCCATTCATGAAGATTACTGAAGCCCCAGAAGATGGCTGCTAAGTAAAAAGTTAGGGGCATTTGCCGTGGTAGCAGCTAGGCTGGGTGGAGGACGGAGGGGGTCTGTGTAGGGTAGAGGGTATGGGTTTTTTTACTTTTGGGTTGAGTTCTCCTTTAAGGCAAATTCCATACTACATGCTATCTGGGAGAAGATGAAAACATTTGGCTCAGAATGCTTTGCATACCAGTATGACAGAAAGAAACTAGAATCAAAGCGTAAAAAAATAATTTTTGTAGGATATGAAAAAATTGTCATATTAATAAATGATGTGTTAGATACGGATGATGACATGTATAGGGAAAGGTGTGTCAGCCCTATATTAAACAATAATAATGGCCAAATACAGGACTACCGGTTATCCCATCTCTTAAGCAGAATGTCAACATTCCTTATGATCAGACGGACCCTGCAGAAAAAAAAATATTGTATATCTTCAATATACAATATATATAAATATATAATTTATTTTATTTGCTATTTAAAAAAATCACTTCCGTTATCTTAAATTCCCACATTACCATCCAGCACGGAATATGTTATGATGTTTTTAAAAGCAATGCACCTAAGAATTAAATGGTGCTCTGAGACACTCCCAATGTGCTGACAAAGCTTAACTCGTTTTCCACTTTAAATGTCAATATTCACAAGATTGTACATTATGGCAAATAATTGCTTAACGATTGACAATCATTTACACTGAGGACAGATGGCATTGTTGACGGCCTTGGTACTTTGGTGACATGCTGAGACTTGGACACAGGGAATCTTTTTGTTGCATGGCAAGCCCCTGAAAACATCCCCCACTCCTGAGGGACGTATGTAAGAGGTCTATGCAATAGGGAATAATTTTACCCACTTCCACTATTAATTGCTGTCTAAGATTACCGAACACTGCTTTTGCTTTTGACATGAGGCAGATGGTGACTTTAAGTGTTTGTGTAATAAGGTGGCAAGAAAGCAGATGCACAAAACTGTTAGCTCTTTAGACAAAATTCCAGTTGCAGAGTGTAATTATTTCTGATATGTTAATGGTTAGTATGTGATGTTCTGATGCCTTTGAGTGGATAGCATTATATAGTGTATAAAGTACCCCCTATTGTAAAATATAAGGATATTATAAGTTACAAGGAGTTTCATGACCATATAAAACGGAACTCCGAGGTTACTTCTAATGCTCATATTTTCCAACAAGGGGTACTTTATTCATTATAATACACAAGTTTCGGTGAGTCATGTGACAGGAATGACATCACTAGCCATCGTTTATAAGGAAATAATTTAGAGGGATATTCATGGCTTTTGTGTATTATAGAAGTATACACTGCTCTATTCTCAATTGTGCTTTTAATTACTGACAATGCCTCCCCAATACTGTTACCTTTATGTTTAAGTCAGACTACAGTAGCCTCTACAAAAATACAATTCTCTTGTCATTTATCAATAAACAAGTTTATTAACAGTTATGGGGGGATATTCTGCTTTATTTAGCTGGTTAATTTGCATTATTCAAAACCCAGTCTCTGCTTTACCGTGTGTATGGTACTATCCCTTTCTTCTATAACTGTTTATTAATCTCCTCTGTGTTCTCTGAACCACAAATATATATGTGAGAGTTTACTCAGTGGGGTTTATTTAGTGTGTTTTGCATGTTGCCTAAATTCTCTCTAAAACGATTTTCATAATAGTGATTATGCTTTTGTGTAGCATAGAATGTTTCTAAAAAGCTACATTGTAAAAAATGCAAAAAAAAATGAAGGAAAAGGTAAGTGAACAAATGCTACTTTCACAAAATATTTTATTTTTAGTGACGGATGAACAGATGTGGCAACTTTTTCAGAGCACAATACATTGGAGTCAATGTCTGATTTGTCTTGGTGAAACCTGTTGAAAATTTTCGCCTATCACTATTTATTTATTTTATATTTCGTTTAAACACAACTTACCATAAAACAGAGAAATGCCAATTTATTTTCTGCTTTCACAGGCACATTAAATGTTATTTATTTATTTTCAGCCGGATTCAACCAATCTATCATTTTTTTGAACCTTAATGATATTCCATTTGTACTAAAACCAATAAAGATTTATTGAAATAAATGAACTTATTCACATGCAAATTTTCTCTTCTCAAACTCATCAGACATATGCGTTTGCAAAAAAGTTGATAATGACATGATAATTGTACTGCAAACATATGGACACATTTCTCCCCCCCCCCAAAAAAAAGAGTCAAATCTTGTTATTATTTTTTTTCTCAATACTATAAATAGATAGTAAGATGTTATAATTTAGTTATATACTATCAGTAGCAAAATGATACAATAGTATAACATTGTGGGAATAAGTCACTTTGCTTATGCAGAATCATTTATCAGGCTCAGCTGTGTAAGTTCACTGAAATGAATAGGCAAATACTTTCAGATGGCCTTAATAGGCCACTTCACTGGCATTTTCTATATTTCCTATGCACAGTATATGTATAAAGAAAATACTGAGAGGTTAATTTATGTTTATTTTTGTTTTGTTTAGTTTGCTTCTACAAAAGTGTTGCTGATTTTGCTGACAATTTCAAACATGTTTTTTTGCTTCTATCAGTTAAATACTGTCTCTCCACAATGTTCTTTATCACTTCCAATTCTCTCCACTAGCATCATAATACTCTTACAAAAGGAATATATATATATATATATATATATATAAATAATTTTTTTTGAGAAACATTTGCAGTAAATCCCATGTTGTGTCCTGCCATTTACTCTCTTCTGTGTATAGGTATTCCAATGATATTACTGTTACTAGAAACACAGTACTTTACCACAGATAAACAACTAGTGATGGTCAAATTTATTCGCCAGGCGCGAATTCGGTGCAAATTCCCGTGATTCGCCGCCGGCGAATAAATTTGCAGAAAAAAAATGAGACGCACGTTGAAAACGACGTGACGTGTATCAAAATCGATGCAAAGCGTTTTGCGTATTTCCTTGGAAATTAGCAAATTTTTAGGCAAAGTGAAACGGGGTAGATTCGCCCATCACTGTACACAACTTCTATTTGCCATTTGGGTGTATTGAAGTGAAATTCTAAATTAAAATTAGGGTGATTTGCTTGCCAGCAAAGCACTTATTTTAGGCCTGAGAGCATGTGAAAAGCACAAATTGAGTAGAGCCTCTGTTGGTGATTAGCAGGATTGTAACACTGACCTCAAGTAGTTTGGAAATAGAGACCTTGCTCACTAGTGATCCTCAACAGATTCATTTTAAGCCACTTGAGGGGTTATGTAATAATAGGTATTAAGTTTTCTTAGGAGCAGAATGCCATAGCAACCACAGCAGGTAGAATACCTAAATTAGTCCACACTTGGTCACTTTCACACACTTATTATTTGCTATGGTTTACTGCTACTGCAAACTTAATTCATTTTATTACATATGGGAGTATAATAGTAGTGTACCAATTGGACAGTATGCACCAGGCCTAGTAATCACAGTATCATTAGGAAGAATTTAGTTAGGCGCTGTCACAACCAGAGGCCACCGTGGAGTCTCAGTTGCCACTGGTTGTAATGTTTTGCAGGCATCAATAGCTTTTAAGGTTGAATTTCTTGCCAACCAGGGGTGTTGATGTCACATCCAGAATTTTCTGGGAGAGGACCAGTGTCTAGTAGGCATGCACCAGTCCTTGTTACATCAGAGCTGCACCACATCAGTAACATAATGAGTGAGCATTGATGATGACCTCATTTTGTCCTGTATAATAGTGATCAATAGATTCCAGTTCAGGAACTATATGAGTAGAGTAAGAGCATTATAAACTTTTGCAGTGTAGGAACTATAAGTCAGCGCAATTGCGCCCAGGCCTGCACCCCACCTCAGGGATCACAGGAGGCTTGAATCTTCACCAAATCCGGAGTGAAGATCATGTCTGGAGTGGGAGTGGGGGGGTCCAGCTGCATATCCTGCATCCAGGCCCCACCAGCACTAATCCAACATCTGATAGGTTGATGTAGGTTACAATAAGAAAAAGGTGGAGGAAGTCCCATGTATTTAAAAAAAAAAATTTTAATGCAAGGAGAGGCCCACTGATTACATTACCTTAATATTTGCTGTTATTAGCCATTAGTGGGGCTCTATTTATCTGCCCCATTAAAATGGTCTAGAGTTTTTTAGAGGGTTTGTTGATCAAAAGTAGAATTACAATAAAGCTGGCCATAGATGTAAAGATTTTTGAAAGATCCAATTGTTATCGTGAGACCACGATTGTCTCAAAACAATCGTTTAAATGCCTGATGTGTCCATCAACTAAAAAGACCATTTCAGGCGATATTGCCAGCAAAACTGAAGGATCACAGCCTGCTTGCCCTGCAAACATAGGTAGATTGCATGGGGACCGATAAAGATTTTCTAACCTGGCCGATTAATCATCAGACCAATGACGAACGATCATTTTTATCCCACTAACCGCACGATAATTTGACAGATTGGTCGGACTTTCCTAAGATCGGTCGTTAGGCAGGGAAATATTGTTGTGTCTATGGGGAGCTTAAAACATAACATTATTTACTCACCAGTGCACTGTATCGCTCTGTGGAATATGCTGGAATATAAGCAGCACACAGACAGCTTTTTTTGTATACCTGAATAATCAGACTAAAGATTAGCTTGCTGGATTTTAAAAATTCTAAATTACAATGAATTCTGCTTAAGGCACATAGGGACTGATAGGGAGCAGCAACTTATATTACTTTCAGCCTATTCCTTGCACATCCACACACTGACAGACATTACAAAACAGATTTTTCCTGCGGGCAGCTGGGTCACGGTCCATTAGGATGGAAAGGTGGCCGATCAGGGGATAATTATATTGTTTAGTCTGAGTGTTTGGATATTATAGGAAACTGCTTGATTTAAAACCAGTTTTCGAAAGATATTGCATTTGATACTGGTTAAAAGGAAAAATGAGCTTATACTGTACTTATTTGAACCTCATGCTGTAACATTCGGCCCCTAAGCATTTAATTGGAGGACCATCCTCAGTATATTTTCTTTTTATTCAGATCCACTACAAATGCATTAACCACCATATGTAATAAAAGGCAATCATTTTGCCTCTTTTTAGCTCCTGTTACAATGGGGAACAATTACACACTTCATCCTCATCCTGCCCCTCATGAATATAGTTCTGCCAAACTTGCCTATTTTTGATTTTTATTGCACCATAGCCCGAACATAGTAAATGACCTCTACAGTTAACAATACCTGCAAGTCACCACCATCAATCAAAGGCAGAAAGAGGGAGTTTGAGAAAACATTCTGAAACACAACCCAGTTTATAGTAATTTATAAAGAGCAGATGTTCTGATGTATGGGAAAACATCACACCTTTTGTAAAGAGTGCAGGTCACATGACTAAGCCATGCTTCTCAAGGCAGACATGATCACGTCTTAGCAAACAGCCTTGTTTAGCAAAGTAATATAGGATTGTGCAGTTGCTCTTAAAAGAAAAGTGCATACATTATGACTTCTTATAAACCTGGTCCCAATATGATCTGGGGCCTATGTAGCTTTTTTTTCCAATTATTATTTATGTTTACTTTTACTGTTTATTTTTATTTGTGCACATGCTGAACCAGACCCAGCAGTAGCCTAGAAGGGGCATTGCTGCACTCTATACCTTTTCAATCAAGTACAGGGTGCAGAGGACAAGGCTATAGTAACTTGGCTATCTGAATGATGTGTAAGTTGTGCTACATCTGAGTGCCATTAATAGCCTGCCATTCAGGAAAACAGCACTGCTGAACACAGACAGCAGAGCACAGATTTACATTGCCCGGGAGTTTGTAAATGAGCCTTATTGTCATATAAAATATTTAATCTCTTCTGTACATTTTCCCAACTTTATGTTTGAATGATCACTGCAATCATTTCAGAAGGAATGTTCATAATGCTACTTTCATTAATGTCAATTCTGCTTTATAGGCATACAGTCAAATGGTATTACACATAACACCACACCTATCATACCTACCAACTGTCCCTTTTTTGACAGCTCAACACGCAGTCCCTCATTTGTACTGGAAAGTCCCTCTTTTCTCTGCACTGAACAGCCAGAAAAAGAAACAAAGTTTCCATCTTAATTGGCTTTTGGCAGAGAGCCCAGAACAGCTAACAGGTACAAGATACTTTGCAACACCTTTGAGATAAGAAAATGAGTAATTGTAACAGGAGAAATATTTTCAAACTTTTATAATCTGCCACATTTTGTAAATTTTGTAATTAGGGGATGTGGCCACAAAATGGGTGTGGTCAAAAATGTAGCCTCGCTACTTGCGAAAAAAAAATTTTTGTCTCTCTTTTTACTTCCAAAATGTTTGGAGGTTTGCACACCTTCATTATTTACCTTAAAGTGATACTGACTCAAAAAAATTACTTTTTAACATATGAATGTACATTAAATGGTACCTATAGGTCATGTTGATAATTTTTTGCTAAGGTTTGTTTTTGTATATAATTGTTAGTTGAAGTTCCTAAGCCTGACTCTCTGACATTTTGACTTTGCCAACCTGACTGTCCCATCTCAGCCTGTTAGTTACAGTTTCTAATGCTAACGGATGCCTGCTGCACAAATATGGCAGCCCCCTCATACAGGAACATGGGGGATCAGACAGGTAATGTAAAAGCATCATGCAAATACTTTATGGCAAAGTTAGCTTTCAAAGCAATAGATGTAAAAAAGAGTTTAAAGGGATCCTGTCATGGGAAAAAATATATTTTTTTTCATAATCCATCAGTTAATAGTGCTGCTCCAGAAGAATTATTCATTGAAATCCATTTCTCAAAAGAGCAAACAGATTTTTTTAATATTTCATTTTGAAATCTTACATGAGGCCAGACATTTTGTCAATTTCCCAGCTGTCCCAAGTCATGTGACTTGTGCTCTGATAAACTTCAATCACTCTTTACTGGTGTACTGCAAGTTGGAGTGATATCACCCCCTACCTTTCCCCCACCCAGAAGCCTAACAAAAAACAGCACTCAATAGTAAAACCCATGTCCCACTGCATACTATTCAGTTACATTGAGA
>CM044445.1:72165524-72232982 GCA_024363595.1 Xenopus borealis
GTAAAAAAAACCTCAAAAATACCAGAATTTGAATTGTAATAAATCTGGCCCCCAGAGTCATATTTTTCAACATTTGAGTTTTTACAGTGTTGAGAAACCCCACATATACAGTAAGACAATGTTCCTTCAGCTTTCTCTGAATGACTGAATTTTAAACCAAAGGCACAAGCACTTCTGGGGGATGTACTACTGACATTATCTAATAACTCATATCAAAAGGTGCCCCTCAAGGATTCAGGAAGTTCTTGTTATGTAAATGTTGGGACAGCTGGTTATATGTTATTTGATAATAATAAGAAAGTATGTTCCTCCATGTGAGCAGGTGGCCTTCCATAGCTACAACTTTTATCAAAGCTATTCAGTTATTCTGTGATAGCCAGTGGGCCACCTAGTTACAGTAGGACAGTAAGAATTAGAATTGGTACTCCAACTGTAAATAAATCCCAATTTGCTTATTCTAATGCTGAAGGGAATTGTTGCTTCCAGCTGTGGAACTGCACCTTAGTATTCAAGATTTATTGTGTTAATGAAGACTGTCATATAGATAGATGTTGTACAGCCGAAGTGCAATTGAAGCAACAGGGACACAGCAAAACTTTACAGTTTTAGGTAAAGTTAATAAATATAACAAGAGATAACAAGAGAGACAGACACACCATTTTAGACCATTCAGGAAATTATTGCAAATATTAAAGGGATACTGTCATGGAATAGTGCTGCTCCAGCAGAATTCTGCATTGAAATCCATTTGTCAAAAGAGCAAACAGACTTTTTAATACTTCCTTTTGAAATCTGACATGGGGCTAGACATATTGTCAATTTCCCAGCTGCCCCCAGTCATGTGACTTACTTGTGCTCTGATAAACTTATCACCCCCTCCCTTCCCCCCCCCAGCAGCCTAACAACAGAACAATGGGAAGGTAACCAGAAAGCAGCTCCCTAACACAAGATAACAGCTGCCTGGTAGATCTAAGAACAGCACTCAATAGTAAAATCCCATGTCCCACTGCGTTCCATTTAGTGACATTGAGAAGGAAAAACTACAGCCTGCCCGAAAGCAGTTCCCTCCTAAAGTGCTGGCACAAGTCACATGACCAAGGGCAGCTAGGAAATGGACACAATGTCTAGCCCCATGTCAGATTTCAAAACTGAATATAAAAAAATCTGTTTGCTCTTTTGAGAAATGGATTTCAGTGCAGAAGTCTACTGGAGCAGCACTGTTAACTGATATATTTTGAAAAAAACATGTTTTTCCATTACAGTATCCCTTTAAAGAAATATGCATGTATACAAGATATGAGCCAATATTAGAGAACTCGCTATGTAGTAGTAGTAGAGAAAGTATAGCTCAAGACAATTGCCTCCATTAAAAAATCATTTTCTTGGTTTTATTAAGGACAGATCATGTCAAATGTACGATGTAGGAAGTTGGACATTGTCGAACTTGGGCCTTTACATAGGAGGCCATATTGAGAAAAGGTTTGTTTGGCTTGTCCGTCTATTCTGCATACATGTTTTTGTCTAACTGGGTTAAGGGCATGGTGCCTTTCTGGGAAAAAGGCTAGAGAAAGGAACTGATGATTTAAAACACAATACTACTGCTGCGTTTTCTTGTTCCTTTCCAAGTGACATAAAAGTTACTAGACATTTTGTGACTTTTGAATGTGTACTATGGCCATCTTCTGGGTTTTTAATTGTCTATGGTTAGTCGCTCAATCCAAATTTAATTTTGGTGCTTTTTTATTGTAGATATAACTGGTATCTTACTGCATGTCCCTCAATTTTCTTATGGTTGGTGCCACTCTTGTTTATTTGTTCATAGAGAATTATATGAAGAAAATATACTTTGAAATTTAGGCTGCAAGTTAATAAAGTTGAAATTATTTTAAATGTTTTGGAACTTTAAAACAAGTTTATTATTATCTTTTTGGCACTTTCATAAAGAGTAACTTAAAAACTAATAAAACAAAAAGTGCAAATCTCAAAGCTAATACATAATATAGTACTGTGGAGACCTACAATGTAGATGGCAGAAGAAATGAAGAAATCTGATAAATAAAATGCAATTGTATAAACAAAACAGCATAAAACTTTGAAGGATATACAACTGAATAATTTGAATATATGAGATGAATCTCACAGAGGCAATTTCAGTGTTTTGCTGATTTATAAATGTTTTGGACTACCCCCAATAAGGTGACAACTTCTCATGGCTTTAGTAAAAGTTGGGTTCCAACATTATAGCTATGTCATTGACTGATTGACGGTAATGGGTAAAGCAATACACGATGTAGTGAGAAGGATAAATACACATATAGAGTACTGAATTAACTGTTAAGTAAATTAACTTTAAATTTTTTTTAAATTCCTTTTGTAGAACCTTTAGCCTCCAACTGTACATACAATATACAGTAAATTGTTATACATTCTTATTAAATTTAAATTAATAGAAATGTATATTTGAATGGAATATAACTATAATGAAGTCCCCAATGGAATTATACCTTTTCAATGAATGACTGTAATGTAGTGCTTCACACACGAATGAGATGACCATATGGGATAAAAACTTATGAATGCACGACATATCTCTTTCAGTTTGCACCTGGCCCATGCTGCTCACTTATTCTCAAGCATATTCCTTATTATATGTAGCTTTGCATAAAAGTTTGAATAAACATTGTGCAACTGTTGTTCTTGTTTCTATAACAGAATTAAACACAAATGGTAGGAAATTCAGGAAATTCAAGAAAACACCAAAAAAGTCCAGTTGTTTTACACTTAATTCTATCAGATTTATGGGCCTGGATGAAAATCCTCATAGACAAAAAACGATGAACAGGTGAAACAAAGAGATGGCATAAGATGAATATACTGAGAAAATTGCATATTATCAAAATAGTAAGAAGAAGACAAACTGGACTAGAGAACTATACAGAGCATTAACCATTGCCAGCGGGTGAGAAGAATCTGCATACAGTAATGCATTGGCTGAGCAATCTTTTCTTTTCTATAGATCGTTGTCACAACCCTGTTTCCTTCTCCTTTGAGGGCAATATCTTGAAAATGTATAGCTTGTGTACTAATTTCATGGGTGGATCTTAAGTTAAGTTAACTATTTAAACTTTGCTATTGTGCCTGAAAGGTTTGTGTGTACAAATTAGCTTTTTTTTTTTAAATCTAGTTCGGTTTTTCCAGCCTTTACTCTACATGGTTGTGCAAAATTAGATGTGCTTTGGTAGTGGATTAAACAGAAGGACTCCAAGAAAAATGTAAATAGGGCACAGTCTGTGCATCAAAGATAGGTTTTATCTGCAGTGCATTTAAATATTGTATAAATCCTTCTTGTTGGAGCTTTAAAGGAGAAGGAAAACTACCAAGGCATCTTATTCCCAATAGATTAGCCACAATAGTGCAAGTGAGAACACTTTATTTATTCTGTAGGATGCTGTACCATATCTGAGTATACAGCTGTAGAAGCTCTCTGTTTGTTTGGGATAGCAGCTGCCATATTAGCTTGGTGTGACATATCTTTCTGCCCGAGTATTTCCCTGCTAGCTCATAGCTCTGGACTCAGATTACAGAAGGGAGGGGAGGAGGAAGGATGGAGAAGGATGGGGAAGAGGGAGAGAGGAGCAAACTGAGAATGTTCAAGCCTGTGCTCCTGGAAGTTTAAGAAACCCTGAAAGAATTATTCTGATACAGAAGCTCATGTGTAGAAGGACAGAAATGTGTAATTTCTTTTGAAAGAGGGGCGGCATTATCTTGTGTATTTATATAGACCTTTCTGATAAAGCTTACTAAGTGTTAGCCTTTCCTTCTCCTAATTGAATGCATAGTCTACATGACAGAACCATGGTAAGGCTGAAAATCAAACTTGAAAACATCACAGTCAATGGCAACAATAGTTCACCTAGTGAATACCAAAGCTCATACATTTTTTCTTTTTAATGGGGTTACATATTATAAAGAATAAGATAGTATTGTCCCCAGGTTTCTCTACCCTGACAATGGGGGAGAACTAGTTTTAAAGAAATAAAGAAAAGAGAAACTGTAAATGAACCACCAAGAACAAGAAAAAAAAAGCATAAGGTTTCTTGATCAGATTCCATACAAAGTATTATCCTATTATGAGGGCTTGTGTATTAGTGGCTGTGGCTCCCCCCTGTGATGTCCCCCTTCTGGTTCAAAACTTGTTCATGTGTCTTACAATGCTAAAGAGAACAAAAAGTTTGCATTGACCAAAATAGTTCCAATAGTGCACTTAAAGTTCCTGGATGGAGTCCCAATTGATCCATACTCTGTTGAAAAGGCTCCTTTATTTTTAATAAATAAAAAAATCTTTACAGGAGCTCTATAATAAGATATCTTGATTACACTTGAAAAAACTCAGTAGATGTATAAAAAGGGCAATGCCAAACATGAATATATGTTATTCCCACTTAGCTGCTCCTGTTTACTTGCTATGATATAATAGGCAGTTTGGCCTGAATTTTCAAATTTTCTCAAGAACCTGCCCACCAGCTCTGCTGAGGAGGTAAACTGCTCAGGAGGTGAAACTTTATTCCAAAGAATGGCATTGTATTACGGAGGTTGAATCACTTCAACCCTCTTGTCTAAGGACAAATTTGATCAAGAGTAAAAAAAACAATTCACAGCAGTCTCCATATAGTGCGTTCAAAGTATATTGAAGCAAATAGCACTGGGTGTATTTTTCGGTGAGTGTTGTAAAGAATTTTTTCTTCACCATTTGGTAAATATGCTTCTAAATCTGAAGAAAACCAGAGCAAAAAGAAGCATCTGCAATATATTCTACACTGGGTTAGCGACAGGCATTCTGGCTTTATCTCATCAGTGTGACTGGTTCATCTCTGCCTTTGACCTGTTTGATTTGTTTGCTTCTGTATCAGGAAATCCAGTGCATGTTTTGATCTGCAAATGTGCTTCCTGTCACTGAAAATATTTTTTACATTTTCAACATTAAGTTGAAAGTAAAGCTCTAGCTTTACTTTGCGTTTTCAACCAATATTGTCAATTGAAGACAGCATAAATTAACAGTATTTACATATTAAAACATGAAGAGTTCTGTAGGGTGCCAGAAAATTGTACCAATAATACAAATTAAATAAAATAATAACATGAAATAATATAAAAAAAAAGTTTTCTATTCACTCCGTTAATATTGTAAAGCTTATTATTATATCATCTCACTACATTTTTGGAGTTTTTATAGCTGTGGAGCATATTTAGTTCCAAACCAACCAGTGAAAATAGTCATAAATGCAATTTAAAATGCATGAGAAATAAAACAATTTTTTTCTGTTTATGCTATGCAGTGCAGAGACCATATACAATGGTTTACTTTTACTTGTCGGTGGCATTGTAACACACAAATAGTAGAGAATAAAATACATTAAGACAATGTAATGAAATATAAGTACATGTTGATTTAATTCCAGATTATTAATATTATTATTATTCTTCTATCACTTTTTACAAACCTCTTTTGATGTTTTGCTGTTAGATGTATCTCCAGTCTCTAAAGCACTGCAAGCATTTACCACAGAATACGCTGTACTTATGTATTTGCATAAAAATGTGTATGTCATATTTACTGGAATATTACCTTACATCTTTTGGAATTTAAATTATCATTGATTGCCTTGTATTTGCACTGCATGCAAAGAATGAAGTTTCTCGTCTTATTTTCAGGTAAATATGGTTTATTCTTGTAAACACATCTAGACAACTATGCTGCTCCAGACATTTTGTAACTCATCTAAGAATGGCACCCAAGTTTTTCACTTATTAACAGATTTGTTTTTTCCCCCCCAACCATCACGCCATCATGATGGAGCAGTTCAACAGCATGTTGATTGCTTATATTTGAAAATCAGTTCGACGCAATTTAATTCTAACCAGAAAGCAAATAGTTGTCACTTCACGTAAGTATAAGTACTGCATTTTTCATCAGCAGTTAGCAAATGTTCATGTAAAAATAAGCAGGCGCTCTGCCAAGTCACTCCAGATTGTCTAATAGAGCTAATTTTTGTAGACTATTAATTCATCTCCTTAACTCAATCTGCATTCCAAACACATAAAGGAGAATTTCATTCTGTCTATAATTGATATTGTATACAAATTCTAGTAAGGATCTCTGTGAATTCACTGGATCGTTTGTGTGCTTTGCTCATTGTTCACTATAACATAAGTATATGCAATTTATTTAATTGAAAATGTAAATATAGCACTACTATGCTCCTATAAAACAATGGAAAAATGACACATGCACAAGTATTTTTTTTTTTGGTAGGATACTTTGAATTATCTCTTCAAAACAATGCATCTCCTGCATCGATAACTTTTTTTTTAATCCTGTAGGCACATACAGGTCTAAGCCTTTAAGCCAATTATACAGAATCTCCTGGTGAAAAACTCTATAATTTACCTGGGAGCTTTAAACTTTTTCACGGTATTGCTTAGACAATTACAATTAACATACAGCAATGCAGAGTCACAGCTCTTCCGTACACATTTATTGCTGGGAAAGGGGTAAAATTATCATTTCAAGTGTTAATTGGAAACTATACATAAATGTAAATAATTTTGATAGGTTTAACTTTTATCTCTTCTGCTTTCAGTCATCAGAATTAAATATAAAAAAGTTGAACCTCACCAAAATTCTGGTTCTACTGTAAAAATATGTGTGGCCTTTGCACAGAGGTGCATAGAAAGGAAAGCTCTAAGTAGCCTTGAGGATACTCTGGAAAAGAGAGTTTTCCAGTGCTAAAATTACAATTCGCTCCTCTTTTCCCTATGCCTTTGCTAATAATTGTCAATAATATTTATCACCCTTTTAAAGAGGATGCAAACATCAAGGTGAAAAAAGGGTTATCTCTGTTTAAACCTTTTGAAACCAATGTGCAGAACAGTTTCACCATTAGAAAAAAAATCAATTAACCTTTTCTTTACAGAGAGGAAAACAGAGAGAAAACAGCTACTGAATTGTTACATTTAAAACCAATCTAGAAAATCTGCATATAATAATAAGAGGAATTGCAGAGTTCTTTGATACATTTTTCAGCTTTACGTTATGGGTTCAGTCTTTGAAACAGAGTGACTGAATCATTATATAGCAGGTTAGTTATTAAAATACATTATTTTACATAGGGTGATAAATCCTGTTACATTTTCATCTCCTTCATGGTTAACCATCCATTTTCCAATAAAATGAAAATAGATACATTTATAATTTTTTGGACTATTTGGTAATATTACCGGTAACAAAAATGACACCTACATTAAAGACTGCCTCCTTTTTCTATAATAAATGTTAACTTACATGGTGGAAAAGGCTGTTTCAAAGCAAGAAACACTTTAAATCTTCAAGTCATTTAAGACTCAGTGCTATTTGAGTGGTTTACAATTGTTTTATAGACATAAAAAGAAACTGGAAACTCCCAGAGAAAAATCCACCGATATATGTGTCCTTGATGTATGTCAAATACAATTCACAATTCAAATATCGTATAAGCATAAGCAAATTAACTGAACATTAGTAAATTACAAATCAGATTAGTGATTTATTAAACACGAATTGTCAAATATCGTCAAAACAAACAGGAGGTACCACTTACTATCTAATTATCAATGTAAACAGTAATAAAATAGAAATAAACTGAATCTAAGAAAATTATAAAAACAGAAATTGATGGAGAGACAGTTGATCGACAACTGATTGATAGACATATTTAATTGTCCCTAAAGTTTTACAGTAAAATACATTGCAATAAAAAAATTATAAGAAAAATGCATAATAAATGAATGTGCTTTAATTTCAAAACAATTCAGTTAAAGTTACAATCATATAGTATTTTAAATTAAATACAATTTCTACATCTGACAAAAAAAATATTTTTAGAATGGTTTCAAATATCATCGCTGCTTGTCATTAGCTTGAGGAAGCAGTGCCTTCAATAACACAGGCAAGTCAGCTATGCATTATGCATTTATGTTTGTTAATAAGAAACAAAATCTCTGGCCAGTCCTTTTGCTTGAATGTACAGGTGCATTTTCTTACCTCTGTGCAACACTCCAGGTGTTCCAAATAGGACACTGTATGCAATAAAGGAATTGGAAAAAAATGCCAGCAAGTAAAGTTTTAATGAAATGGACTATCTGCAAGGTATGGCTTTGAAAGTGATTTCAAGATTCCGCTGTAGCAAGCCTCCTTCTGTCAAACCAGTCAAAAACATCATTGGCAGATAATGCTGAAAAAGGGAATAGCTGCATCTTGGCTCTCACAGAAAATACAGAGAATTTAATAATAATTGAGAATGAAGTGGGCATAAATTAAACAAAGAAATGATTTAATGGAGAAAATGAAACAGAAGCAAGTGTTTTATTGTCGTATAGTCTTCATCTGAGTGCTTTAGTTGGCTAGAGTTTGCTTTCACAGGCATAAAGGAATTCTTAACTTCTATCTAATTAAGCTGTATTTTCTATGCTTAGCAACAGTTTTCTCAGTAGTGATCTGCATACCGTACATGCTCAAAAAACACTCGGTTTAACTGTATCCTGTGCAGTCAGCCTCTATTTATTTATTGCAGCGATAACCTACACACCTCTGTTTTGAGAGGGATGGTGAGTTTTAAATTTGGGTTTCATTCTTAACTCACAAAAATAAATTATAAAGACATTAAAAGCCTCAGGGAGCACCATGCTCGTATAAAACAGGAGTAACAGGGAGAGATTTTTAATTGGGAAATAAATTACTATACTGTACTTCCATAACAATATATGGAAACTAAGGCTGTCAGTGTAAAGCACAGTGTTGTTTATTCTTTTCAATATTAAAAAATATGCAGGGTAATTTTCCTTGCATATAACATGTAGTTGTATTGTGTACAGTACCATTGTATTCTCAAAATAATTGGAGATACTGTATACTATAAATGATGAAAGAGATGTCAAGTATATGTTAATATGATTATATATATTTTACTGTACAGTCTGTTAGATTGTAAACTCCGAGTAAGACCCACTTGACCTCTTGTATCAATCAGTAATAGTATTTTTATTGTACAGTTCTGCAGACTATGTTTTTAAAAATGTTGTACTTATTGCACCAAAGAAAACATGTTGTAAAGTTTTAAATACTTATGGCATGACCCTATAATAAAAAACATAACGCTGTATTACCATCTACCAACACAGATTTAAGAGATGCTTTTGGTCAACTTGATTCAAATACTTTAGCAACATTTCTACATGTACTTAAGGAGTCCTTAGAATTCCCAGTACTAGTGCAATCTAGGTAGAAATTCTTCTCTTTTCACTATTGGAAAAGGCATAGGGGCAAAGTCACTAAAGTGCGAAGCATATAACGCTATCGCTTATTCGCCAGTGTGACGTCATTTCATAACTTCGCCAATTTACTAACAGTGTCCCTGGCGAAAATTCGCTAGCGAAGTAGATAGACTAGCGCTACACTGACAAAGGGACATAACTTCGCTAATTCACTAAGATGACCATTTTATGTTACCTCTTGCATTAGACTTTACTTCGCCAGGTCAGGCCTGGTGAAGTTCAATACATTAGATAGGAGTTTGTAAAAAAAACTGGCGTCTTTTACTTTTTTTAGGGTGATAGTGTTTTTGGAGTTACCGTCCTTCCCCACTACATTTCCTAACGTATGGCAACTCAACTATACAGGGGGCACTATATTTAATAAAGGTTTCCTGGACTTGTGTAGTGTAATGTATTGGCTGTAACATATACTTCTATTATATGTGTAACTTTGCATGGTATGCAAATTAGGCATCGCTAGCGTAAATGTGCTTTGTCTGGCGAAGTAACGGTAGCGCAACTTCGCTAGCGTTCGCCACCCTCAGTGAAAATTCACATTTGCGGCGGCTGGCGAAAATTTGCCTGATGAATTGCAGTGAATGTCGGCGAAGCCAACGCTAGCGAATTTTTTGTCACTTAGTGAATTTGCTCCATAGAGTGAGGGATTGCGACACAATGGTAAAACCCAGAATATGTTAGGTTTGCTTGCTTAGGTATATCATAGTTTAGGGCCAAGCATTTATTTGCCTATTCTATCATGGTCCCTAAACATAGTGAGGGGTACATATTTATATTGCCCCACCACAACCACCCGTTGTAAAATCTGGATGGATCTTTTATTTTCTAAAACTTTTATTTATAAAACATTTGCTCCACTGAAATAATCTTAATTACTTGAAAAAGACTTGCTGCTGTTTCTTAGATATTAGGCCAAAGAGAATGTGCCCCTGCAAGGCACCGTCTTATATAGGCTCATAATATAGGCTCATAAATGGGATTAGCTCCACTTGTTTGCCAAACCTGCATAATGCTAACTGCATACATTATAAAAAGAAATTCTTTTTACCCCATTACACACTAATACTGCATATTGAAATTGGAAAAATAAAAATGTATATCACCTTTGCGCTATAATGGCTCTGGTTACTAGCTTGATTTCCTCCAGACAGCCATCTTTCTTTCAGGCAGGTCATGATCTAGGATGGATGGATTTAGCTTTGTGGTGGATCTCAAACTACTGTAACTATGCACTTTCTACATTCATGCACTAGGCATATTTATAAAGGTGTGTAAAAAAAGGTGGTGTAAAAATAAATGTTTTACACAAAGCTACACATTCATTACACAACTTTATACTGTACATACCTGTGATTTTACACAGTGTAGTATAGTTTTTAATTGTTGTGTGGTGTATGCTGACATTATAAAAACGCACTTTGACTGTTTTAGAGCTCTATTCCTCATATAGGGAGATACTGATATAGAAGCAGAGTGTTGGAGAGCTGAATTGTACAGATGAAGCCACTTTGGTTTGTGTGTTTAACACAGAATAGCTAAAACCAGATAACTCATAACTGCTCAAAACTCACAACAGTATGGTGATGACTTTAGATAACACAGTTTTTTCAGTGTATCTTGAGTCATGACACATTTAACACACACACATCCAAGTGGCTGTATATGGCAGAACTTTTAGACACTGCTCTAGGGAGCAGGATATTCAGTGCTTTACAATAATTTTAAAGATTGTAAGTTCTATGGGGAAGGGACCTCCTTCCTACTGTGTCTTTTAGCACTGCGTTGTCATGTAGCGCTTTATAAATAAAGTTATTCATACATAAATACATACATAGGAGTCTCACAAAAATTAAAGCTTTTAAATTAAAGCTGCATGAAACAGGTACGTCTAAAATCTGCAGTGTTTGTGTTTGTTTTGACTCAAATAAATTTTTTTTACTGTTAAAATTTTTTGAGGTTCAGTAGTATATAGAGACCAATAAATTTTAACAAAAATGATGAAGTATGATCATGCTACAGTGAAAATTACTGATCCCCATAGCTTATCCAGTAATACAGGGGGGAGGGGGATTCTGAGAATTTAGCTGCGACTTGTACTGTATTTCTTATAATTTGATAAATGTGTGCCATGGGTTTAAGTGAGCACTGAAGGCACTTCTTTCTTTTAAGTGAAGAGTAGCATGAATTGGTTTATATAGTGAATAAAGTACCCCCTCTTGTAAAATATAAGGATATTATGTTACCGAGGAGTTTCATGACCATATAAAAACACGAGGCCGAAGGCCGAGTGTTTTTATACAGGTCATGGAACTCCGAGGTAACTTCTAATATCCTCATATTTTGCAAACGGGGGTACTTTATTTATTATAATACACAAGTTTCAGTGAGTCATGTGACAGAAATGACATCAGAACTCACCGTTTATAACTGATGACATCAGAACTCACTGTTTATAAGGATATAATTAGCAACATATTTACGGCTTTTGTGTATTATATAATAATATTGGCATGTTTGCTCTGGTCCATTAACCTTAGTGGCCAAATAGCAATTAACTTTACTATAATTAAACGTAGAATGTAACTATAAGTTACACTACTGGTTTTAAGCAGGGGTAATCGATAGCAATCACTCAGTATGTAGAAGGTCATTTGTTTAAAAGTAAATATCTGATTGGTAGTTATGGGTGGTAAAACTTTTCCCACCTTTATTACATTACCTGGTAGTTTTAAATAAAATGTCAACACTATTAAAGGGGTTGTTCACCTTTGAGTTAACTTTTAGTATAATGTAGAGAGTGACATTCTGAGACAATTTGCAATTGGTTTTCATTTTTTATTGTTTGTGGTTTTATAGTTATTTAGATTTTTATTCAGCAGCTCTCTAGTCTGCAGTGTCAGCAATTTGGTTTCTATGGTACAAATTACCCAAGCAACCCTGCATTGATTTGAATTAGAGACTGGAATATGAATAGGAGAGGGACTGAATAGAATGATAAGTAATAAAAAGTGGCAATAACAATATATTTGTAGCCTTACAGAGCATTTGTTTTTAGATGGTGTCAGTGACCCCCATTTGAAAGCTGCAAAGAAACAGAAGAAAATTGCAAATCATTAAAAAACTATGAAAAATAAATAATGAAGGCCAATTGAAAAGTTTCTTAGAATTGGCCCTTCTACAATATACTAAAAGTTAATTTGAAGGTGAACCACCCCTTTAAGAAATGGTTCCTGGATAGGGTTACACCAGATTATGTTACCGCATTCCCTGAACAATGAAAACAACATTCCATTTTATATTGTGGAGACATTACTTCTGCTGAAAACAGAAAAGATGGAATTCCCCAATGTGTCTAAAGGGGGAACATTTTCAATTTGGTTGTCCTCTTTTTTGTGTCCATATCTCATCCAATGTAGCAGAATATAAATTTTTAACACAGCTCTACACATAATTAAGTAATGGAAATTGATATGAGCTTTACATCGCAACTCACTTTAATGTAAGGTCTCACGTAATGCAAAATTATTGTAAAATGCTCTTTATAAAGAACAAGTATAAAAAGGTACCTAATTTCTTATGTCTGCAAGGAGGGAACAATTGCTTTTCGCATTTACAGTTAACTGAACACATTTTCAACATTAATAATGATGATACTTGACAACTGCATTGCCCTGTCTCGTTTAGAGAAGTACAGTATTTGGTTATTAAGGTAATAGTGTCGAAGTGTTGCTGTATGTATTAAAATAGGGAGAAAAACTGTGTTTTTTCCTCACTAATTTTTAACCTGTCAAATGTTTTCTAGCTTTTTCAGCCTTTTTGTCAGCATAATTCAACGGAAACAAACTCTAAGTGGTTTAAAATTCAGGTAAATGAGATAATTTCACCACATCAGTGCTGGTGGGTGTGCAACACAATTTCTTTTTAAATAATAAAATGCTCTAGTATAACACAACTAAACCCCTACAGATAAGTATCACATTTATGCTTAAGGATCATTGATTGTAAACAGGTCATATATTTAGCTTCTGGTATTTATTAGTGCTTACACATTTCCAATGTGTTTTATGGAGTTTACACCTCATTCCCTGCCACAATGGAGCTTAGAATTTAAGGTTCCTATCACACACTGAGAATGGTGAGGGTTTCTTATAATTCATATAGGAGCAGACACCAGCTACTTGTTGTAGATCCCACCCCTTCCAGCTATTGTCAGGTGATCCCACTGGTGTCTAATAAAAGGGCAACCAAGTTGGGAGTTTTATTTTAAAAGCAGCAAGTACGTTGCAGGTAAAACAATCGAATTCTTAATGAATCAGATGAAATTTGAGAGTAGGACTGCCCAAAAATGGGATGACTTTGACATAGTTGGCTAGCTTAAATATATTGCAATAAATAGACAAACAATCTCTGTTTTGTTTAAAGGGTAAGGAATTTTTTAGTAGCTGTATGCACAAAATGTCTGAAATATATTGATAATGGGTTGAGTGCAGAGGACCTCCTGTATTTGTCTATATGTATTTTGTGGTCACAGCCTTTATTGCACCCCCAACTTATGGTTTACAAAAATTAGTGGTGAGCACAACTTTCCCTTGTTTGAGGGTTTCTCAGAAGTCAACTAGTCTGCCTGTATGTTTTTGAAGGAAACTCATGCACACATACAAACCTCTTGCAGATAATGCCCTGGCTAAAGTCAAACTCTGGATCCCAGTGCTGCAGGGCAAAACAGTGCTACCCAGTTAGCTACCATGCTGCCCATGGCAGGTGTGTGTACCACTTATATATATATATATATATATATATGTTTAGGGTCCTTTTGACAACAAAACAAAAAAAAATAAGCTTAAGCTGGAAATTCTGCTCCTTGAGACTGAGTTGGCAGCTTATCTTCCTGTGTATAAGTGCTAAAAATTTGTCAAATATCTATTGAACAAGATTAAAAATCTTGTTGGAGGTACTGTATGTGTCAAGTTCCCAACCCACTGTTTCACCCTAGGCACATCCCTCTTCTTCCTAGATCTAGTTCTGTACATGGCACAGAGTACTTTTCTTGTTAACGTGTACACATAAACATCACAAGATCAGTGTCAGTAGGTCCTGTGGCCCAAAGTGAGGCAAAAAATAATTTGCTATAGCTTATATTAACAATACATGGATTTTTTTTGAAGGGAATATATGTAGTCCTCTATTTCTGTGGGTGTAGAAACTCATGCAATCTTTCTTCAATTCTATGTAATCTGGGCCATTTTACAGATAACTACTGTAAATCTTTTAAAACAAACATAGACATTTCTCCTTTAAGGGCTCATCTAGACGGGAAGATTCGGGGAGATTTGTCGCCCCAAAGATGAGACGCTTAGTCGCCAGGTGACAAATATCCCCAAATCTTCCCGTCTGGATGAGCCCTAAAATTCTACAGTCAGTTATCTGAGGCTGCTAATTAGCTCTGTTAAGGGCTCAGAATCCGGCAGTGATGAAAACAATGGACTTGACAGCAGACTGTGGTCAAAAAGATCTGCCACAAATATACGTAGTTGTAATACCAGTGAACTGTGAAAGTAATCTTGTTTTAGGAAAAAATGGAAGGAGACTTCACCATTTACTATGCTTCCTTAAAAATACAAATGCAACTTTAACTTATTTAGTTATTTTAGTCAGTAACCTTTTTAAAAAAGTGTCTTTTTGATAATATCTTCCCTTCTTATTCATATGTGATGGGACCAAATCCATGGACAAGCCAAATCTGCTCTGCAAATGTTTAAAATTTTAATAAATCCAGGGATGTATAACCAAAAGCTAGCTTTTCGTAAAAATAGCAATTGCTTGCACATTTGACATGTACAGAAAATACACTGTATTTGTATTACATAACTTAAAAGGAATGAGATTAGGAGAAATGTTTGTGTTTATGGGGGCGTGCAGAATGCTGAAAAGCACTTAAAGAGTTAAGAGGAGCACATGAAACAATGTTATATTTACCTGCATGCTGGAACAGAAGGGACAGAAACATTTATTTGTAAGAGATAAAACAAATGTTTATTGCAGCTGCATCTGCTGTAATCTTATGAGCCATCTTGTGCTTTGCCCACGTTGGTCTTATGTTGCGAGCTGTAGTACAAAGGACTGGCAGCAGGCTGGCATAAGTAGGCGTTAAGCGAGGAGGCAGACGGCTGAAATGTAGATGACTACCTGTTAACTTAATCAGCCATAGATCATAATTCCACTTCCTCTAGAGCAGGTGCCCACTTCCTTCCGCAGTTCCCGGTCTCAACTGTGTTTAAACATCTTACATGGAACAGTTCACATTTGCTTTGCACCTGGCAGCATCTAAAGCTTGTATCCACTTAGACATAAAATAGATTTTTTATCTTGTTTAATAGAAATAATCTGATATTTTTACCTGTATAAACATATTAATATATATATATGTGTATATATATATATATATATATATATATATATATATATATCAATTTTTTTATGAAATGGATAGCATCAAACAATACTAAAATTTCCACTTGCATTATGTGACATGAATGTAAAAAATAAAAGTAATCTGTGCAGCTGGATACTGTTTTTTTAATCAGTGAATTTGCTTATGCCTTACTCTCAAGGGCATGGCTCCAGGGGTTGCATGTCTTACAACTGTGATTGAAACCAAGTATCTAGGAAGATGCAAGAAAGTTATTCCTTCCCAGCCAACACCAGTCTGGTGGGCCTCTATTGCCTTTTAAATTTCTCAATTGTGTAGCCTGCCTGTAACAGAAGCATCAAAACACACACACCAGGAAAGGCTGTTTTACCAATCACACCAAGGCAGCTTTTGGGGGCTTTTTATTATGGTGGGACCATCAAGGTTAGGGTTCAATAAATAATCCTAACAGCTACACTATGTTGAGTGATAAATATCACTCAAAACAGAACAGGGCTGTTAGGTAAATATTGCCTCTATTGTTTGAATGAATATATTGCATACAGCTAGGCAAGGGTAATATTTAGATTATAACTATTGAAAGGTTAGTGTCACAACAGCAATTAGCTGTGCAACAAATAGCTGAGATATGTGTACTGCATTGCTGCAGTAATGTGTGCAGAATCTGATACTGCTTCCTCAATATACAGGTATAGAATCTGTTATACAGAAACCTGTTATCCATAAAGTTCGGAATTATGAGAAGGATTTCTCCCATAGACTTTGTTCCCCTGTTCTGGATAACAAATCCCATACCTGTACATTCTGCTTAATGCAATCAGTTCATTGATCATAATACACATTTATCTAGAGTCTACCTGGTGGTAGTATAAAGTTGTATGTTTTACATGCATAGATATCTGAATATTCTTTACTTATATTTGTAACTCCACTTGTTATATACAGTACATGAGTGTCGGTGGTCCTGGGTAACTGCAATACTGAAACTTTGTAAAATTTGTAAAAAAAAATAAAAAAATAGATGAATTGCAACTTTACAACTTCCCATACAATCAGGTGTTTGCTTCCATTTTCAAGCATGTAATAGACTGATCAAAACTAACAGTGGCTGTCATGGGCTACTTCCGTGATACAATTTAGCACTCTGATTATTAGATTATTATTGCTTTGTTTCTGGAATCACTCCTTTTTTAATCTGTGGGTAAGGCCTGTTGCTTTTTTGCTTGCTTATTGATGGGGTTATTTTCTAAAATCTGAATTTATCTCATATTTTATTAAAAAAAAACCATGACCACACTTCCATGCCTGATTTTAGCTTATTTAATAATAAACATCTCTATTTAATCTGATCTGGGAAATGCATACAACTCTAAAACTGTCTGCAATTCTTTCATATGCTGCTATGATGGTTGCATTTGGGGAAAAGTGCCTCTGTTAACATGGCAGGTGTCAGCAAATGCAAACCAATGACATTTAGGGGTAAATAAAGGACAACCAAGACTTAACAATGGAGAAATACCTCATACAATAGAGTGAACATAATACATAAAAATCTAAAACCTGGTTGGTATAACTGGGCTCTCACTTTTGTCACTTGGATATACAATAAAAGACAGTTTATTCTAAAGCTGGCCATAGACGTAAAGATTTTTGAAAGATCCAATAATTATCGTGAGACCACGATTGTCTCAAAACGATCGTTTAAATGTCCAATGTGTCCATCAACTAAAAAGACCATTTCAGGCGATAATGCTTGCAAAAACTGAAGGATCGCAGCCTGCTTGCGCTGCAAACATAGGTAGATTGCATGGGGACCGATAAAGATTTTCTAACCTGGCCGATCAATCATCAGACCAATGTCGAACGAAAAATCGTGAGATGAACGATCATTTGTATCCCACTAACCGCACGATAATTTGACAGATTGGTCGGACTTTCCTAAAATCGGTCATTCGGCAGGGAAATATCGTTGCGTCTATGGGGAGCTTAGGACAGAAATACAAGGTCTCTTAGTTTAAAGTAAATTAAAAGCAATTAGTATAATGCTGCAACTAGCATGTATTAAATGTGTTACTCATTTTTCATATGATCTGGTGACCTTATACTAGCTGCTCATCCATGAGTAAACCCAGTGGTCTTCAATATCTCAGAGAGATGATTACAAAAAAAAGGATCCAATATCCACCTGAAAAGCTTATCAAAAGCCTTTGCTTTAACAGATGATGGAAAAAGCACCAAAAGAATTAAACTGCATTCAGAATAACACTTTTCTCAATCTAAGCAAGGGCATTTCCAGCACTAAAGCAGAATGCTAATTGAAACCATACTGTGCCAACACGAACATTGGAAAGCGACCAGTCAGGATTAGACTAATTAAGATATCCATAAAGAAGAAATAATTAAACAGGTTGAATTGCCTTAAAGAGGAATTCACTAAAAAAACTGAAACAAAATCAATTATTTGTCGCTATAACATCACAGTGGGTCTGATCCCCATAACTTCTCAATGAAGGGCAAAAAAAGGAAAGAAAAAGATGAGGACATTTAAATAAGCTATTTTTATGTTGTATTTGGCACACATTAACATGTCAATCCATTCTTTAACATCTATTCACCCTGACATGTTTAGTGCTTATAAAGGCAAATATGAAATCCCCATAAGCCATTCCTTCTGAACAGAAAGGTGGGTGCCTCTGTGCAACCTATTTGCAGGCAAACTCATTATTTAATGGATGACATATGTGAGTAAAAAGAAATGAATGATGAGTTTCTAAGAAGTTTTACACCATATCTAAACCCCCTTAATCAAGGGCACTATTCACTGGTAACTCAATGAGTCATTGTTTTTATAACCTCAAATAACATTGCATTTGATGAGCATTTGATTTATGCTCATAAATAGCCGGAATACATGCAGTTTAACTCCAATCATGTATGGCCAAATTGCACTGATCTAGTTGTGTTCTCAGCCATCGGGTTTTGACTGGTGACAGTAATAACTCACACAAACATTGAAAGGGCGGGCCTGTTCAGTGACCGCATTGCAAGTATTTTTTTTTATCACCCAGCCTGGACAAACTTTACATATAACAGAAACTAAAAAATGTCTTTAATTAAACATTTGTCCAGATTGCTAAGCAGGTGTTATTCCTACACAGTTTGTTATTCTGACTTCTTAGATGAGATTTTCTTTCATTGATGTAAATGAAAATTGCCACAGTTATGTTTTAGGTAAAATAATTATAACAAAACTTAAACCAAGTTTTGGTTACCCACAACTCCCAAATTCCCCAGAGCATTATGCAGTCATGTACAGCTGGTACCTACTGTGTCTTCATTTGCTAGCTAAGGTCCAAACATATCTTCACCCACAAAATGGTTTACAGTTCTCATTATATGGGGATGTTTGCTGTATTTAATTTAATTTAATAAACTGCTGCTGTAGGTTTTTTTTAAACTAAGCTAATGCATCTCAGTTTCAAAGAGGAATACAACCTGAATCGTTAATTGCAAAGGGTACAGTGAAATGTTTACAGTTATATAATTTTAATGTAAATAGCTTTCACTTACAGTAGTTTTTCATTAAAATGACCAGTAAGTTTTACTGTAAACAGTGTATATCACTGTAGTCACTAGAGAGGATCACCTGTGCAAACTGACATTTCAGTGCTAAAGCATCAAACACTTTCCCATTTATCGGTTACAGTTTTGAACATTTTTCCACACTGGAGTGCACCTCAAGTGTTTTTGTTGCAATTGCTCTGATTTACTTCAAACTTTATTTAGGCATTTTAATGACATTTTTTTAAAAATCCCTTTTTTTTAGTAAAAATTGCAAGAATTAGGAGAGGAGTTGCCATCGAAGACAAGTTAACTAGATAATACCTCTTTGGATTTTTTCCCCTTCAACATATATTTTTGCTACCTTTTTAAAAAGCTTTAAGAGAGGTTGATGTGCTTTATCATGATGATGAGTGTAAATTCATTTTTATTCAAAAAAAAAAAAACCAAGAACAACAGCCCATCTACTTTGTCATTCTAGTTCTATTGTAATGATAACCTTTAACATTAATTATTTTGAAGTTGTAGGAAGTTTAACTGTTTCTTGATATTGTAGGAAAGTATTGCTTTATTCCCGCCCACACTCATTTTAAACAAAACTAGACATTTCTATTATAAGTAATTACAACCTTTCTTTTATAATTGTCCTGCTATAAACGATAAGCTATTCTAGTAAATAATTAGCACATGCCATTCACAATATCATAGGAATTACATGCAACATCAAGCAAGAACTATACAATGACACATGACCATGAATTCTTTGAAATTATGTTTCAAGAAAATTATGACTTGGCAACAGGTGCTTCTAAAACAAGCTATTAATTGTGAAAACATAATATTTAACTGGTAACACAGTAAACATAGAAAAATGGAAAATGCATTGAAGCCAACTGACCTTTTCATGGAGCATGGAATACATGAAAACCTGTTTTGTTCGCATACAGCTTTACTTGGTATTAATAATACACCAGGATTTGTTTTGACTTGATAATGGGAATGCAACATGCATTGTTAGGCAGTAATTTCTATAGGGCATGATTCTGAATATGTGATGTAATCTATATACACGCTCAAACAATTCAAAATTCTTCCAGAAAGATGGACAAGATAAAGATTCAAGACACCACATCAATGTGGGTTGTCAAACAGGTGCTGACATCAAAGAACTGAAGGAAAAGAACAGAATCTTTCTCAGACTAGGATACACAATGTTCAAGAGAAACTACATTAAGGAAAGTAGATTAAACATGCAGTATAGGATATTTAATTCCCTGTATGGAAATAAAATAATTTTATTATTCAAATGATAGCTTCATAGTTGAAAATTTAACTTGTGAATAAAACATGGTGATCTTTTATGAATTTAGAATACTATATTTTAACAGGCTCAGAAAACACTGATGTAGATATTGGAGAGTTCTTAGATCCTATAAACTAAGGGGTAGATTTACTAAGGGTCAAATTGTTGAGGGGTTTTAGCCTTCAAATTCGACTGGTGAATAATTGGCGAATAAATATTCACCAAAATATTCGCCGGTTTTGAGTGCTTTTCGAATATTCGCCAAAATTTTACGATCGACCGATTTTGCTCAAAATTCATGCAAATCGAATATTTGCATTGTTCGATTGTATGAATAATATTCAATATGAAAACTTAAAAAAAAGCCTATGGGGGCTTCCCATAGGCTTCTAATGCAATTCGGTAGGTTCAATCTGGCGAAGTAAGCAGTCAAAGAAAATTTCAAGCACATCAAAGTTTGTGAGTCATATTATGCTGCGAGGTTGTGCCCACAAGTGTAATTTAACAGAGTATTTTTTCTTTGCAACTAATTGTTTCAGCCAGATCACCAGAAATAATGACCTTTTCCAGTTACTTTTTATTTTCTATGAGTGACCTTTTTTCTAATATTGAAGTGTAAAGTGTCATTTTTCACCTTCTAAAACAGCTCTGGGAGGGGGGTTGCCGACCCTGTAAAATGCTCTAAATGGATACATTTTGTTGATACATTTCTTATTTTTGTCCCTTCTGAGCAAAATCCCTGGTTTTCATTGATACGATAGTTGCTAATACTCCAGAGATGTTGCTTAGAAATATATCAAATAAGGGGCAGATTTATCAAGGGAGGAAGTGAAAATTCGAAATTAAAAAAATTCGAGCTTGGAAGGAATTTTTGGGTACTTCGACTAGGCCAAAATTGGACACGAATTGAAAAAATTTCTTTTGAATTGAAAAATTCTACCATTCTCCATCTTAAACCTGCCAAATTGCTGTTTTAGCCTATGGCAGACCTCTTATAACCATTGTGGAGTATTTTTGAAAATTTTGAGAATTCAAACTTTTTTGGGGAAAATCGTTCGAATTGAACAATTACATTGAATAATTTGAACAATTTGAATTCAAACTAAAACGGACCATTTTTGATTAAAAAAACCAAAACAAATTGAACAAAATTTGATGGTTGAATTTTGAAGCATTTTCTCTTCGAAATTCAACCCTTGATAAATCTGCCCCTAAATGTTGCAAAATTGTAACAGTTCAGAATATGCACCTGAATTACTGAGCTGTCAGACTTCAACATTCAAATAAATAAAAAAAAATTATGGAAATTAATTGAAAAAAGTCTTTATTTATGGAGAACAATATGAAAACAACTGAACTGGAAAAAGTGTTTGGAAGGTGAACCATACCTTTAAGGGTGTTACCCACTTTTTTTATCAGAATTCAGTCTAATTCATACAGTATCTTTTTCCTGGCCACCATGAATGAGAAGATGAGGCCTCCTTTCATTTCTCACTAACTAGCCTCCAGGACACAATGAGAATCCAAAAATGTTGAAAGAAACATTCATTTAACAATGTTTATACGTCATAAACTGTCAATAATAAGCAGCTTTTATGTGTCTTGCACCAGTGATTAGTATATTTCATATTATATGAAAGTAAATATTTATGAAATCTACTCTTTACTGTATACAACAGCATGGAAATTAAAGGAACAGGTACACCATAAAAAGAAAGTGGTTTAAAGGAATGGCAATATAATGTACTATTGCCTTTGTATTTGCTTCAGAAATGCAACTATAGTTTATGTAAACAAGCTGCTGTGTAGCCAAGGTACATAGTAAATAACAGATAGGGGCTGATTTATCAAGGGTCGAATTTCGAAGTGGAAAATACTTCGAAATTTGACCATCGAATAGAAAGACTTCAACTTCGAATATCGAAGTCGTAGTTTTTTTTACTGAATTTGGCTATCCTGCGGGTCAAAGTAAAATTGTTCGATCGAATGATTTTGCGACTTTAAAAAAACCTAGAAAAATGCTCTAAAAGGTCCCCATACGCTAACATAGCAATTCGACAGGTTCAATTTGGCGTACTATTGTAGTTTTTTTAAAGAGACAGTACTTCGATTATCGATTGGTCGAATATTCGAACATTTTTACTTTAAATCGAAGTCAAAGTTGTAATAACCTATTTGATGGTCGAAGTATCCAAAAAATTACTTTGAATTTCGCATTTTTTAACTCAGAGAATTCTCTCGAATACACTTCGACCCTTGATAAATCGGCCTTATAATGTTATACTTCCAAACGTATTTGTTATCTGCTGTGTATCCTTTTTCAGCCTTGAATGGCTGTCCCAATTGCTACACAGCAGCTTGTTTATATAAACTATAGTAACACAAACACACAAGTTGTACCAGTGCAGCACAGCAGAACATTATTTTTCATACCCTTACTTTAAAACACATTTTTTTTGGTGTTATTGTTCCTTTAAGTACGGTGCCCATTTTCCATTTTCCAATCCCTTCCCAGAATCAATTAGCTACACTGCTTCTTGCCTACACTGACTACAATCAAGATGTACATTTGTGGTGTGCATTTTCCTCATAGTATTCCTATGTGCAACCACTTTTCTGTTCAGGGGGAGGCATGTTGAACTATGCAGACACCCTAGGGCAAAACTACCACATGTACAGGAGGTAAAACCTCAACAGAGTCCACCCTAATGGGGTCAAGCAACAAAACTTTGATAGCAAAGTGTTACTTTGCTACAGATCAAACCTCTGATGTGGCAGGAGTAGTATTTCTGATAAAGATCTGACAGCTGACTAGGTGGGGTGCAATTTTTTCACCAGGGCCCCATGGTCTATAGTTATGCAATTGGGAATCCTCCCCAAATCCCTAGTAGTATATAAAATATTTTAAGATATTAGCTAAAAAATGTTTGCAGAGCAGCTTCCCAGAAATTTCTTTATGTCTATGTATGTGTGGCTAACTTGTTTATGTCCTTTTGCTGTTTGAAATATAATCTAAGATGAAAATGTTGATTGTAAAATCAGACCAAGCAACTATAAAAAAATGTTAAGTCAGCAAAAAAATACAATCAACCTCTTTGGCAAAAAGTAAAAATCGTGCTCAGTACTGATAGTAGTTTCTATTTTTCTGTATTAATATATATATAAATATAAGTATAAGTCCTGGAGTAATAAAAATGTTTAGCAGAACAAAATATATCAATTTGCTAATAAAACAAATCAGTTTGGAAATGTAGTTGCTGTATATAAAATTCAGATAAAGTGGTTTCCTCCTGATTGTTAAGAGATGTCTGCACACTAAGTACACGTTTTAGCAATTATGTTACTTTATATTTACACAAGCAAGACAAAAATACATGGCACAGGCAATCAGTAACACAGTGGTATTTGAATGATATCCAACGTGCGGATGAATTTAGCTTGTAGATATCATTACATAATTTTAAAGAAAATAATCAGCTGCCAGATTGTATTTTTTCTTTTTGATAGTTCACATTTTTCTGTCAGGTTGTTTAAACCACAGAGTGGGTCTAAATACATTGTATGACTTGGAAAATGCCAAAACACTCATTGGCTGCTATGAGCAAATTGTTTTGAGAACTCTATCACAACAAACTCATGAACATTTTAGGAGTTAAGTGATTAAAGATGGGACGCTGAGTAAAATCCAAAGATATAGATTCAGAACTCCTCAACAATGGAATGGGTGAAAACAATTCTTTCTTAAGAGTAATGCAAATGTACATCAAAACCAATCAATCATTTTTTAAAAGCTCAAGACTGAAAAACCCTACTTTTCCTGTCATGAAATCCCTAGAATTTTCCAGTACGAGTGCCACTCTGCAGACTTTTTTTCTTTTTACCATATGTCCTTTGTTTTTATTTTACCAGCTTTGCTTACATTAAAAACTAGAGAGAACATCCAATCTGCACACTCTTCAAATGTCACTCAAAGCTCCAGTTAAAAGCAAAATATTATCCTCCTCAGCAGGGTGAGGAAAGATATGGGTGATTATAAAGAACCTGCAACACAGCTGAAGATAAAGTTGTGCTTAGCATAAAAACTCATGGGCTATTTTCTATAGATTATAAAGAAAAACACCATAAAAATAACTTGGCTTTAAACTTTTTTCAACCAGATAAGTACTACAAAATATACTTTAAAATGTATTTTTTCAGCTAGAAAAGTATTACATAATTCTATGTGAATTTCAGTTGATGGCACAATTCCACAAGGTTCATATTCCCAATACTCAGCTGATATATGCATGTTTTCAATCACTCTGGAGTAGTGTTGAGGGAATTTACAAAATGGCAAAAAATTTATGAAATGCATTGAAGTCAATGGTCATCAAAAAGTGCAACATAAAAACATGCATGACAGTTTCTCTTGATGCATTAAAATGCATAAAAGCCAATGGGCATTTTCTTGCTGCAACTTTTTTGTCTTTGTGACTTTTTTGTCCAAACACATAAAAGTTAATTTACTTTTTTCTTTTGGTGACTTATTTTCTCTGAGATATTTCTTTTTTGTTGACTTTTTTGGAATGGCAAATTTTTCTGCAGCAAATTTTTGCCACAGTTTCATGAAAAAATTAGCAGAAGACAAAATGTGGAATTTTGTAGGCATACATGGACCTAATGGAATTTCTATACATGGGATTCCAATACATAGACCGTTATGTGGAGTTATAGTAGTGGGTGAATGACAAGTCTCTTTGATTCAGCTCTTATTTGTTGTGGCCATATCTAAACTGGTTTTTGAAAATCACTAATTGAATATATAATGTTGCTTAATCATTTCCACACTTGTGCATATATACAAGGATTCTGTGCACATGAAATGAGTTTGGCACCCCACTCTCCTTTGTGGAGCACAGGATGCTTTTCATAACTACCCTGTCTGCCTAACACTCCTAAAGTGTTCTATTGCACAGTCTTTACCTCATTCACAGGATGCTACTACTTCAATAAGGGCCAACATTCCCTTAGGCACTAAGCTTCATCTTCCTAGCACATCCAGATCCAGCACCAGGTGATGTTCAAAAGGGAAGAGACATGCTTCTTCCTTTAAATCAACCACTGGTATTAAATAGTCAAACAAGACCTATAGGAACACATACCTGCCCAGGGCCTAGGTTACAGCTACGAGGACTTCTTGAACTTTCACAGGCACCAGGTCTGTAATAACAGGAGGAGCAACCTACACATGGGCTCTATTCTTAAGCAGTGAGAACAGGGCTAATCTGCACTAACTGATTCTGCTCCCTGCACCAAGCCCAGATTTCTGACCCAACACTCCAACCCCTGCAGCACTTGCCTCAGGCATCAAGTGTCAGATCAGGTCCTTGTAACCCATTTCTGCTGGATTGTAAACTGGCCTGTTAATCAGATTTGTTCATGACTGGTTTTCTATCGAATTAGTTTTGTATCATAATGGGGAACTGCATTCAAGATTTAAAACAACTTGAACATTAAATTCATCAATTTATTGCTTCTAGATTTGTTCTGAAATAATTCTGCATCTAAACCAAACCAATGCTCAAGAGCCTGAAATCACCCATAACCAGTTCAATGTTATTTTAATTATATCAATATGGAATCAATATGTAATCCTGTCAAATCTAGTTTTATGGTTTAAAACTCAGAAAATCATTTTGCACAGCGTAGAGATTTATATAAAACTAGATCATGCACACAATAAATGACTCAATGTGTCTGAGATTTCTAACGCTCATTGCTTCTCCACTTGACAGCCTAATTGCCTCTTATTTATAACCCATATAGGTGGTTTTAATTTCAGATCAGGACTTTACTTGGTAATGTAATAACCACAGGTTGCAAGAGGCTAAACTGAGGGCAATAAAGAGGAATTAGACACTCAACTAGTAGGGAATCCTTATAAAAGCAGTCAATGAAACAGGCAAACCACATTGTAATTAATATGTGCACTTGTCTAGTATATGCTAGATTGCTATTGCTTCAAGTAAAGCGCCAAATTGTTAATGCCTCTATAATTTGATTTCCTTCAGATATCAGTGTTTGAAGTTTCATGTTATTGTGGTAATATTACTTTAAGTACAAAATAGACTTTCATATATACAGCTATGGTATGACAGGCTTTATTATTGTTATTATTTTTTATTTAAGGGTTCATTTTATGAACACAGTTAGGCACAGATTGATCAAGGGTTGAGTTTCGAAGTGCAAAAACATCGAAATTCGAATTTAAAAAGACCAACCGAAATGAAGTTGAAGTTTTTTTTCCTTCGAATAGGTCCGTTTTCATTCAAATAGGCCTGTATTCAATCAAATTCAATTTTTTTAATCGAAGTAACATTCAATTCAAAGTTTTTCCCAAAATGGAATTTTGGAAAATTGCCTTCTCACTTTTCAGAGCTTTCTGGATAACAGGCTTACAGTTAAGGCCATACTTGTAATATGGAAGTATCATATACTTGATAACAACTAAGCTGCATAAATCCATATTGGTGGCAAAACAACCCTATTACTGTTAGTTTATGTTCACATGATTTTTTAGCAGTTAAGGTATGGTCATCCAAATTACAGAAAGATTACTTATCTGGAAGGAAGCATTCCTCTACTTGCATTTACTTGATTTCATTTGCAACGTCACTTTGTGGGGCGTTTTGTCAACAGGCAAGGCAAGTACAGGAATAAAGCACATTCTAATGTTACAGTGTCATGTACTTTCTAAGCCTAATGTAGACTGTTTAGTCCTGCACAGTAGTTCATCAAAACTTTAATTTTGGTTGTAATTTACAACCAGCTGTAGGTAGAACAATGAAAGCAACAATTTGATGCTTTTTCTTGGGTTACAGCCCACTGGCAAATTTGTCCAATGTTGAAAAAAATGCATGCAATGTAATTGCTTTAAATACTGGCCTTATAGGTGGTAGTATCCATGGAATAGCTAATTATTCAAAGTTGCTTTGTAAACTCAGAAATCACCTATTGGCTAGACCATTATACATAGTTAATACATTTCAAAGGAAATACTTAAAGATGTTAATTTACTTTTGTAAATCTTTTTCATGTACTTTACAAATGTTAAATTCATTTGACCTAATTACAAATGCACACAATGGGCCAAAGATCGAGAAACAGGTACAACACCGCATTTTTTAAACTTTTCATTTTACCCATCAATTAAAGGTCAAAGCCTCAGAAGTGTGCACTCCTACAACAGAAAGAGTTGCTCTGCAGGATGCAGCACAGCCTACATCCAGCAGCACTGCATCATTCTGGTGAAGCATGAAGAAAAATATATTTGCTAACTATTGCTTAGTGATATATACAGTAGTAGTAATTATATATATATATATATATAATTATATCATGTTGTTATCATTCATTTAGAAGATCCTTAGGGCCATTGAGCACAAGCATTGTCTTCATCCCAGCTCATACTGCTGATTTCCATTGCTTCCCTATGATCTGAGTGCCAAATACAGTGGATTACCCTGCAAGGATAATGTAATGATCACAGTGGGGAACCGCTGTGATGGAGGGAAGCAACTCCATGGGGAGTAGACATGGAGGAAGCCCCTGGGTGCAGCCACAGACAAGGGGAGCAGACTCGAAGAAGTAACAGGTTTAATGAAGACTGAAAATCATACAGGAAATGTTCAAAATAAAGTCTTTACCAGGAAGATAAAAAAGAACTTGGAACAAGGAATCTTGAACAAAACACTGGAACAAGGAATACTTGGAAACGAGGAACAAGAATCAAGTTCGGCAGGTCATCCAGGAAAACAGGATACAATAAAAAGCAAAGCTCAGGGCATGTTTTGTAAAGGGCAACTGATTAGGAAACAGGGAAGACATGAGGGTAATGAGGAGGGAGGAGAACAGAGAGGAGAACACACTTGAAACAAGACAGATATGCAAAATAACAAAACAATAACAAGAAGATGACAATACCAACCCCAAGAGCCTCCAATGGCTCATATGGTAAGTGCATCCAACTGTCCAGGACACAGAGTCCCAGGTTCAAGTCCTGGCTGGCCCTTACACATAAGTACTACACAAAATGGGACAACCTATTGTGCATTCCACAGACTTTAATGATTCATAAATATAGTGGCAATTTAAATGCCATGTGTGACCTTGCCATTATCTTATCCTGCCCAATTCTTATTTCGTGTTTTATTTATGCTACCTCCCTCTTGTAGTTGAGTCTAGAAATAGAAGATTAAAAGGGATTGGGTTAGTTTTGAGGACTGTAACACATTTAGATATACACAACATGTTCACTGAAGGCCATTTTCCTCTGTTTGCACATAGTGTATGTGTGTTTTTATTTGTGATTTCACCCCCTTGTTACTTCTCCACCTTGCTATATTTCCTTTGGCCTACACACATACAAAACAATTGTGGCCATTCATAAAATTCCCTTGGATGGGCACTTGCATTGAGCTCTGGGTGGCCTACACTTAACTGTATTGCCATAAAATAAGATAACGGGTAAATTACAAGAATAAAATATTTATCAACCAAAATGCAGAGTTTGCCTTAATTTCAGCACCACTGAGTCCATGAAGGGGTATGCACCTGACACAATGCATCAAAATTCTACTAGATTCTGTCATTTATGTTGCTCAGTATCAAAATTACATGCGCTTCCAGTCCCAGATCTTGTTCTCTGTCCCCTCTACAAAATATTGTCAGCTAAATCCATTGTTTTTTTAATATTTTTTCCTCACACAATGGCACAGTAGCCAATATCAAACAATCGGAAATTATTTCTAATCATTATACTTCAAATTAGAAAACAAAAAACAAACTTTTTGGTATAATTTTGTGTTTTTGTAATGCATCAGCCTATATATTTCTTAGGGACTTGGGGTCGAATATCGAGGTTAAAAAACTACGATCGAAAATTGACCTTTTTCGATTAAATAGGTCCATTTTTGATAGAATAAAATCGTTCAAATCGTTTGAATTCATTGTTCGATTTGAACGATCCAAGCGATTTTGGCTAGAAAATTTCAAAATAGAATTTCAGCAGGTTTAAGGTGGCGAAGTGTCAAATTTGAATTTTTTAAAGAGACAGTACTTTTTTGAATGGTCGAATTTTAACATTTTAATTTTTTTAATTCTAATTTTCACTTCGACCCTTAGTAAATCTGCCCTCTAGTGTTAGGTTTCTTCTTAAAAATCATTTTACCCACCTTTTTGAACAGGTGAACACCCTGGAAGAAAAACATGTTTGTGCATTCTGACATCATAAGGAGGAAGAGAAACATCCCGGACTAACATAACCCTGCACTGGAAATGCATGTAATGTGGTGAGCACACTACAGCAGAGTGTAAAAGGACTTATGTTAAGAGCAGAAAACTGTAAGGACATTGAAACATTTGTGCCATAAGCTACTGAAAATACCTTCCCCTTTAAACAAAACAGGGATTGCTTGTCCACATATTGCGATTTATTTAAGCTGGCCAACTACGTCAAAGTCATCCCCAATATGGTCAGTCCTACGCTCAACTTTTATCTGATTCATTAAAGGAAAAGGAAAACTATACCCCCAAATTAAATACTTGAGCAACAGTTTATATCAAATTAAGTGGCATATTAAAGAATCTTACCTACCTGGTGTGTATATTTAAGTAAATATTGCCTTTTTACATCTCTTGCCTTGAACCACCATTTCATGATGGTCTGTGTGCTGCCTCAGAGATCACCTGACAAGAAATATTTCAACTCTAACAGTAACAGGAAGAAGTGTGGAAGCAAAAGACACAACTCTGTCTGTTAATTGGCTCATGTGACCTAACTTTATAGTTTGTTTGGTATGTTTGTGTGCACCATTGAATCCTTATTTTTTAAAATGGCAATTTTCTATTTATGAATACCCAATGGCACATACTACTGAAAAAGTATATGATTATGAAAATGGTTTATTTAATGAAGCAGGGTTTTACATGTGAGTTGTTTTATGCAATATCTTTTTATAGAGACCTACATTGTCTGGGCGGTATAGTTTTCCTTTACGAATTCAATTGCTTCTTTATACTGTTCATTTTACCTGTAACTTACTTGCTGCTTTCAAAGTAAAACTCCCAAATTTGGTTGCCCTTTTATTAGCCACCTGTGGGATAACTTGACTATAGCTGGAAGGGGTGGGAGCTACAGCTTGGGGATGCCTTTGACATAGTTGGCCAGCTTAAATATATTGCAATATATGGACAAACAATCCCTGTTTTGTTAAAAGTGGAAGACATTTTTAGTAGCTTAAGGCACAAAATGCTTCAATGTCCTTAATATATTTATAATGGCTTGAGCGCAGAGGACCTCTTGTATTTATCTATGTGAATCATTGCACCCCCGCTTAATGTTTTTAAAAATTAATGGTGAGCACCACTTTCTCTTGTTTATATATAAAAAATGTTAACAGGGGATTATTTTTACCACCCCAAATCAGTCAAGGACTGGTAGCCTTTATATGATATAGTTATTCTTACTAGATAATGATTCAAACAGTGCTCCATTTGTAAAACTAACATACAGTATAAGTCAGCCTACCTCATCTAGGCTAATGGGCCCAACACCCAACTAATTATGTTCACATCATTGTTCACCTTAAATAAATACAAAATAAATAAATAAATATCTGTTTCTGTAACATAGCACCAGTAAATAGAATCTGCTTCTAAATGACAAAATCTGTGTTTTCCTTGGCTTCCTTGTTCCCTTTGTACTGTTTTTCTGTCCTTGATTTTTTATTGTGTGCCAATTGAACTTTAGACAAATGCACATTTTATAACTTTCAGCAAATAAATGCATGAAAGCAGCTGTAGAAAAGCATAAACAAAGCCTATACAGTTTTATACAAAACATGCACAAATCTTTAAAGAAGAAATACAGTTTATGAAAACTGTGTATCTGTGGGCATGGAGCATAGCTTATGTATTCTGTTATGTATATGAATAGGAACTAGGCTTAAGTAAAGAAGTTACCATAGATAGCACTGATAATAATGTTTTCATAACACAAACCCTTTCTGCAGAGATGGTCACTGGTTCACCCAACATACATGTGAAATAGTTAAATAATTAAAGAATATTTAGTGCAGGCAAAGATAACAGACTGACTCATCTGTTTGGCATCTATCTATCTATCTATCTATCTATCTATCTATCTATCTATCTATCTATCTATTTATCTATCTATCATCTATCTATCTTTCTATTATCTATCTATCTGGTCTGTCTGGTCTGTCTTGTCTGTCTGCCTGTCTGTCTGTCTAGCCCACAGTGTGCAAAGAGAACATGGTACATCTCCACATTATAATAATGCTTGAGAAAACCTTAATGTATAAAGAACAAGACTTGAACTAAAAATACAATGTGCTCAGCTTTTATGGTTTAGCCACGTCTATCTTAATCTAGTGCATATCTCCATGTTCCCAAGCACTCTGACTCTCTGCATTACATCCAAGTAACATAGTAACATAGTGGGGCAGATTTATCAAAGGTCGAATTTCAAAGTAATGGCAGTTTTTTTTTTTAAACTCCCATTACTTTGAAATTCGAATAAAGAAATAACATTTTCAAAGGAGAATAGTCCCTATTCAAATTGATTGATTCAAATTTTTTTGTGTGGTCGATCAAATTCGAATTGCAAGAGTGGCCCCCCCAAAAATTTGATTTTTCAAAGTCCACCAAATGACTCCATATAGGGTCTAGGGGTCTAGGAGGTCCCCCATAGGCTAAAACAGCAATTCATCAGGTTTTAGATGGTGAATGGTTGAATTTGAATTTTTCGAGAACCAGTACATGATAAATTTGATATTCAAATATTCAAATTTTTTTAAATTCAAATATAATTTTGACTATTCCCTAGTTGAGGTACACTAAAAATAACTAAAATTTTTAGTTTTAAAATTGAATTTTCAATATGACCCTTGATAAATCTGCCCCAGTATGTTAGGTAGAAAAAAGACACACGTCCATCAAGTTCAACCTTTTGACATTTTTAACCTGCCTAACTGCTAGTTTATCCAGAAGAAGGCAAAAAAAAAACCTGAAGGCTCTCCAATTTGCCTCAGAGGGGGAAAAATCCTTTCCAAGGGACCCCACTAAGAGCCTTACTCCAAGCAGTCCATTAACAACCACCCTCTGTACCCTATCCTATAGCCAGTTTCCGATCCATGTGCAAACAGCTTCATTAAGCCCAACAGACCATAGTTTAGAAAGCAGTCATTTGTGGGTCATGTATCAGATGCTTTGGCAAAATTCATATAGACCATCTCTACAAAATATGTTGGCACTATAGAAATACATGTTAATAATAATAATAATAATAATAATAATAATAATAATCACATCTACTGCCCCCCCACTGTCCAGCAACTTACCTCATCATAAAAATCAATCAGATTCGTCTGACATTACCTATACTTCATAAAGCCATGCTGATTGCTGTTCATAATGCCAACTAGGACACATTTTTGAATCTGATTCCTTTACAAGCCTTCAAATAATTTGCCCACCACAGAAGTCAAATGTACTGGCCTATAATTGCCAGGCTGACATCAGCTTTTCTCCAATCCATAGATACATACCAAAAAGTGAATCTGAGAAAAAATAGGGGCTGGTCTAAAACTGAACTCAGCTCTCTTAGGGGTAGATTCATCAAAGAGTGAAGTTAAGAGTGAAGTTCTGCCACTAGAGGGAAATTCCACAGCTTTCAATTCATCTCTATGCGATTTTTAAAGGCGTATTCATCAAAGGGTGAACTTTCACTTCACCCATTGATGAATACGCCTTGCAAAATCCCATAGAAATTAATTGAGAGCTCTCTCTAGTGGCGGAACTTCACTCTTTGATGAATCTACCCCTTAGAACCCAGGGGTGTATGCCATCAGGCCCTGGAGCCTTGTTTAAATTAATTTTTATTAAAGCTTTATGAATCATATCCTGAGTCAGGCACTGAATAGATTGAGCTGAGCCATCAGTGCAGGCATGAAGTGGGAACTCAGACTCCTTTAATATATACACTGAAGAAAAGAACATTTGCTACTTCTGTATCAGATACAACTAGTGATGGGTGAATTTATTCACCTGCAGCTAATTCGCAGCGCATTCCCGCGTGAAACATTCGTGAAATGCCAGCAAAATTTTGCCTGGCGAAAATTCGCTGGGTCTCGTTTTTTTTTACGCTGGCAATGGATGCCCGCATTCAAAATGGATACCCACATCCAAAGCGAAGCAGATTCGCCCATCACTAGATACTGGTACCATTATTTAAAGGAGCAACACTCTCAACCTGCATCTTTTTAATATTAAACACTTAAAAACCTTTTTGGATTAGTCTTAGCCTCACTTCAATGCACTCTTCATTTCCCTTCTTTGCCTTCCAGATTTCTGATTTACAACATGTATGATAGTGTTTATATTCATTAAATGCAGCCTTGATAAATCTGCCCCTTAATGATGTAATATTATGTTCACTATTACCCAAGGGTTCAATGACTTACACATTTGTTGTAAGTTTCGGGTCATTTGAGATCAGTAGTGATGGGCGGATTTATTCGCCAAACTCAAATTCGCTGAGAATTCCCGCAATTCGCCACTGGCAAATAAATTTGCAAAATGCCTGTGAAAATTTGCCAGAGAAAATTCGCCCGCATCAATTTCCGATTTCCACAATTTTTTTTTAAATTCACAAGTTTATAGTGAAATCGTTCAAAATTCTTGAATTTATAGTGAAATCGTAAATTCACCAATTTCCAGTGAAAAAGTTGAAATTTATGAATTTCTAGTGAAAACATTTGAATTTCACGAATTTAGTGAAATAGTTCAAAATCCACGAAAATATAGTGAAATAGTTTGAAATTCACAAATTTATAGTGAAATAGTTCAAATTTCACAATTTTTTTCGTGAAAACGTTTGAATTTTTCATGAATTTTCCAATTTAACTATTTTCGCAAATTATTCGCCATTTCACAAATTTCCAGAGAAAAACTTTGCAAAGCAAAATGCCCCAGATTCCCCCACCACTAATCACTAGATCCAGAATAGCAGTTATCTGGTTGGCACCTCAACAACCTGTGCCATAAAATTGTCATGCAACAAGTTTATAAACTTGCTCCAAATAACTGATCTGGCAGGACTGTTGCTCCAGTCAATATCTGGGTAATTAAAATTCCCCATTATCATTACTTTACCCCTTTTCTATTGGCATCAAGAGCTTAGCCTTTTCATCCTCACTTACATTAGGGGGTCTATAGCATACCCCTACAATTAATTTGCCGGGCTGTTTACAACTAGTGAATAACTCCATTCATAAGACTCCTGCCCCCTCATTTTCTAACATAACCTCCTCCTTTATATAAGCTTTTAAATCCTACATAACAAACACTCATACCCCTCCTCATTTTCTATTGCCTCTGTCTCTCCAAAACAAAGTATTGCTGCTGATATTAACTGCCCAGTCATGCGACTCATTTAGCCATGTTTCGGCCACACCAATCATATTACTAATCATATTTTCCCTCTAGCATCAGCACCTCCAGCTGTCTAATTTTACCAGTCAGACCCATTGCATTTGCACAAATACATTTAATACTGGTACGATTCTGAACAAATGACGTGGTCCTCCCTATCTTTAACAGTACCCCCAAACAAAATCTAACCTGTCTTCCACTGTATCTTTTACTGATCCCCCCCCACACCTACACTGTAGTTTAAAATCTCCTCCAACCCTTTAGCCACAGGAGTATTTGAAAAGCCTTTACTGCAGTTTTAGGGCATCGCACAGATCTAACGTTTTGATCATTGGATTAAAATTTAGAAATGCAAACACAGTGGATGTTATAAAATGCTCCTTCATCTATAATCACTTTCTACTTTAGTGATGAACGTTAGAATGTTCTTGTTGGGCCAAATCTTTGCCTAAAGTCAGTAATCCTCCTGCAGTTCCCCCGGAAACCACCCCTGAACAGTCCTTTTGCTTTTTCTTTTACTAAATAAAAATGCTATTTAAATATTTCTTCTGCATGTGGAATATGATTAGATGTTAATATCAAGAGAACTCTTCTCTTTTGCTCTTGAGAACAGTCATTTAGAGAAGTGCTATATGTTTTCAGCATCAATTATAATTCTTAACATTGTGTTTTAGAGAAAAGCATGGTTCTTCAAATCCTTAGAACTTCTACTAATGGTAAATTGTCAGTATATATAAAAGAAGGTTCTATGGCCCATTGACTTTATTTAGATTGAAATGCTAAACAGGGCTAAGCAGAAGCATCAGTAGGGAATAGGGGTATGCACTCAGCGGTTTTATGTTCATTTCTCTATTTACTGCTTACCCCTCACCGGGTTACGCAATCAGGAAAAATAAAAAGCAACAACAACAAAGTTTTCTTTTGTGTTACAAGGTTATTCATTTGCTGTCGTTATTGCCTAGCACTCACAATTTCATGTTGTATTTGGAGATGACTAACACACTGACCAAGATAAGGGAATGTTTTCATTCTGATACTTTTGTTTGCTTCAGTGTTGCATTTGTTTTGATGTGCTTCCCTACGTGTCTGTAAATATCCAGCTAGAAATCAGTGTAATGCCTAAACATATCCCTTTACAGGTAAGCCAATATGTTATGGGGGCATTATAGGTATATTGCGAACTGAAGTAGATGTTTGACTATTGACAGATGTTTGTGCACCTGCCTCCTTGCTTTAAAATCACTGAATTTAAAAGGTTTGTATTTAAGTGGGTTGTGGAAGCAAATGGACAATGACAAGCCACAATAAATATGGACCCTGCAAAAAAATGTTATTACAACATTTCAGGGTCAGGTGGGTTCTCTACACAACAGAAGTAAGTAATTTTGAGTGCCCCCAAGAATATACATGTGGATCTTGGGGTTGGTTCAGGTCCTAGAGGGCCCCAGTCTAGTCATCCTTATTTCCACCAAAGGATTACATAAAAAGCTATATAAAAAAGTGTCACTCTGAATATAAAATAAATGGCATGTTTATGAAACTCCTTATTGGTGATCATGATAATAAACATAATACATTACAAATGGTTGTAGCCATAAAGGTGTGTGCTTTGTTTTACATCAAACCAATGCCTAAAATCATGTCATTAGTTTACAGAAATCTAGTCCTGGTGTAATTAATTTGAGAATTTCTTGTGAAAAAATGGTGCAGACCAGTGGTTCTCATGAATTCAGTTCAACATGTTACTCATTTTTGTATTTAATTTTTACAGCACCAACATATTTATAATTGTTCCACCAGCCATCAATAGACAGGGTTTACCCTGCTTGCATGGAGTCTTGTGTGGCAATAATTCCTTTTTCAATTGAATTTGGAGGATGCCGTTCCCTCATACTGTGCACCGTTGTCATTATGCAAATGAAGGGCACATAATAACTTCCAGAAGGTGGCAGCACTACTGACAGCAGCTAACACAGAAGTTTGGCAGATTTGAAATTAGCTTAGTAGGTTTATTAGGCAAGCAAGAAATTTCAGCTGAGCATGTGCGAGATTTTCAGTTGGCTGTGAAGATATAGGTAGGAGGAGGAGAAATGCAGTCGAGATAGGGGAGATTTTGCAGAAGGTATAGTGAGCTAAAAATTTACATTATACAAAGAATTCTAACTGTTTTAAAATTCTAAAATTCTTGAACTTTCACATAGTATTTAGTAAATGATTGGTGTCCTTTTAGTGGTCAGGGTGCCCTGGTAGGTTACTTATTGCACTTTACCTGTTGGTGCATGGGAAGTACAGTCTGTGTATACATCAAATGTAGGAAGGTGATACCCACCTCAACTCCACTGGCACCCAACTCTTTATTTCCACCATAGGATTATATAAAAAGCTATATTAAAAAGTGTCACATTGAATATACTCCTCAACTCTTCAGGCAGATTTAGCTGTGTAGAATTTAAAAATATATACAGTAGGTATGCAAGGCACTGTAGAGGGCCTATATATAAATATGGCTCCTCTTGTAGGGGTCAGTGAATTTTCTCTCCAACCTGCAATAAGATTGTTTCATAGTATCAGATAACCACTTAGCAGCACATTGTAGTAAACATATACCTTCACGTTTTTTGAGGGATCTACATTTTACACTTCTGTGTTTCTATGCTTTGCAATGTTGCATATCAGCAGGGGAGATCAAAAGAGGAAATTATTTAAAAGATCCTAGCTTCTGATGGATCTATTTACTGGTCTAGAGTGGAAGGTTCACAATGAGACCCAAATGTTGTCCGGTTAAATTTGTTTGAGGATAGTCCTGCTGAGATTAACAGAGAGACCTGTTCACGTGGTGTTGAAGCAGAAGAGGACTGTTACGGGCAAACTGTCTTGCCATCTGTTCCAGAGGAGAAAGAACTAAGTGACAGTGAGGGTGAAGTGGGAGCTGATTTGGAGGATCCAAATCCCCCTTGCACTGGTGCGCCACACCTACCTACCGTTGGTCACAGCCCAGTGACTAAAAGACTGTTTGAAGTGACGCCTCTGACAAAGTTTAAATACACTGCATAATGTGAGAGTTTGAACCCACCCCTAAGTGATGTCTTTGAAGCAGCCCAGCTTGTCGAAGTATTGGCACAAATTGATGAGAATTTGTGACAGCTGGCATACAATGGCAATTATAAGAGACTGAAAATATTTTCAGGTGTGGAACCCACTCCCCCAGGTGAAGAGACCTTTGACCTTTGCTGATTGGCCTGGGTCTGGAACTGCTTTGTGTCACAAGATCCAAGAGAGTTTGTCTGAAAATGTAAAGAGACTGCAGCAGATATTAACGTTACTTGTTTGCAGAAGGCTCATTGCAACTGATTGTGTTGATTCCATGAGACTGAAACTGTTATTCCGAGGAGCATTGTTTATGGACCCCACTGCTGTGATGTTGAGATCTTTCTACAGAGGAAAGAAATAACCCACTTATCAGTAGTTAATCTGAGAGATCCGAAGGGAGGAAGTTAATATTCTACGTTGAGAGAAGAAAAATCGTAGTTCTGAAAAGACTTCCAGTGATTTCCTAGAGGAGGAAGGGATTACGGAAAAATAGATTGCAAAGCTCAAGGCTCGAGTGTCTGGAAGGGATGAAATGCCAACTATGTCTAGACTGGCTCCCTCTCCGAAAGCAAGTGTTTCCTTTGTGGTCGGTTGGGCCATATATCTACCAACTGCAATAAGCAATGTGAAGAGGTTGCAGCTGCAGAAGTGACCATATCTGGATGTGATGTGAAGAAGCTACCCTAAAAGAGATATCAGAAGAGACGTAGCCAGGTGAAGTGTTACACCTGTGGTTGGTACAGTCATACTTCCCTCTCCTGTGATTGGGGATTGAATGAAGAATCTTATGATGGATATGTGACATCCTTCCCATGTGAAGTGGATATTCCTGAGGAGAAGTCCTGTGGCATGAGGATGGTCTCTGAGCACTCTAGCACCCCTGATAAACGTGAGAGACTGGGCCTGGGAAAGCACAAGTCTTCAGGCAGGGGGAATGTCAGGGTAGTTAGTGAGAATGTTTTCCCCTGTGATTCTCCCCCAGAGCTTAGGGAGAATAAGAAAGGTCAGGAAGGGCAAGTAAGGATGTTGCCCATTCAAGCAGGGGGAGAATGTAGGAAATCCATGCAAAACATTGCAGATATCTCTGTAAGGGCAGAAGCACAGAGCCTGTATCTGTGTGCTGTAAGTTGTTACCTAGCAAACAGCAATTTAGTGATCTCAGTGCAACAGGAAGTGACACAGCAGCTAGTGAGTGGCTGGCAGGAAAAGGAAATCACAGATACTGGAAAAATAAGAAAGCCTGGCATGGAACTGCATGGTGGACACAGAAGGAAGCCAGGGAGCCACAAGTGGGCCCAGAAAGCTGAGAGGCAACACCCAAAGCATTCATTTGGATCAGGCTGGCAGAGGGATGACAGATACTGTGCCTGGAAAGACAGAGAGTGTGACAGGAATTCAGACTGAAGGAACAACCAGCATGAGATTCCCATCTGAGCATGCAAAGGGGCTGGTAATCATACTATATGCATGAATGTGCTGGATTCACCTGAAGAGAGCTCTAAAGCATCCAAAGAGGATTTGTGAGTATCCTGTTTAACAGGACAGTATCCTAAAGAAGCACTGAAAGATGAAGAGATTTTAGACTTTGCCTTCTTTAGTTAGTTAGACAGCTTGGTGCTAGCAAGTTAGTTAGTGATGCCCTATTGCCACCAGTTGGAAGTGCTGCATGTACTAGTTGGACAGTTATTTTTTACAAACCGTTATTCAGTTCAATACTGTGTGTATTATTACTGTATTCCTAGTGGGTCCATCTTTAGGTGCATTCCCAGATCCCAGTAGGTGGAGGCACTGCGCTAGTAGGTACCAGGTATCCAGTCTCTCCCAATATCACCGCGGAGTGGCTCAGGTTTGTTCTGTGCCATCAGGTAAGCGCCACACATGGAGTGTAACACCGACAAAGGAGTGTCGAAAGGGTTATAAGAGCATAGCTTCACTATAAATACAGCTAAGAATTAAGTACTGTAGCATTCATTAGTATGATCTATAGTGATGGGCGAATCTCCCGAGATTCGCTTCGCCGAGAAATTTCGCTGGTGATTCGCGAATTTATTCGCCAGTGGCGAATCGCGGGAATTCGCCGCGAATTCGGCCCTGGCGAATAAATTCGCCCATCACTAATGATCTAGCCTTGTGTTATTTAAGCAGCAGTCAAGAAAGGATATTCCTAAGACAAAAATGCATTCATAACTCTGATTTGAAAAATATTTATTAATTTGCTAACAAAAATGTATTTTTAATTTTAGAGAATAATTTTTTTGTATTATAAGATACGTAGGTTTTCTGGGCAACACCAGGTACCTCAGTTTGTATTTTTGTGCAACCAAATATTTTTAAAGTGGACCTGTCACCCCAAAAAATATTATCACATTAGTCAAGCAAAATGAACATTAATTACACTATATAAATTATTTTAATCTTGTTTTCTTCAGTCTGGGAATTCATAATTATAGCAAGCAGGCAGGAGTCATTTTGTGGACACTGTTATTAAGGCAAGCCTTGCATCATCTCAGACTCTTGTTTTGCACCAGAATGGGGGACCCGATGTCTATCCCCATGTCCTGGCTACACAATTAAATGGTTAAGAGAACAGGGGGATGTGTGAGGAGCAGTGGCATCTAGGAAGTGCTGAATGGAAAGTGAAAGTAATTATCTGCCCCGCCTCTATGCCTAAGGCATAGAGTAGTGGCAGACAATATTTGATTGACAGCTGAGATTTTTAAATGAGCTTAAAACAGCTATGAATGCTTTAATAAACATTTGAAATTGGATTTCATGTTTAATTTGAAAAGGACTTTTATTATACAGATTTTTGTGTCTGGGTAAAATTTTTGAAAGAGGTTGCCCAGGCCTTGAAAATTAAAGCAGGTCCACAATGGCAAAATTGGCACTGAAAAAAAGTGCACATGATAATCTTTTCTTAAAATCAGTTGAATTTTTATCATATGTGTACTGATAAAATAGTTGAATAAAAATGGTACTTCTAAGTGCTTTCTAAGTGCATTTTTGTTAATTACATTAATAAAACAGCTGTTGTTGATTATAACCTCATTACTTCTGTTGCCTGAGGCTTCTTGAATGCGGGCACCTTTGGCAGGGAGACAGTTAATTAACTGTGGTAGCATAACCTTTCAAACTGACCCATGCATAAGTGGCAGATAATTATTCTTGAATTGGACTTATTTCTTAATAACTATTTGCTGTAATAGAAGCATATTCCTATCTCTATTGCATTCAGTAGTACACCAGTTCCACGCTGATCCATAAACCAACTTGAAAGTCTCATTCTACATACCTTTCTTCTCTCTGGAAACGTATCCTGTTTTTGATCCTGCATTCAGATAATATTAGTAAAACAACAGTTGCGTTGTTATATTAAAGTTTTGCCATTCTAGGCTTTATGCATTAAATTATACAAAATATTCATCTTCCTTTTTTGTTTGTTCTTCGAAAGAAAGAAAGATTAATAAGCACATCCGTCTGATGAAATATCCGAGGAAAAGATAACCCTTGTAGAATGAAATAACGTATTCTGTAGTCAAACGGAACTTCAAAGCCTGCAACTTTTTCAAAGTTTTGAACATTAAACAATAAAGATGAAAAACAATTAGGAATGTGAAAATGCAGCATTGTAGAGTATGGTCACTGTGTGTGTCATATGGCTTTAAAAACAAGTCAAATAAGTGATGATGCCATTAAAACTGAACTAATTAAAGAAAGCTTCTTTTAAGAACTCATTAACTGCAACCTCATTTGCATAATGATGCATATTAATTAAGTTTTAATGAATCTGAATTTGCACCAAGCCTATTCATGTTGGCTTTGAAACAAATTGAACAAATTAGTTAAAAGCTTTTTGGAATCTACTTTTCATACTGAAAAGGATAAGAATGCATTTTGTATTTCTACTAAAATATTTTTTTTCTCTCTTTTAATTTAATTTCAAAGGTGTGTAAACCAATCTATTAATTATTTTTAACCACATTTATTTTTCACATCCTTATAATAAAAACACAACCCTTCTTTTTTTTTTATTAAATAATCATTATGGAGTATTTACTGGCAATAAGATCAACATGTACAGGAGCATTAATTCATTTACTTACAGATGAAATTTGCTTTCTATTCATAATTACCTTAAAGATATATTCTAGGGCTCTGAAGGCTAGCAAAGGTCTTGAAAAAATCTGTTTTTTGCTTGGAAAAGCATAATTATGCACCAAAACCATCCAAATCAAAAAATGACAAATCCTGGTAGGTAAAATATTACTTGTACACATATGGGACCTATTATGCAGAATGCTACTTGGGGTTTTCCTGATCTTTTTTTTGTAATTTGCATATCCATTACTTAAGTCTGCTATTTAAGAGAATGAACACATTCTCTAAGAAAAATATTTTGCCTATTGTGTTTTTAGAGGGTACTATATACTTTATTTGGTTTTGTGAGACAATATTCCTGAATTATGGTCTTACTTCATTATGATGTGATGTTGTGTGCATTTTGGTCTGCTCCTTACTCATTGAAAGCTTAAGACCATTGGATTTTTATACTTCACGTCTCAACAAATGTTTTCTGATATTTATTTCTACTTTACTGCAGAGTTCCATTATCCAAGCTCTGAACTGTAAACATAGTTTTTTTGAATGTCTGCTGAGGTCTGACTTAAAAGAGGAAGGAAACAAGAACACACTCAGTCATATACCAATATTCATTGGCTAGATGGCAGTGAAGAGTGTAAACACGTTCCATGTATATTTATACAGCACCAGAACTACAAATAAAGTTTACTCTTGCTACCTGAAAGATATTTATTAAAATGCCACAAACGTGCAACATACATTTTTGCAAAACCTTAATTTCAAAATTATTGCGTTTCTAATTACAAATTAGCTAAATACTATACTATACAAATACTATTGTACACATCTTATCACAGGACAGCTGTTTTTTTCTAAATAAGGCTGCATAAAATGAACAAATTTCAAAGTTCTATTTTCTTTTCATACTAAAACACAATCACATTTCTTTTTTTGAGGTGTTTATACTACAGATTGATTGTTGTTGCTGTGGTCAGATATATTATGGGAAATTTTAAGATATTCGTGTTCCCTGCTGTTGTTGTAATGAAACACTATTCTAAAGAGTGTACACACGATGAGTTTTTACATTGTTTCATTGTTTTTACACTGCTAGGTTCCAGGGTCTACAAAGCATGTTGGAATTTCATAAAAAAGCTTTGTCAGAACGTGTTTGTACTGGTTTTCAGAAGAACACGTTACATTTCAGATCTAAATATCCTCAGAAATGTATATGTATGAATGCAGTCTGTTATTTTTTTTATTATTATGATGGACCGTAGTCATTTTTGCTTCTTTATCAAATAATTGACTGAGCTATGTTGGGATATGTAGTAAAGCAATAGCTGTACTAAGATCACACCTGTGCTGTTAAAGCCAAAATTATTAAAGAAATTGTTCAGTGTAAAAATAAAAACTGGGTAAATAGATAGTCTGTGCAAAATAAAAAATGTTTTCAATATACCTGTAGTTAGGCAAACATTTAATGTATAAAGGCTGGAATGACTGGATGTCTAATATAACAGTACATAACTTTCTGCTTTGCAGTTTTCTTGATTTCCATCTTACCATAGAGTAACCAATCAGTGACTTGAGGGAGCCACATGGGTCATAACTGTTGCTTTTGAATCTGAGCTGAATGCTAAGGATCAATTGCAAACTCACTGAACAGTCAGCTTCCAAAAACAACAATGTACTGTAGAGTGAAAGGAAGCAAACTTCATGTGATGTCATGTTCAGTGGATCTTTGTTTCATTAAGGGTTTCTCAGCGGAGTGCAAGCGCATCTGAATGATGCACAAGTTAGGGAATGGATATTTAGTGGGAAGTGGAACACCTACATGACAACCCCTTCTGCCCCTCATGAACACAGCATTATTACATGTAGCAGTACTGTATAAATGAGCACAACAGAAGATCTCTGTACAACAAAATGAAGTGCAAATACCTGTGGCAATTCAAACAGAATGGAAGGCAGGGTACAATGTGCAAAAAATTCACTTTGCACCCTGCCTTCCAATATGTAAATGGCATTTAGTGAATAATGGTAGGAGTAAATTTGTTTTATGGTGCACAAAGAGTACAGAAGGTCTTTAGTTGACAGCTGAACAGGTCGTGAAGCTCATGTTGAGACAGAGCATAAAACTAACTAGCAGTGAAGGCAAACTCCTGCCACACCTCTTTATGAAACATTACTCTGTATAATCTTGTGACTGTAAATCTTAGCCAAATGATCTTTGTATCAGTCCCTAGGCAGCAGAAGATTACAGCTTTCATAAAACTAATAGCATCTCTCCATTAAATTAAAGTTTCTATTGCATTGTTTATATTTGCATCAATATATTGTCCTTCTCTGCAAAAAAAAATGTTTGAGCAATATTAGGAAAATGTAATTGTAAAAACACCCTTACATAGCATGCCCTCTCTTGTAATATGTGCCTAATAAGTAATTGTATTATGTCTTTTTTTCAAGAAGAGATTAAGATGAAGTTTCTGTTCTAAGAATATTTAAAGTAGTTTCATGAAAAATTAAAATAAACTGACACCTCATTTATAAGGAATTTTTGGACCAATAAACCTTCACTTATGGAGGGGAAAACAAGAAATGGCACCTGCTGTAAATTAGTAGTAATATCTAAACTATAGATAGTACTTTATGCTTAAAGTGATTCTGTCATAATTTTTATGGTGTAGTTTTTATTTTATTAACCCTGAAAACAATTCATTCTACCATGTAAAATTTAATTCCTGAACCAAGTATATATTTAGCTGTAACATTAGTGGCAGCCATCTCGTCATGTAATATTAGTGGCAGCCATCATTTTGTTCGGTCATGTGCTTCCAGAAAGAACCAGTGCTGCATTATGGAACTGCTTTTGGACCAGTAACCAGTAAAGAGTGACTGAAGTTTATCACAGCACAAGTCATGTGACTGGGGCACCTGGGAAACTGTCAATATATCTAGCCCCGTATCAGATTTCAAAATGAAATATAAAAAAGGTTTACTCTTTTCAAAACCCAATGTCAGTGCAGAAGTCTGCTGGAGCAGCATTATTAACTGATGCATTTTGAATTTTTTTCCCATGATAGTATCCCTTTAAACAGCAACATAGTTACTAAGGGGCCCATTTACTAGCAATCGAATTAAAAAAATTTCCACACATTTCAAAATAAAGTTGGGATTTTTTATTTTTTTTAAATAAAAGCTCTAAAAATGTGAGATTTTTGAAGTGTAAAAACCGTGAAAGCCACTAATACAACACCAGGTAAAAGCTGTCGAGGTTCTATTGAAGTCAAAGGGAGCTGCACTCATATTTTTGGACTGCTTTAAATCAATTCAGACTTTTAGAGGTTATTTTTTAACATGTAGTTCAGTGTACTTTTCTTATTTGTAATAAATCTCATGACATTCGTAGTTTGTGAGTTTAGTCATGGTTTCATAGACATATGTTTTAAGAATTTGTCAACATGGGAGCCTTTTACTATTGAAAAAGAAGATGTAGCCTAGTGGACAGGAGGTTCTCTTACAATGTAGGGCATGTGTGTAGCAGCATATTGAGCAAAGAATGCATGTGATTTTACTCACCCAGTTTTTATTGGTAACCCCAAAGCAGAAAAAAGGTTCCACTAAAAAAATCCTATAGTCTCAGATGCAGCTTACTAAAAAAAATGATGTGCAACAAAAAAAATTGTTGCTGGATTTGTAACAAAACAGTTTCACAAATCGGGACAGATTTGATCATCACTATTTTACACCAGATCATACAACACACAGTCAAATTCAAGCCAAAGGGGAAAAATTCACTTGGCAAAAATTTTTTGGTGTAAGGTGCATTGTAAACACCTGTGTTAAAAGTGGCAATGCCAACAACAATATTCCTCGCTGATTTTCTATGGCAGAATTTGACACCAGGCTGCACAATTGCCTACAATATACGCACAGCTTTATAACTATGTCAGATTTTATATGACAATGACTGGAAATGTCTGTTTTGATTACTGTTTTTTTATTTTACATTTCTTTCCATTTTATAAAGCTCAAAAATTAAAAGGATAAAATTGAGGTGGGAATCTTGATGTCACGGTCGGCACCCAAATACCAGAACAAGTACCAAGCACCCTGGTCTCGGCTCGTGCTTCACCAGTAGTGTGGCCGCCTTTGGCTTCGGGAGGAGCCCTCAGCTACTCAGATGCCACCTGGACTTATACGAGAGGTGCAGAGCAGGAGTTCTGGCTAGCAATGGGGCACGACTGTAGATAGTGTCTGTTAAGGCCGATGGTCACGGTACAGATGGAATAAGCAGATTCGTGGTCAAACTGGCAGGGTCGTGGCAGGCAGATAACTAGGATCGTCAGGCAGGCAAGGGTCAAAACCGGGTAATCAATCAGAAGGATGAGGCAGAATCAGTAGTCAATAACAGGCACGGGTCAGGATACAGATATTCAGAATAGTCAAAAGCCAGGCAGGGTCAAAACAGGAATCAGGAACAAACAGGAAGCTTAAAGCACAGATACAGGCACCAGGAACAAAACCTATCACGGGCAATGATCTAAGGCAAAATGTCCCTTTAAATATTTGAAAGTTCGCGCCACTACGTGCTGACGTCATAACGTCAGCGCGCAAGTGCCTATAAAACAAGGAAGTGCGCGCCGCGCGCACACTAGGAAGCAGGCTGCTGAAGGGGAAGGGAGCAGCGTGGCGGGCGTCCCCGCCGATGGTGCGGCGGGCGTCCCCGCCGCACCACTAGGCCACCAGGGTAAGATTCTCTTACACTTGATCAGTAATCATTTTATAGAAAGGTTACCTTTTATTTTTCATATAGAATATTTTTCCTGGGGAATCTGTCACAGTTAAAAAGGTTCATTCATGAAGACAGTTTATGGAGAAACCTATGAAATCTTTGATGTTTTCAAAATGTAGATGAGTAGAGATCATAAATGATTTATTAAACTTGCATCTTAACTGGTCCTTGCTTTAAACAGTCAGATTTTGTGAATTTTATAAACATTTTTTTTCTGTTTTCTCTTACAGTATAAAGGAATCAAATTTCAAAAAAGTTTCTGCTCATAACAAACATCAAATTACAGTATAAACGCTACTGATTTCCTTTTACACAGTTGTCTTCATCAAGAGTAAAGAGATTTGTGTAATTACTCCTCTATGTTTTGTTTGTTGGGAAGTTCGTTTTTTTTCCCTCTAAGTCAGCAGTTACAAAAGATGGTACACTCATTCTTTAGATTAAAAAACAGTGTTCCCCTCTTTAGTAAACTATTTTTTTATGATGAATTCTTTTAAGAAGATGACAATTAAGAAGTTGCTGTGAAATGAAAATGCATGCTTCCATTTTTGTTATTTCTTTTCTTCATGTGGTCTTTTATCTTTGCTATCCTCAAATTTCTCTTTCTAGGTCTTTGATGGCCAATATGTTGCCCAATAACAACATTTTCATGGATTTGCATTTTAGGAGTGAAAACCTTTAATTAGCTACTTTTAAATCAACCAAACACCCAAATACATATATCTGCCAAGATGTTACACTATAGAGACAAACAAGTAAACTAATGGATAGGCCACTGAGGCTGCAATGCCCCTTTGCAGATATATTGTATGAGTGAGATCAACATTGTAACCCATGTGGCTGAAAGCACATACACTATTTTCCATCTGGGTACATTGAGAAGCAGGAAAGCACCTAAAACATCCTTACTGCCTTTCACCCTTGAATATGGAAGCATGGCAGGGACAATAGTGGAGATTTTCACACTTGGGCAAATTCACTAAAGCGCCAAGTGTCTAATGCTAGCGCTAATTCACCAGTGTGATGTCAATTCTCAACTTTGCCGATTCACTGACAGTGTCCCTGGCGAAAATTTGCTAGCGAAGGAGATCAACTTGCGCAACTTCACACCCTTACGCCAGGCGAAGTTGCGTACTGACGAAGGGACGTAACTATGCTAATTCACTAAGATGAACATTTTTGTGAACATTACCTCTTACGCTAGACGTTACTTCACCAGTTTAGACCTGGCGAAGTTCAATACAATAGATAGGAGTTTGAAAAAAAAACTTGAAATGTTTTCTAAGTCCCAAAAAACGCTGGCGTCTTTTACCTTTTGTAGGGTGATAGTCTGAAAAACAGGGACAATTTTTTTAGGGTTACCCTCCTTCCCCCCCATCATTTCCTAACATATGGCAATTGAGCTATACAGTGGGCACATGTTTAGGGCAATAGGACAACTATTTTATTTATTAAAGTTTTCCTGGGCTTGTATAGTGTATTGCTGCAACATACACCTCTATTATACGCTTAATTTTGCGCCGGATGTAAATCGCTAGCGTAAATGCGCTTTGCCTGGCGAGGTAATGGTATCGCTACTTCGCTACCATTCACCGCCCTGAGTGCAAATTCGCATCTTAGTGAATTTGTGTAGTGCTGGTGAAAATTCACCTGGCGAAGTGCGGTGAACATTGGAGAAGGCAACGCTAGCGCATTTTCGCGCTTTAGTGAATTTGCCCCAAAGAGTCTCTAGGGAGTTTCTTCAGGCTGAAATTGTCAGTATTAAGGTATATGAAAAGTTGTTATAAAATTCAGTCTGGGAAAATACCCTGTAAGAATCAGTCCTCTCTATTTTCATTTCTATTTAAATTAATAATGACTGTAGCTTAATAAATAAAAAGGGAGTTATTAAACACTAATTTAACTTAATTTAACTAACAACACATTATAAAAAGGCATCTAGAATAATCTTTAACATCTTTATTATGTTGACAAATACAGTAATATTTGAATTGTGAAAAAGCAATCCATCTGTTCCTTATAGATTATACCCTTGTTAAAAGTACATTTTAGGGACTGGTGTAGAATTTAAAAAAAATAGCCAGTACTGCTTTACCTGAGACTTTTTGCATTGATGTGGTAAATGTAGCCTAGTTTTCTTCATTTTTACAGCAATTAAGCACTAGAGGCCAGTGTTTCATTAGAGTGTTTGGCAAAATTTTAGACAGCTGATCTGTAAACAATATGACAGACTTCACTCATGTATAAATATACAGATAAGAAGGGCTCCCTGTGCAGAATAACTTATGCTTATCTGTTTTCCTTAGCAACACAAAAACAAAAGCATTGTGAACCCCTCTTCAGAAAAGTGTATTGACATTCTTATATAGAATAAGTTAGTATTATATTAAGATAATGCATTTAAGCTCAGTTTGGGTTGTGGGATATTACTTGCAATCTCACAGAAACTATGATTTGGTTTGAATATTTACATTGTGGTCTGCTCTCTCTTACAATGAGTGAAGGAATCTGTACTCTTTTTAAAAATAATTAAATATGGGGGAAATGTAATAAACGCTGAAAGAAAAATCACATAATTAAGAACAAAATGTAAGGGCCCGTAGGCACAGTTAGGAGTGTGGACCAAGGAGGAGGCAGCACGTCCAATCAGGTTCGAGGTACAAAAGGTTTAGGCAAAAGTATCGTCAAAGTCCTGGCAAAAGGTTCAATCCAGGCAGCAAAGGGTCAATCCGAGGAAACAGGCAGAAGTCGGTACACAGGAAACAATATAACAGTCTATAGTCACACCCAGGAATACACAAAGTGAAACCTATACTTGGGCAAGGCTACAGTGCTCAAGCTCCCTTAAATAGGCTAGTTTTGGCACCAAAGGATGATGTCTTGACACTGGCATCCTGGCGCTGGCGTTCAAGAGCCGTCACCTATTCCATCACTGGCGACCAATCGGCGCCCGAGAAGACGCCCGTGTCACTGCACCACGACTATTCGGACCCACGTGGAGGAGCTGGGTGCCGCCCTCTTGGATGCCATCATGGCGACAAACATCAGTTTCCTTTAGATTACCCCCTTCCTTATGGGGGCCTCAAGACCACCATGAAAACTGCTTGTGAAACCTCCGAATAAGAAGAGGAGCATGGACATCAGAACTTCTCACCCAGAAGCACTCCTCAGGCCCAGATCCCTTCCACTCGACCAGGTACTGCAAGACACCTCTGGAGACCCTAGAATCCTCTGAACTTCAAACTCCTGATGGCCATCAACAAGAACAGGAGCAGGAGCGGGAGAGGAAGAAGAAGGCAAAGCGGGCCTGAGGAGGGACACATGGAATACATTTGGAACCCGCATCTCCGGAGGAAGCTGTAAACGGACCGCTACAGGATTGATAATTTCACTGACAGGAAAAGGGCCGATGAACTTGGGACCAAGCTTGGGAGAAGGCACTTTAAGGTGAATATTTCTAGTTGAAAGCCAGACTCACCAAGTTTATACAGAGGGGAAGAAACACTCCTCTTGTCTGCATATATTTTCTGAGAAAGAGAACTCTTTTCCAGGTTGGACTTAGTAGGTTGCCAAATAGCCGACATATGAGCAGCTTGATCAATGGCAGCTGGGACATTTGTGAGGAGAAGGTCTTGAGGGAAGGCCAGTGCATTTAGACCGTACAGACAAAAGAAGGGAGATCTTTCAGAAGAAGAATGCATTGCATTTTTGTGAGCAAACTCAGCCCAGTGAAGGAGTTCAGCCCAGTCATCCTGACATAAAGATACATGGCAACGGAGGAATTGCTCTAAGGCCTGATTAACCCTCTCTGCAGCTCCATTGGACTGAGGATGTAGGCAGACGAAAACTGGAGAGAGATGTGAAGTTCCTTGCATAAGGAACTCCAAAATTTAGAAACGAACTGGGAGCCCCTGTCGGATACAATTTCTGCTGGAAATCCATGAAGGTGGAAGATGTGCGACAGCTCCTGGGTAGAAGGCAACTTGTGAAGAGGAACAAAATGAGCCATCTTGCTGAATCTGTCTACCACAACCCAGATGACAGTGTGTCCAAGGGAAACAGGTAGATCCACGATGAAATCCATTGCCAAATGAGTCCATGGCCGAGATGGAATGGGCAATGGAAGGAGAAGACCCTTAGGAGGGGATTGTCCAGACTTGGAGGTTGCACAGGTAGAACAAGAGGAAACAAAGTTCTTCACATCTTTTCGTAGGGAAGGTCTCCAAACAAGGTGAGACAAAAGTTCAGTAGTTTTCCTTATTACAGGATGGCCAGCTTGTTTGGAATCATGAGATTAGGATAAAATGGTTTGACGAAGTTCAGGAAAAACAAAGGCTACTCCCAAAGGGGTATCCAAAAGAGCAGAGGATTGTGATTCTAATAATTGAGAGGCCATGGAAGGAAGCAAGGCAGCAACAATCTTGGCAGGAGGCACAATGGGTTCAGGATCCTCAGGGCAAGAATCTTCTGGAACTAGGCTTCTGGAAAGTGCATCTGCTTTCTTATTTCTGGAACTAGAACGGAATGTGAGGATAAAATTGAAGCGTGAGAAAAATAGTGCCCATCTAGCTTGTCTGGGAAGTGTTTGGATAATTTCAAAGTTCTTGTAATCTGTAAAGATAGATACATAAAGGGCACAACGGAAAATGTCATTAAAACTCAAATTATGAGGATAAAAACTTCTTGGAAACCGAACTTAAAAAATACTGCATTCAATGCATTTCATATAAAGGATCTTTGGGAATGATACAAAAAATCCAAAAAACTGCAGTGCTTTTTGAAAGATTTTTAGTATATCTGAATATCCTCTGATAAGTAAATGAAGCATGCTGTGTCTCGGAAGTGCATTGCATATTGCTGGATGACATCAGAATAAGCCAGTTAGACCAATGAAATCTGCCAGAAGCTCCTAACTGGTTTGTTGCAGCTATAAACAATTTGTTCATTTTTTTTTACATGAATGCAACTAGCTGTAAAACATATGTTCTGAACATGCATGACGGTTTAGTGCATTTTTGTATACTAGTGATGGATCTCTTTAAACACATATAAACTGTGTGGAACAGTTATACACTGATAGCACACTGTAAAATTATTTTTGAATAATTAATTGTTGTAACCTTTTTTCTTCAGAAAGATCATGTTTAGTTATCCCTGAGGGAACCACTTAAAAGTGAAATAAAGTTTTATAAAGAATTTAGAATGCAATGATGTACTTTGCATTTTGCTTACAGAACAAGCCCAGAGGCATTGCTGCCCTGTAGCAGTGAAGATCCATGCCCCAAAAGATGCCTCGAGTAGCTCTATAGCTTTCTTTTCTTCTGAGGCCCAAACATACTAAGTCTGCTATGAGCTGCTGTCAATCAGCTGAGCAAATGCAGTGACTCACAATATACCTTTCTGAATAGGTAAAGGACCACTGCTTGATCTATTACTAAACTACAGTCCATTTATTTTAAAGTAAAGATGTAGGGCTGATGCATATTGGCACTGCATTGATTTTCTTAGATACCATGCAGTGCATATCTTGGTAAACTATTTATCAGCCTTGTGGCACATAGATATAATAAGCATTCAGTTGAATGCATATATTTCCCTGTAAATGAAACATAAAAAACTGTTTATGTTTATGCCTAAGTATAATGTAAAATTAACCTGCATTGGGTAAAAACTACCAGGAACACTTGGTTGTGAAGCGACTTCTCCTGTATTGAATGATAACAAAAACATACAGGACACCCTAATAGCCACTTGCTGAGACCCCCATGTTCTCCTGTGGTTGGCCTAACTCTCTTTAGCAAGGCTGCTGTCCCTGTCTAACTCACCAAGAGAAAGTCCACCTACAGATGAAGCCACTTTGGATTGTGTGTTTGACACAAAATAACTAAACTCAGACTTCACACTTGTCTCATTTAACACAGAAAATTGTGTCACAGCATCTCATCTAATTAAAGTGTTCATCATTGTTAACAATGGTGCTTTGGCATGCTAATGAAAAGGTTAAATTCAGTAAATGAGTTAAGATAACTTAAGATAACACAGTTTCTTCAATTAGCCCTGAGTCATGATGCATTTAACACAGAAATGCAAGTGGCTGCATCTGTACCATCTGTTACATGTCCATTTTATACCTCTTTTTAATTAACATTATTGCAGTGAATGCACCAGAGGAAGAAGTTGTCCCTGAAAGCTTGTGCCACTATTCTGCTGCAATAAACGATATAAAGGCAAGAGCCAAAATAATGGTGTGCTTAATTTCTCTCTCCTAAAGAAGTTGTTCCAGTTGGCTTAGAAGCGGCCTAGGATTGGATGCATCCTGCAAAACGTAAGTGGTTTACCAAAGAAAAAAGTAATTTGGTTATTGTAACTTAGTCATTTAAACAAAAGACATTTTACCGTCTTACGTTTGCTTGCAAAGCTTTGAAAGCTATGGCAGATTTTGTCCACCCCTTTGCCTGTTTGTCGCTTGGAAATGTGGTGTTTGTTGTTTCCAGTGAATGTGACAGACATTCCTTGGATGAATGCAACTAAAAGTTGTGGCAACCAACATTTGCATCAAATGCCCTTATAATGGACACTGGGTCTGGGAGCTGTAGGGTGTACTTTGCATAGCGGGGACAGATAAGTTATGTGGAATATAATGGATTTAGTGGAGATAAACTGTCATTCATTGCTCTCTATCGACCTATAGTAAAGGTAAAATGTCACTGTCACTGCTGGAATATTTTACTCCAAACAACTGGTGTAATTATTTGTAAATAAAATATATATATATTTCATATTTTTTTTATAAGGTTTTATTATTATTATAATCGATACCTGTATCTGATTAGAATAGTTTTCATTAGGGATCATTTACAGTGTGCCCCTTACTGCTCATGCATAGAAAATTCCTGGCTGGTGTCTGGCTGTACTGTGCGGCACAAGATTCAAGAAACAGCTCTAATAAATACGCCTGGCAGGTATTATTATTATTAACATGTATTTCTATAGCGCCAACTTGTTGCGTATCGCTGAAGTACCGCCTCACCTGCAGGGATGCCTGCTTGCCTTTAGCAGCTGGTTTCTTCTGCCACTTCTGGGTTGCACTGCTCTGCTCTGGCTTTACCTGGAGCGCTGCATGACGTCATCACACAGTGGCTTGAATTTCAAATATTTAAAAAGGCCTTGGACTAAATTCACTGCCCGATGTAAAGGTCTTTTAATAGTTCCTGGGTGGTTTCTATCGTGTATTCTGACTTATTGCTCACCCTGCCTGTCCCTAACTTCGTCCAGTTTACTGTCTGTCCTGACCCTTGCCCATATATTGGCCATTCTTCGGATTCTGCCTTTGTACTGGGTTTTGGTGTGTTTGAACTTGGACTGTGACCTGTCCTGTCTCCCGTTACTGCTCTTCCAGTCTAGTGTTTGACCTGGTCTGTGACCCCCAACTACCCATCTTATTCTCCGTTCCAGTATGACGTGCCGGTTCCTTTGCTTGCCCAGATCTCTCTCCCTGGTGCTCTCATGCTAAGACCTGGCGGCAACCGAGCATCAGATAGCAGTTAGGCAGGTAAAAATAAAAAAAGGTTGAACTTGATGGTGATGTGTCTTTTTTCAACCTAATGTACTATGTGCCTTGTTTATTCAAGTTTCAAAATTTAAAAAAAAAATGTTATTCATTAAATATAATGAATATAATATTAATTCATATTTTTTCAATATTAATTCATATTTTTTCAAGGTTTTATTCATGTTTTTAACTAAATAAGGTAAAATTTGTGCTTTTTTAAACTGTGAGTATATTCAGTAGAAAACAACCTCTAACACAAATCCGAATTGTGATAAATCGGCCTCTAAATACATGTTGCAGGGATTTATTTAAATCACTTCTGGTTTGCAAAACAGATTTTTAAAAGTGTTCCAACATGTGGGAATTGTTTTATCAGCTTGTTTTTTGCTTATAATTAGAATTTAAAATTTTCACTGTTTCTGCTTATACCTAAAAGGCAGTTATATACGAAAGCATAACTTTTCATTTTAAATATCTCTGTTTGAGTGGGTGTTTAATTACTTCTTTAAGGCATTACAATATAAACAACTTTGGATGAAAATATCCTATTTGTGCTATTATATACTAGATAACCTCACTTTTTTCCTTAACTCAACATCCATTAATTATGTAAATGCCCCAGTTGGCAAATTAATACATTAGCTTCCAACTTAGTTGGTCTAACTCGAAATAGCATTGCCATTTGATATTCAGAAGTCACCTAGCATCCATCCTCTTTTATGAGACGTGAGTGTAAACTACTTGCAAAAGTTTGAGGAAGTCAGGAAGAAAGTTGAATTCAAGAACAGTGCATTTAAAGACATGGCTTCTGAAATGAGGAAGGCTGATAGAAAGTGTCTTCCTCTGGGAAGGTCAGAAGTCATTGGTATTAAACTAGACAAGCTGGTAGTAGAGTGTTAATGGAAATGGAAAGCAGATGTTTGGTAATTAGGGGAGATGTGAATGACAAGGCATGAGAGGTACGTACAAGCGCTAGCTGCCACAAAGCAGCTGTTGTTACCGATTTTGCTGTCAGAAATGTACACAAGTCAGACCATCCCCTGTGTATTTGTCATATCTGTGACAATCAGATAAAAATGCAGTTGATTAAAGCCAGTAATCTATCCCATAAAACAATTTTAGTAATAGTTACACATGGCACAGGTTAGATTGTGTGACCCTGAACCTACAATTAACTACCCCCACATTTACTTATACTGTATATAAATTCCACATTTACATGAACATGCCAGTAGTATTAAACTTTAGCAAGTATAAATGATAAGGCATTACTTGGGTTCAGCCTGAAATGTAAGTATCCACCTGTATAGGAGTAAAGGCAAGCTCTCTTATATGTGTTACTTCTTAGGAACTGTATAGAGCACTTCAATCAACTGGACATTTAAGTATAAACCAGCTGCAGCCAAAATGTTCATTCTCTGCAGATTTGAACAATCCACATTTTTTGAATGTGGACATTGTAGAAAGCTGCAATTTATTCATGATTTATTGAGCTTTAAAAGGAAAGCTAAAGCAACCATCACCCTACAATTTCAAATGTAACATGGCTATCATACTGTTTTATGTAAACAAATTATTGCAGATTTTCTCCCTCAAAATTGTGGAAACACCCTCAAACAAGCATACCTCCCAAGTGTCCTGTTTTGAGCCGGACAGTCTCGCTTTTGACATCTTAACCCTCTGTCCTGGATTAGTACTGGAAAGTCCCTATTTCTCTGCACTGAATGGGAAAGTCCCTATTTCTCTGCACAGCTAAAGTAGATACAATGTTTCTAACTTAATTGGCTCTTGGCAGAGAGCCCATAATAGATACTTGATACATTTGTAACAGTTTTGTCCCTTGGGAGAAGAAGATTCACAGCTTAAAGGGCAATTCACCTTCATCAGTAATACTGTAATAAAATATAAAAACTACAGAAATGTCTTCAAACTTTCAGGACCTGCCAAATTTTGTAAAATGGGCCTTGTAATTAGGGGGTGTGGCCACAAAAGAGGTGTGGTCCAAAATGTTGGGAGGTATGAACAAGACCCTTTCCTTGTGAAGGATATAGCATTGATGACGCTGCCAAGAAAGTTACAGTCATGTCAGTGATGTAGATTTTACATTTCCACATTCTATTCTAATCAGTAGGAACCACATGTTGCCTAGCAACTCATGGTTACAAGGGGTTGGGAAGGGGTTAAACAAACTATGCAAACTATAATACATAAGACAGAATATGGTACAATATTTACATTTAATACTTGCATATGAATGTTTACCTTGCAAGTAATGTTTACCTATCCCAAAGTCAAGTTTTACCTTTATGCCAGTACCTTAATTTACCTTACTCATAGGCTCACCTTAATGTGCTGAAATAGGCACGAAACGCGCCAGGCCATTTTTTTGTATGTCTCAATAAATGTATTGAATTTTTAACTATTTTTGGACATTATTTTCTTTGGAGGAGTTATTAGCAATTTTCAGTTTTTGCTAAATTTTGCGCCCATGGACTGGGGTGAACTGTGAGTATATCCTCTAATTTTCTACTTGGACTCTCTTATATTCATTTAGTGACTATATATTATTACTATTTTTGGGCACTGTGCTTCTTCCTCTATAGAATAATTACATGGTTACTTGCCCAAAGAGGAACTAAACCCCTCTGTAACAATAGCCTTCCTTAACTACCTTCCATCACCCCCCTCACCACTCCCTCCCTGCACTGTTTATTAGATAGAAAGGTGCCCCTGCACAAATAAAACAGAGACTAAAATTAAGAGCAGCACAGCAGTGTTCTCCTGTGCAATCCCCTGCCTGTTCGCATTCTTTCGGGTCTCTTTGCCGACATAAAGCTTGCAGGACCTTGCTCAGCTGAAGCTTAGTGTTGGCAAAGAGACCAGGAGAGAATGTGAATGGACAGAAGATGGGACCCGGGAACTCCATTGCACTACCCTGCAATTTACGCTCAAGTCTTTTTCAGGAATGCCGTTCGGTTTAATAAACAGTGCTGGGAGGGAAAGGTGAGGGGGGTGATGGAACGTAGTTAAGGGTTGCTATTGTTAATATGGAGGTTTTAGTTCTCATTTCAGTGTGTAATGGTTGAGATTTGGTAGCAAATCCCTCGATGCTCTATATAGACTGGTGGAAAGCTCACTATGTGACATCAAAATACCCACTGTGTGCTAAAATGTTTGCATGCAGAACATAAAGGGGTTTAGATTCAATGTTAGTATGGTGTAGACAGTTGTATTATTTTATATGGGTTTTGCTTTTTGTAGCTTTCTGTTCAACAGCTCCAGTTTGCTGTATTACCAGCTGTCTGGTTAATAGCATTCAGTTTACCATAGCAACCAGGCAGTGGTTTCACCAAGAGACTGCAGTATAAATAGTAGAGCAATAAAGTTTTAGGTTTAGAGAGCAATTATTTTGGCTGCCCCAATTTGCAATCTGGAAAAATCTAGAAGAATTTGGCAAATAATTAAAAAAATAAAAAATGGAAACCTTTTGAAAAGTTGCCAAGAATAAGACATTCTATAGCATACTAAAATTTAAGTCTGGGCAAATGTAATAACTTAGAATGTAAATAATAGGTACTGCAAGGGACATTGTAATGAAAGCATCACTGAAATTTTAATTCAGGCTCAATAGGGAAAGAACATAATTCCTCTTAAAGTAGAAAACCTACAGATGAATAAATATGTTATTATTATATTTTTTCCTATATATACAATATGTATATGTTTGTATGCATGCTGGTATTCATCACTAGAGTTAAAAGAGACAGAGCTGTGTTATGTAAATGTGTGAAGGTTTATGGATAACGTGACAGAATGACTGAATGCATTAAAGTGAATAAAGTTTACAAACCAGTTTGATTTATTTCTGTCCATCGGGGGCTAAAAATAAGAATGATTATGCTCTAAATAAGAGATGTAAAAATGTAAAGCGTGAAGGAGCGATTCTGAAGTGGCTCCTATTGCCTTTTTGATGCTGCATTGTTATTTGAATGCTGTGTGAATTAAACTCTGATCTTTTAAAATGCATGCAAATTCTTGCAGAATATATATATGAAAAAGTCAGTGTAGTCATTGAGGTGCTTTCAGTCTCTTGATAAATGGGTCTCCAAGTCCTCACTTTATTGATTCTCTGATTTTTAATAATCTGAATCCTGCAAGATTTAATTCTGCATAATTCTGGCTGAAATCAGCTTTTGATTGAGTTGTAATGGCTGTGTTATTGTAAATATCTCTGCATGCTAATGTTGTGCTGGAATTCAATAATATTTAGATGAAATTCCTGGCCTTGAGCTGTATGAAAGCTGGATTCTAGAAGTTTATACTATTTGGTTATATTGAGAAAACAAGTTCATATTTATTGTCAGCCCACCTCTCACTATGGGTCTAGCTATAGATTTATGTGCAATAATATTGATACATATAAAGAGTGATAGACTGCAGTGGATGTTATAATGAAAACAACTGCACTGTTGTAAAATACTGTAATACTGTCTGTATACTATGCATAGTATCTTTATTATTTATTTATTTAGTCTTCAGGGCTTCTGGTGTGAGCCATTGGTGCAATGGAAAATTCATTATGAGCTGAGTAAAGGAAGTCTTGATTTTACATAAAAGTAAGGGACTAGCATCTTATTTTTGTAAAACTTGAGTTAAAGGTCCCAAAGCTACAGTATCTGTAAATTAAATGTTATCCTTTCTTTCCCTCTGATATTTAGGCTTGTGGGCATACATTGAATTGCAATACTGTACCTTGTCTGCTACACACGGGGGAATCCCAAACTTTAGGAGGAAGGGCCATGCAGTCCAGAACATTTGATCACTGTGAAGTGTTCTGAGCACCATGGAATAAAGTTTGGGATTCCCCCGTGTATAGCAGACAAGGTATTGACATCCTTTTTTCTTATTGCATTACTGTTGAGTGGCTAGGCCAGTGCCTTTACCTAATCCCCTTAATTGGACTTTAATTCATATATTGAATTGCACTGGTGCTGTAACAATCTCGTTATCAGAACCTTGCGCAGTCAGGAGGCCACTGGGTTGCACAGGAAAACCCTGTGGTCTCCGGTGTTCACTGATGCCTTTTTGGGGCCATGTGCTTTCTGCTGCGGAAAACCAACAAGGAAGGGTTTGAGAAATTTCTGTAAAAGAAATACTGGCAAGGATTTAGAAGAGGAGTCAAAACAGGCGAAAAGTTCAAGGTTGGTGGCAGAAGTTGTAAACGAGAGTCAAGCAGGAGTCGAAAAACAGATAATCAGATAGATAAATGTGCTTGAGCAGGACCAGTAAACTGAAGCTGAGCTTGGGAACTCATAGAATGCTTTTTAAAGGAAGGCTTTTAAAGTTTCAAAATCGGAGCTGGATGGTGACGTTATGACCCCCAGCGTCACAACACCAGTGACAAGGCACCTGCCTCGAGATTATCCTATGCGGAAGTGTGCACCTGCGCACAGAAATAGGCATCGAGATGTGCCAGAAGGTAAACAAGGGGTAGATCTCCAGGACTGTCTTACAGTACCCCCCCTTCAGGAGTACCCTTCAGGGACTACCATAGCTTGTGAGGGAACCTTCTATGAAAAGCTCTGACCAAACGAGGAGCATGGGTATCAGAGGCTTTAACCCACAATCTCTCTTCGGGCCCAAACCCCCTACAGTGTACCAGGTATTGAATATTGTCTCTCAACCTCCTAGAGTCCAAACTTTTGCACTTCGAAATTTTGAAATGTTCATAATAGAAGAAAGATCTAATCTAAAAGATACAGGATTGATGATTTCTATAACTTTAAATGGGCAGATGTAGCAAAGTCCAAACTTGGGAGATGGTATGTGGAGTTTAACATGTTGAGTGGACAGCCAGACCAAGTCTCAGAGTTGATAGGAAGGGCCAGAACAACAACGTTTGTCAGCAGCATATGGACTTGATGTCATAAACCAGTGCATCCACTGCAAGGATTTCAGACTTGAAAACATTAGACAGAAGAGCAGGAGGGTTATAACCAAAGACAGAGAAGAACAGTGAACAACCAAGCGAGTCATGTTGCAAACTATTATGAGCAAACTCAGCCCTGGAGAGAAGCTCAAACCAATTATCCTGGTTTTGTAAAATAAAACATAGAAGGAAATGCTCCAAGTACTGATTGATCCTCTTGGTCTGCCCATTGCTTTGAGGATGATAGGATGAAGAAAAGTTTAACTTGATGCCCAGATGTTTTGAGAAAGCATGCCAAAATCTGGATACAAACTGCACCCCATGGTCAGAGACAATGGACTGAGGAACTCAATGGAGACGAAAAATCTCTTAAGTGAAAAGCCAAAGCAGCAGCGGAAGGGAGCTTTTCCAGGGGAGCAAAATGAGCTAACTTGGAGAATCTATCCATGATCACCAGAATCTCCAGAGATTTGGGCAGATCTACAATAGCATACAGATCTAAAATACAATTGCATAACAATGTCTATGCAAGGTTGGGTTGGTATGGGTAGTGGTTGGAGAAGACCACAAGGTAACACATGTGGACTCTTCTGTTGTGCACAAACTGTGCAGGCAGAAATAAAGAGCTTGATATTTTTAGCAAGAGAAGGCCACCAACAATACCTAGATACAAAGCCATGGGTCTTTTTGACACCAGGATGACCAGAATGATCCCACTTGAGAACTTGAGCAACCCCCTTGCTGTGGTACAAAAATTTTCCCAGGAGAATGTTCAGGATTGAAAATATTGGACAATGAGAGAGATGTAGGAGCCACAATTAAATCAGTGGAAATAAAAGGGTGGGCGGTACTACTCTCCTCCTGCACAAGATATTTGCTTGCAGGGCAATAAGAAATGAAAAAAATTAAATCTGGAAAAAAAAGAGACCATCAGGCCTGATGAGGATTGAGTCTTTTTGCCGAGGAAATGTACTCAAGATTCTTATTGTCAGTTAAGATGGTAATTGGCTCAATAGCCCCTCTTACAAATGACGTCACGCCTCAAGTGCAAGTTTAACAGCCAACAGTTCTCGGTTGCCCACATCATAATTTCTTTCAGCTGGAAAGAATTTATATGAAAAATAGGCACATGAGTGGAGGGTCCCTTGGAACTTTGCCCGTTGGGACAGTACAGCACCAACCCCCACCTTGGAAGCATCGACCTCCAGAGCTCAAGGCCATGTAGGAACTGGATGGACAAGGGTTTAAGAGTAGAAAAGGCATCCTGAGCTTGAGGGGTCCATGAAGATTTAAAAGTTTCTTAGTGAGAGTGGTAAAGGGGGCCTTGGTCTGAGAATTTTTTTAATGAATTCACGATAAAAATTAGCTAATCCCAAGTGTTGTATGTCCTTTAGAGTCATAGGAACTGGCCAATCAAGTACAGCAGAGACTTTAGCATGATCCATCTTGAAGCCAGAGGGACAAATAATGTAGCCCAAAAAAGAAATTCACATTTCTCCGATTTGCCATAAAGACAATTCTCCCTTCGTTTAAGGAATATTTGCCTTACTTGAGATATGTCATCAGAAAGAGAAGACAAAAAAATCAAAATGTCATCCAAATATACAATAACACAAGACTGCAGAAATTCATGAAGAACATCATTAATAAAGTCCTGAAAAACTGGACGCGTTGCATAAGCCAAATGGCATGACCAAACACTCATAATGGCCATCTCTCCTGACGAATAAGGTTGTAAGCACGTCTCAAATCTAATTTAGTAAAACTCTTAGCTCCTCTCAGTTTGTCAAACAATTCAAAAATTAATGGTAGAGGATAATGGTTCTTTATGGTTATCTTGTTTAAGGCTCAATAATCGATGCATGGTCTCAAAGTGCCGTCCTTCTTTTAGATGAAAAAGAACCCAGCATCGGGAGGAGGCGATTGCCTTATGAAGCCTTTAGAGAGATTCTCCATAATGTATTCTTTCATGGCCTGAGTCTCAGGCATGGATAAAGGATCTCCTCTTCATGAAGACAGCCAATGCAAGTTAGAATTGGTGCAGTAGCAGAGAAAAGGACTCCTGGGGAGATCTGCCGTCCACAGCATGGACCAAAAGAGAGGTTTTGAGAGGCACAGAACACAACCCACAGGACCTGGCAAAGGATTGATCAATTTCCTGCTGCTCTGAAGTCTACTAAAGGTTGAGAGAAAAACATGCCAGACGAGGTAGATAGGGAAGCAGGGAGGAACATTCAAGAGTGGAATTTGACTGTGTGTGCATAAATCTTGCCTAAGGGGAGACTCCCAACTCACACCTAGGCTGGAGTGTTTCCCTGATTCTGAGGTCTGGTAGGACAAGACCTAATGAGGTGACCAGAAATGCCATAGTATAAACAAAGACCAGCCGTTCTCCTAGAGTTTCTCTCCTCAGGAGTTAGGCTCATGGCTCCAGTCTGCATTGGTTCATCTTGAACCGGCGAAGGAGTAGCAGTTAGAGAGGAGAATTCCGAGCTAAGAAACATTGAAGATTTGCGCATGCAAAACTTAAGTGAGAATTTTTCCCTAATTCGAGAATCAATCTTGATGAAGACAAGAAATTCATCAAACACTGTCGGCAGATCCTGAGTTACTAGGTCCTTGTGAAGCCCCCTCCAGAAAGCTTTTATAAGTGCCACGTTGTTCCAAGACACTTCTGAAGCTATCTCTATCCATTAACGATGAAACCCAAGCAAGGGCCTTCCCCTGAAGAAGAGCAATACTATAGGCAACCTTAGATCTCTTAGTTGCAAATTGGTCAAACTGGATCTTGCATTGCATTATGAATCCTCGGCACAAATCTGGATCACCTCCAAAGCAGACAGGAGCAGGAATCTTGGGAGGCTTAGGAGAGGAGCAGATTGAGGAAAAAGAAACGAGGAGGATGGAGAGCCAGCAGTACCTGATATTTGGAGGGGCTCTATGTGAGAGGTGATGTGCTGTAAGGCCTGGGCCAGATGAGCCTGTTGAGCCTCTTGACTGTCCAGACGCTTCATCATAACATCAAAACACACTTCCATGGTCGAGGTGTTCACCATCGCCTTTTGGGTCCCTGGGCTTTCTGCTTCGGAAGGCCAACAACGATGACTATAGTAAGAAATATCGCAAACATTAGACTCAAGGTTAATCATATTGGCCCCAGTTGGCACATGGACATTTCCACTGTTCACAACAGCAGCAATGCCTCATTATATTTGTTCATATATTGTAGAATAAAATAAATTTTAGGCAATTACCTTGAAAACTTTCCAGTGAATTTAAATGAATGGATTTTTATTCACACATATCGTGTTCTACACAGTCTACACAGTCAATGATAAAACAAGTCATTCTTCCAACTTATGTATTTATTTCAAGAAGAGACTGATGAATACAAACATGATAAATACAAAGATCCACTGAAATCTCCCCTTTTAATACTGACTGTTTAATTAATGGCCATTGCCTTTGCTGGAAAACTGCCACTTAAAACAATATACAGTCCTGCATTCATGCTTTGTTGAAGAATATAGTCATTCTTAATTAAAGCAATATTTTCCATAATGCCACAGAGGAAGCCACTGAGAAGTGTATACAATTCCCATTCACTCCTTATGGAACAAATGGATGGAAAACTTGATTTTTAAAGTTAGCAACAGAAAGAAAATGAAAGGGGATCGGCATGTAGAAAGTACAGATGCTATAAAGCTTTCATCAGTCAGTGATGACTGAATGTGTTCTGAGTCTTTGAATGATGGTGTAGCTGGATAGAGAGAGCTCTTTTCCACAGTGACCTGAATGAAGATGTGAGCACAATTGATAGTAGAGGAGATACATTATTATCTTTGTGAATTGATTTTCAGAGTGAGTTTGGGTATAAGACAGAATCAGTCAAAATTGCCAACTGTCAATTTCAATTGGCAATTAGCTTTTAATGGTCTCTTTCAGTTGTAATATTGATAGAAAGTATTTTACTTTCTCCTCGGAGCTACTGAACAAGGGGGCTTTCTTTCTATGTTATCAAATATCCCCTTATGTGTAATTGACACTAAGGGGGTTATTTACAAAAATCAGATTTTTCTTTTTTTTTATTAAACAAAGCTTGACCAAACACCCACGATTTTGCCTAAATTATCATAAAAATAATTTGAATAAGTTGGCTCATGGAAAAACTTGATTAAACCCAGCGCAGACCATGATGTCTTCAAATTGGGATAGGGACATCTACCATTGACTTATAGATGACCTCGACAGGCTTGAGATACCGAATTTTTCTGATCAGCGTAAATCTAAAGAAATTCTAGTTTTTCTTTCCCTAAAATTTTGAGTTTTTGCCCCAAAAAGCCCGACCAGAAAAACTTGAGTTTTAGTAAATAACCCCTTTAATGTAGTTAAAAGGAGAACTAAGAATTAGCATAGACATTCTTTTTGCAGGCCTTCTTTTATTAAGCATTCAGTCTACCAACCCACCTCATGGTTGCTAGGGTAAGAAAGAAGTAGTAGCCTTGGGCTGACGCTTAAAACATATGGTGTAACAACACCATGAGTTCTATATCCCCCTCAACAAATACCAATGGACATATATTTAAAACAATGCACTACTTGTTTCAATGGACACAGAGGCTTCATTCATACTTCATTCATATTATTTTATGCTATTAAAAGACAAGATAGATTATTAACATATATATATATATATATATATATATATATATGGAGAGGTAAAAATGGTGGTATCAAGATAACTGTCTCCATCCAAATGTCAGCAAAAATAAGGATTTGGTGGAATTTAGTAGGGACCAGCAGAGTTCCTACACTACTCTTGTCATCAAGGAGGCTGCAATAAAGAGTGTGTACTTTAAATATTTAGGGCTCTTGGAACTGACTTGGTCTGAACATATTCAATGCCAGTTTAAAAAGCAGTGTCTCTATTATCTGAGGCATCTGCACAAATTTGTAGTTCACCAAAGATTTGAATTACTTTTTTTATAATGGTGCTGTGAAGAGCACAGAACATAATCTGATGGTTTTGGAATAGCTGTGACAAAAATTGTAATGATTTACATAGGGTGATACGTGTGGCTGAACGTTATACCAGATCTGCACTATCATCCCTACAGGACATTTATGTCAGGGGATGCAGGGTTAGAGCAATTAGAATTATCAAAGATATATAACCCATTCTTGTAACTGTATCTGTTTGATTTACTGAAATCCGGAAAATGCTTTAGTAGTCTCAAGGCCAAAATAGAGTTTTTATCTTCAGGCTATAATACTTCTTAATCATGATATGCTATTACAGCTTTTTAAAATTGTTTTCAATGAGTTTGATATTGATACATTTATGCATGTTTTAGTTGTCTATTACCTATTGACCGGTGTGCTTTGCTAACAAGGGGTCCAGCGGGGTCAACATCACCAAACATTCGTTAACTTCCTGGGCCACCCCTGTGTTTCCATTTATTTAATGTTAAAGATAGAGATGAGTGAAATATTTTGCTGTGTTTCCCTGTAAAAAAAAGGCCCATAGACTCTAATGGATATTTGGCACCGGTCTGCTGTATAGTAAGTTATGTGTCTGACTTTACTGCATGTTGTACTTGATGAATAAATGGAATCTTGATCTTGACCTACAGTGTACCCCAAAAAACATAACCCTTAATGCTTTTTTTTTAAAAGCACTTCTATCTGGGGTCTGGGTATGCTATGCAGGCAACAATATATTAATTGAGAAGATGCAGGTCTTTGGAATAGATTCAGATTTTTTGTATTTTGCTCCATAAGTGCAAATTACTTCTCTGTTCTCATACCTCAGCAGAATAAGGTTTGGAATGTTTGATATTTTTTGCATTACCTCAGTATCAAATCCTTTAATGTTCCTTATTAACCTGATATTTTTTAAATTCTCAATGGAATAGACAAGAAGATATTTTGATGCCCTTCTAGGAAGTATATATGATCTTTGTAAATGTGTTGAAATGTATCACATAATGTATTTCATGTTTGCCCACCTTAAAAAACACAAAACTTTCTCAGCCTTAAATATATCTTTAAAAGTATTTTCATATTCATATTTTCAAACAAGAGAACCAACTGTATAAAACAGTAACATCCTTTAGTGTGCTTCAAATGTGCATAATCAGAACTAAAGATTGTGTTTACCTTTAAGACATAGATGCCTAACACTAAGCTCAAAGTGTTTTTTGTGTTCTCTTAATATCTGACCCTTAGTTTCCTTCTTAAATCAGAACTTATGAGCATCTCTGCTGAAACAAATTCTTCCCTAACTCTATGAAAACAGCACAGCGAAGAAGTGCTTTTGGCCTCAGGCAAGCCTTCAGGAGAGGTAAAAATGTCATGCATTGTCATAAAACAACGACAAACACTCATTTTTACATTTTCTTTCCCAGGGCACCATCTGATTTGGGAAGACACTGCATTCATTTGGTTTTGAGTGCATTATTTAATGGGAATTCTTTTCTGGGATTTCCAAATTCAAAATACTTATTCAATCTGTATACTGAAAAAAAGTAAAATATGCAATGCTATGTGAAACATTGTTGTTGTTTTCCCTTACTATCTTTTATATACAATGAAGTGTGCAGTGGCAATGTGTTTCTCTCAATCTATATTTGAATATGTGAATATAATCTATTACATGTGTTTAGCATGCTGTGCTATAGTGGGACAATTATGAACAAAATTTTATCCTCAAAACTCACATCGTATAAAGTATATGAATCATGCTTGTTCTCTTCACCAAAAATATATCACAACCGAACGTTTTTGAAAACATCACCAATACTACAGATGCAGTCACTTGGATTTGTAAGTTAAATGTGTCGTGACTCAGGGCTAATTG
>CM044445.1:72254983-72279692 GCA_024363595.1 Xenopus borealis
GTCATAATTTCAAATAGAAGTCCCAATTAACCGAAAAAGGAGGGATAAAACCACATGTTAAAATATACTAATATATCTAAAAACAGAGCCTTTTTGGAGCAAGTGTATCAAGCTTTTGGATCAAACTGACTTCCCCTATAAGTGCTTCTTTTATTGTATTTCCTCTCCTTCTCATTTTGGGAATTGCATCAACAATTTGAAATAGCAATTGATGTTTCAAATGTCCCTTCTCTGCAAAATGCCTGGCTACCAACTGGTTCATCCTCCACAATAAACTTGTATGTTCCTCCTTTCTATGTACAGTATCTTCCTTCTTTGTTTTGACACAACACTTCAACAGTTTCAGGGTAATGTCCATTATCCATCTCAATTCTTTTTTCCAAGCATATTTTGAGATTTTTTTTGTGCTTTTTTTAATTTGGTTTGGGTGAAGTTCCTTTCCAGTGTGCTGCATTTGTAAATCTCAAACATGGTACCTGAACAGATAGATATACAGGGGGTAGGCAGGAAAGTGCTCCAGTCCCATTGGTTGATGTGAAAGGCAAGGGTAGATAATAATGTCATCTATGTTTCTTGCAAGAGATCACATTTTTTCCAGCAAAACAGAATGCTTGGTGAAATTCTAGCCCAGATTCACAAACATTTCTGCCACTAGTGAGACCGCAAAATTTACTGCAAAACTGTACCAGGTGAAAAGTTTGCTCAACCCTTGCTGCATCCCATTTGATATATAGGGGTAATATAAAAATACAGTCAAAGTATGCAAAATACAAATTAGTGTGCAGTTCCCCAAGTGTACTTGATGCAGATACACATACAGTATGTGCAAAGAGCTTATTTAGAAACAAGTAAAATATGTTTAGAATGTCTCCTATATAATTAATTAGCTATAAGGCTGCAAGATGCATTTACAGTTTTCTGCATTTGTTCAAACCTTTAAACTGTTAACTTTAACATGTTTGCATGAAGCAAAAGTTTCCATGGAGATGTGCATTGTGTGATATAACGTGACATACATGGTCATGTCAATTTAAATAATAATTATTAAAAAAAATTGACACAAGGAGCTTTATTCAAATAAAGAACTTTATTTCACATTGTTTCCAAGCTTGTCAGAGTGCCAATAAGAGAAAGTAATATTTGGGTTTTTAAAAGCATTAAAGCACAATAAGGCCAGCTGCCTTCAAGTGGCAAAAAGAAGTTTGCTCCATTTAGTTGTTCTTAATGCCCTGATGGAAATGGTTGCTTCTACTCCTCCTATTGTGTACAATGATGGAAAACAATGAAAATAAAATTTACATGACAGTTGAAAGCTGTGAAAGCTCATTCATTTCACAAACAACACAACTGTTTACTGAAGTCCTTGACTAAATGATGAACCTTTTACCAGTGTTCGTGACCCATCCACAGTACTTCAGAATGACTGAAAAGCTTTGTGCATCTTGGGCAAAATCTAAAGTACTGTGCACTTTCATTAATATTAACTTGAAGTCAGTTTCCAGATGCATTGTGTGCTGTCACAACATTTTAAAAACCCTTGTGCAAAAAAAAAAAATCAAGGTAAAAAAAGACAATTATCCTGTTAGCTTTACATTACAGATACTATAGAAGTATAAATAATAAGTAGCTTGCTTATCATTAGCCTGGTGGAACCTATATCACTGCCGTGTATATTATACAGAAAAACATGTTATATTCAGAAGTTTGTAACCCCATCTGAAGCAGTTAGGCCAAGAATTCACAAAATATGTATTCAAAATCCTGACAAAAACAGCTTTAGGTCAACTTAATACCTAAAGCTGCGCTTCAATATTTGTTTTTCCAAAAGTTTTGTCACAACGCCTCATTTTATATTTATCAAAGGCCGAATTTAAGAGTTTTATTGACCTCGAATGAACTCACAACTCAAATGGTTTCTTATTTAAGAAAACAATGTAATGGAAAAAACTTAATCCACAGAGTTTGTGGTTAACAACCCGAAAACTTGAATTAATCGAATTTTCGACGAAAAAGAGCTTGAACATTTCAGGCAAAAACCTTAGAAAAAAACTCAAACATCATGAAGGCTATTGAAATCTTCAAATGGTGCATTAGACCTCTGCCATTGACTTCTATATGACCTCGACTAGTTTTAGATGTTGTATTTTTGGATTCAAGCTATTGTATGGAAAATGTGAGTTTTGACCAAAAAATTTACTTGAAAAATCCAGTTTGCATGGAAAACACAACTTGAATTTTAATAAATGACCCCTTTGAGTGCTGACCCTACAAACAATACAGTGATGACCGCTCCATTATGCTGAAGGCTTGGCTTAGAGCACATGAGCCTCCTCATCCACTTTGTGAGTCTCTCTAAAAAGAAATGTTTATATGAGGATACAAGTATATTTAATTGTCTAAATAGAAGTTCTCATTAAAAATAGGTGATCACGAGCATTTCAATATATAAAATATTGACTGGACAAATGCATTAAAGATGTGGCATTCTTGCAGAAAATAGTAAAATCAAAAATTGTAAAACTGGATTAACAACACAGAGGTTTAGGTAAAAAGTAATTAAATGATATCAAGTAGTATAGAAGGTTAGCCAGATATTATTGAAGTTGAAGTATATTAAGTACTACAGAAGGTTAGGAAGAAAGTATTAAAATAAGGACTAATGGCTACATTTGCAATGACAGTGCTTGCAAGGCTAGGCTCTAAGGGGTAGGGCATTAGCTTCAATTTGTAGAAAGTTGATAAAATATTTTGTCACAGGCTCATGTGTGTTTCAGGTGTATTGTGAAGCTGAGATAGGTTTCATGAAAAGAGAGTAAATGAAAGTTTGTACCTATTATATTTTGTTTTGGCATATTTGCATACTTTTAGGGGCACACTTGGGGGCAGATTTATTAAGGGTTGAATATGAAAAAATTCTAAATTTGACCATCAAATTTTTTGGGAGGGGTCATTTTCAATTGTAGAAAGAGAAGGAGAAAAGGAGAAGCCACAGAATGTCGCACCATTCGAATTGTCACAACACCATATATATGGAAAAAAGGCCGAATTCATTCAATTATATACAATTGTATTATTACAAAGGGAAACCCAGACCGATTATTTATGTATTCGTATCAGATCAAAGTGTAAAAAAATTCATCACAAGGAAATATGTATTTAGATATATCATCATGTGGAGAAACCAAAAGAATCAAAATTAATATATCAGTGAAAAATAATTCATGTGAAAAATTAGCGTGAAAGTGAATAAAATTAAGTGCAAAAAGACTTGTGGAGTAAATAATGTGAAATTCATTGTGCAATCATGATTATAGCCTGGTACAAATGATAAAAATTGATATGAATGGATCTCACTCTTACTGTTAGATAGGCGAGATGAATAAATATATGGTACTGATAGCTAATTACCTCCCAAATTGGTTATGGCAATCATGTACTGGAGAAAAAATGTTAAAATTTAACCTTTAATTCATTAAGTTAAAAATCCACCAAAAATTGAGTTAAAAAAGAGCATCGTTAAAAACAATTAAAATGCAAGGAGTGGGCCGGTCTGAATTGTAATAAGGAAATATTTGTAGCTACAAACGGAATAAGTTTCCTTATACAGACCCCCACCTAAAGTTGAAATAGAGCCCGAAGTTAATAGTAGTAATTTCTCCTGAGTAGGGTGGTCAAATAATTATATCCAGCTAATAAATATTAAAGAGAAATTCGGATTGAGTGTTGTGCAGCGCGCCTGTGTGGGGTTGATCGTTAGAAATGCAAATGGTAATAATCGTTATATGCCAATTTGTTATTCATGTGACCCTATTGCCACAGATTAGTGCGCTATCTCTTGTCCTCTCAGAGGCAACCAAATGAGGTTGGCCTAGTCCCTAATGCTAGATTCTGTGGCAATTTGGTTTGCACATGGACAATAGGAAACTTGGCATTCAAAAATTAAACCCCAAATACTGAAGCATTTGCGCTGCTGTGGGGAGAAGCCCAACGATACTTTACTCATCCTTATGAGGGTCTTGTTGTACTCAGAGATGCAGCTGGGCTTGTAACCTTATCAAAATGGGTAACTTTCTATAACCCCTTATGCAAGTGCTAGATCTACAGTAAAGGGCAGATTTATTAGGTCGAATTTTGAGTGTATGGGAGTTTCTAAAACCTCCCATAAACTCAAAATTTGTTTTTTTTAATTAGAGTGAATAGAATTGACCTGCAAATTCAAATCAAATTTGAATTAAATTGAAAACAAATTCGATTAAAATTTTTTTTTTTTGCAAATTTTTTTTTCCAAAAGTCCACCAAATGATTCCAAATTGATTGTAGGAGGTTCCCCATAGGCCAAAACACAAATTTGGCAGGTTTTATATGGTGAACAGTAAAATTTGAATTCTTAAAGGCACTGTACATAATACATTTCAAAATTAGTATTTAGTAGAATTAGTAGAATTTAGGCTAGTTCCATAGTCAACTTACACTAAAATAAACTCGAAATTCGAATTTAAAAATTCTAATTTTCAATTTGACCCTTAATAAATCTGCCCCTAAAAAAGTGATTCACCTTGAAGTTACATTTTTGATGTTACAGAGTGCCTGATTCTATGCAACTTTTCAATTTTCCTTTATTTTTTATTGTTTCTGAATTATTTGCCTTCTTTCAATGCTCCAGCTTTCAATTGGGGGGTCACTGACCCCATGTAAAAGACAAACACTCTGTAGGGCTACACATATATTGGCATTGTTACTTTTTATTAATCAATTTTCTATTCAGGTCTCTCCTCTTCATAGTCCAGTCTCTTATTCACATAAATGCATGGTTGCATGTTTTTTCTGAAGGTTTTGCCCAGAAAACTCATTTCAAACTATTCAAGGTTTTTTCCATTTCAGCTTTTTCTTAAATTAGGAACTATTTGAGTTGTGAGTTCATTTGAGTTCACTCGTGGTATGAAAAAGCTCTAAAATTCAACCTCCCCATACCTGCCCCTCACAGATACAATACTGCTTAATGTAGGAAGGTGGTGACTGGTTTGTTTTCAGACACATGCAGATTTCTGTGCTCCATTTTGCATACCTAAACCTACATAATGTTTTGCACTTTGCATCCTACCTTGCACTTTGTAAATGGCCCCTGATATATTACACTGGAACCAAAAAGAATTATTCAAGTAGTAGATAAGATCAGTGTTAAATTATTCACCAGTGTACCAGAAAAACTCCCAGGCTTCATTGAGCTCTATGGCCTATCCAATTTACAGTATAAAGTGAACTTGATGTAGGAGGTTCAGCAGCAATTTTGGAGTATGCTACACTGTCTAAATACAGATGCCTTATACTCTTACAGCAAGAATGTCTCCTGTGTTATTGTGAGTAGCAGAACCTCACAATCAGAATCACTACACACTACATCCTATATCCTGTGTGTTCCCAGTGCTTCTGAACCAATGTGGCCTTCCCACAATTTCGAGCATGACTAGAGATGTTGAAAATTAAGTGTATAGAGTGTCAAGAGCGTGTGATAGCGCTCCGCATCCATCCACAATGGTGGCCCTATAGCCCTGGATGCTAGTGTGATGATGTCACGAGCCTGAAAATTCAAAATAAGATGACACCAAAGTCAATGCCCCATTATAAGTCACGCTCATTTGTGTTCCTAATTTCCTAAAATATTGATTCCTGGACTTTGAATCTCACCTGAACATTTTACCACAATCTTTTGCTGACTTCAACTTGCCTGAATCCTGTTCACGCTACTTTCTGATCCCTTTGGTTACTGCGAACTTGGATTTAACCCTAGAGCTTCAGCCTTAGTCCAGACTTCTCCAAGATTGGAGCAGCAAGGCCTCTGACATAGATATCCTGGTTTCTAAAGTTTGATGATAGGTCCCGGACTAGAGTGTCAGCTACATGGTACATAGATCCCAGAATGCATGGTACACTGAATGCACTGACAGAATAAATTAGCAGTCCAGGATCTGTGGCAAGACAACATAAACATCAATATGTGATGTTAACATTGTTAACAATGTAATCCAGTGTAATAACAATGTAATCCAGTGACCAAAAACAGTGTTTCATTTGTTTATTTTTTAGCTGTCATTTATATTAAACTGCCTTAACTCTCAATGATATCACACTTGAATTCCACTCATTAACCTCTTCAGTCATTTGCAACATTATTATGCATGCTAAGGAAAAGGACAGAACACATTTTCAATTAAATTTTTGCCGAAGAAATATATATTCTGAAAATCTTCACTAGGTAACATAGGAAACGGCCTGAAAGGCTTCTTTGGTAACTAAAATACCTTTAAGTGTAACATAATTACTATCTCTTTGCCCCTCTGTGTCCTGCTGGGCCTATTCACTAAGCCCCACACCATACACTTAAATCTTCAACTTCTCATATGCACTATGCAGATGGGGAAAGATTTGATTAAAATTATAGTGCTTTAGGTTCAACTTCACCTATTAAGAAAAAAAAAAGGATATGGCGATGGACTTTTTTTTTGCTTGAGAAATAACTAGGCCACAGTAATTACAGGCAAGGGCCTGCTGTGCTCTATGAATAGATTCCCCGGGGCTGTATTTTCCTGTTACCTGTCTTTGTATGGCTGTTGACATCAACATGAATGATAACCATTGCCAGCTTTTTGTATTTTCCCCCCTTGTTATTCTTTTTCTTGTTTTGTGCCTTAGAAAGTAGGAGGGGAAAGAATAGAAAAATACATTAGTTGTAAATGTTGTCATTTACATTTGTGTGTCAAAGATGCTTTTGTGTTGCAATGACTGGTTCCTGTATGTCTTTATGATTGCTTGTGCTTTGTTTCTCATTATTTTCACATACCAAAAATGAAGCTGGTTAGATACATAGAAAAATACAGATAAATTAAGTTTTTAACTCTAAAACACACATGACAAAAATAAACAAGATATAATTTAATTATGAGAAGGTGGTGTGCAAAGTGCAAAATAACATAATCAGCCATTTTCTGTACATTTATAACCTGCTCCCACAACACTACTTCTTTGATAAATATGACCCTAATTGAATCAATTTAAACCCTCATGTATTCATTCGCAAAATGAATGGTCAATGGGTTAAATACATCTTCTTCTCCTTATTTTCTGGTGAATAATGAGAAAGTTGGTTTATAGAGACAGGGTTAAACGAATGCAAAGTAAAGGTAGCAGAGATGGAGATACAACTTTATAATAACTTTGAAAATTGTGGCCCTAGAAAAGATTCAAAGAATATGTTACACCCATCTATAACAGTGCCCATAACCTAATTATCCCAGCTCTCACGGTCCAATATATGATTCTGGCTGCTCTACCTCTTGATCACCACTTTCTGCTCCTTCTCTGACTGCCCAGCCTGTATAAGTCTGCACAACCCCTGTTCCTTCATTTGTTGGTTTCCTAGGGGACCTATTTATTATGTGTTGTAAAAATTGCAGTGAAGCATTTCTGTGATGTTGTCCAGAGCAACCAATCAGCAATTAGATTACAACAGTTAGAAAAGAAAAAATCTGATTGATTGCTATGAGCAACATCACTGGTAATGTTTTTCTCCCCACATCTCACATCCATAATATTGTCATCTGCTGATTGTACACACAAATTAGAGGAATTCATTCCTGTGTTTGTTTGAAGAGAATACTACCCTGGCCTCAAGATCCATGAATTTTTGTAACTGATGTCTTTATAAAAGGTGCTTAGTGATGTCATCTGTTATAATTGGTGCTTAGTGATATCATTTCTGTCACATGACTCACTGAAACTTGTGTATTATAAGAATAATGTACCCCATGTTGTAAGGATATTAGATGTCATCTCAGAGTTCGGCCTTTGCACAATAGGGGATACATTATTAACTCTTTTTTGGGGGAGAATTCATTTTTGAAATGGTAAGCAAGCTGGCTTCTTGTACAAAGAGGAGACAGGTTGAAAAATAAGACTTTGCTTTAATTATTTACTCAATACACATAAACAGATGGTATAAAAGAAAGCCTCATACACATGAGAATGCAGTCTTCCTGACTACTCCAGGGTTTCTCCCAGACTCTGTACCACCACAAGGTTAGCACCCTTTTACTCATAGTTCAGAGATCAATTTTAGCCAGGCACAGTGACACACCCCTTTGCACTCTCTACCTCTTTATTTCCAATCTCAGACACTCTCCCCTTCACTAGAAACAACCAGATCCTTCCAGTCTTACAGGCTGGGAACAGCTCGAACTGTATCTATGCTCCAGACATCCAATGAGACCTGTCTCCTCATACTAGTTCAGTGTTCCCCCATTTTACCAGCAGAAGCAGCTCTGCTCTCAGCTACCACCTAATTACCTGATTGGGAGGGACTATTAACCTATCTGCATTCTCAAAAGCCAAGCAGCAGTGGCATGGATGTTCTACAGGAATAATAATCACTCACTACTTTCTGTATACAAACACACACATATATACATCTATATATATGATATATGTATGTATATATAATATATATATATATATATATATATAAATCATGTATCCATTAAAACAAAACATGCTTGCTAAAGTGAGAAATGTGCCAGGGCAACCTTACAGTCTCATTAATTCTAACCCAGTTTTCACAAGTTTCAAAAAACATCAGAAGTCAATTAAATGAAAGTTTTGACATATTTTGCATTTAGGCAGGGATAGTGTTTATGTACAGTAAGTGCTCAAAACAAACTGGATTTCTCTAGGGTTATATTCAAGGCATGGTGTGAAGTAGTCTTTAAATTTCCAGAAGGAAGATGTTCACAGAACATTTTAAGTGATTTTTTTCCCTTCTGATGATTTGGGAGAATTCTTTCCTTGTGTGTATGAGAGTGCATGCATGCCAGTTGGTTTTTACTTTAAATTTATGCTTTGATAGCACGCTCATTTGCATTTTCGCACAACACTGATCCTAATATAAATTTAAAGCCTCCATAATTCTTCATTCTAGATTCTGTTTATGAGTGGATATCCTCGTGGAGCTAGATAAAACTGCTGAGCATCATCTCTTTATGCCTGAAGGCCATTTGTGCCAACATTCCAAGTTGATTCCTTGGGAATAAAATTTCATTGCTATTCATATGTTCATGAATAGTTAGAAACCTTAAAAGTAGACTATAGCAAAATATATTACTGAATGTTTGTAAGTGTTTATGCAAACATTTTCATTTTTTTAAATTTAATCTGGAAGTGCATGGGAACCCATGCCTGCCAAATCCCCTCCTCATTTGAATGATAGCTTTCCTAATGTAAACAATACTCAAAATATTGATTTATCATTTTCAGTGTATTTGCTCCCTAAATTTAATCTTTAAATATGTGCTGATGAAATATTAAATAACAAAAGTTGTATATTTTTGCTCAAACTCTTATATATGTAATGTCTAACTCAATTGAATATATTGTAACTGAGGTGCACAATTCATTGCTATTAGTGATGGGCAAATTTATTCACATGAATGGAGACAAAAAAGTTGCGTGTGTAAAAATTGTCGCCTGTCAAAATAATTTTGACGCCCATTGTCTTTAATGCTTTTGGACAAAAAAGTTGCATGTGTAAAACTTGTCATGCGTAAAAATTGTTGTGTCAAAATTATTTTGACATCCATTGACTTCAATACAATTTTTTTGCCATTTCATGATTTTTTTCACAAATGTTTCGCAAATGTTTTTGTCCAAATGAGACAGATTCAACCATCAATAATTGTTGTTTGTGGTAGAGAATAAAAACTAAAGATCTGCAGAGAGAAGATCTAAACAAAGTGGAAAGGTAGGTTTCAGAGTACAAGCAATCATAGACCAAATGGTGCTTCAGTAATTATCAGTGCATTATCAATGTATTTATCATGTCTTGGAAATTCATCCTTATCCTACTTCATCTCTATCCTACTTCAGCTTAACTTACTTGTTCCGATATATTTGTCAGTGGGGGCACTGATCAGATGTTGAACCATTCTTACAACCAATGTTTAAGGAATGTTGAGTAACTGCAGAAATATGTCTAATGTGAATTTAGCTCAATCATTCAAATTGATATTTAATAACTTTAGTAACTTTTCTCATTTGAGGATAATCATTGGCACATATGGAACTAACTGCAGTGTAGCTGTATGGTGATAATATCAGCCTGTGGTTACATTACCGGTTGAGGTCACTACTAAAGCTCAGCAAATTGTTTTTTTTTTTTGCCAGTGTGGGCTGGATTTATGAACCAATTAGAACCATTGGAAGAGTACCTTACCTAGTATGACCAAGGGGGCTGTTAGAAAACAAAAACTTGTTATGCATGTGAAATGCTCCCAATGTTTGTAGCCTATCACATTTTTTATACAATATCAGTATAGTCTGTTATACAGGTAATGATTTTGTGATCTTCCAAATCACTTTTTAAATATGTAATGAGTGAAGTGCTTTATGCTATATAATTCACATCCATACTAGATAGACATGACGTATTTATGGAAAAAAAATATAGCAAAGGAACTATAAGCTGTATAGAAAATTAGGAAGGAAAGAGTAAGTGCAGTAGTCTGCTAATACTGCATAAGGGAGTAACAGTCCATTTATGAATTATTTATTCGGTGAATGCTTCTCTTATAGTGTGGTAAAAAATACAATGTTTTAGCATTTCTTCATGAGAAATGGGTAATGAATAATGTGCTGCATGTTTATTTCAAGAAGTAACATGGTGGTAGCCCTTTTAGAACTTATCTTTCAAAAAAACTCAGAAAATTATACATTTTCCATCTCCCTACATTAATATTTACTTCTCTGTGGTTTTATTTTTAATCACAGTTGTCTCTTTTTCGCTACAATCCTACCACAGGTTCTCCTTATACAGGTTCTTACCTCTAAATGCTTATTAAGCCAGGTAAGGTTGTTTGTTTACGTCTAAAGAATATAGTACACAACAATCTCAAGTTTATTTTCAGTGTTAACATGTTACCATGGTTCTAAAAATCTTATCTTTAAAGATGTTTGCTGCTTTGTGTCATATTTCAAATGTATAGGCCCATGGTACATTCCAGGGCATGAAAGGTTACAGTTTTCTCCAGCAAGAACATGTTAGGGAAAAGGAAATAACAGCTTTTCCGAAGACAGTGTTTGATAATAGGTTTGTGTATACTAGACACTTGGCTGTACTGATCTAACCCTCTTCAGTTCACATTAATCACACCCTTTTACTTAAAACAGTACACCTCTCATCTAAACCAATTAAGCTTGCACTATTTAGACAAAGAGATTAATATAGCTCACAAAAGTATAACCTATGCCCAGCTAAATGACTTGGGATAATGAGCTTGATTCCAAAGTTTTGGGTTTGTACCAAGGTATATTTTGAAAATAGACTTTTATTTACAGACACCAAATAATGAAGACAAGAAAGAGAATAACTGAATAGAAGAAAGACAAGAAAAGCATTTAATAATATATATTTCTTGCTGTTATATATTGTATAAATGGTTTAATTTTCACTCAAGTCCTTGTCGACATGAATTTCTATTTTAGTCTGTCTTTCTATATTAGAACTATGAAAGAATTAATGATATTTGTATTTTCAGAGAACATGATTATCATGAAAGGAGGGCATGGGACACAAGGAGGCCTATTTGTTATAAATCTATTTGTATAAATTTAGAGGTGTTTTCTACTTTGAATAAACTCACAACTCAACAAATATTTTAACGTTTGCTAATGCATTTAAAAACCCAAAAATAAAAAAACTCAACTGAATAACATTTTGAAAACAAAATACCTTAAATTTGTGTTTTACTCATCATTTTTAGCAAGTTCACAAGCTGAAAAACAGTTAGAAAACTCAAATTGAGTAAATAGTTTCAATTTTGGCTGGGACAACTCCTACTGACCTTGCAAGATTTTAGATTCTGAAAGTTTCTATTTGAGTCTTATGTGTATTTCATAAATATAGAAAATATGTTAACTACTATTCTACCACAAAAATATAAACATGGAAAAAAATTAGGAATCTTGTTCAATAACCCCCAAAATGTGGGGTGAGGCAAGATGAGAAGTCAAAAAAATTTAAATTTGGCATTGAGTATTGCAATTAACATGTGCATCTTATGCAGCAAAGTGGAACCAACTGGATTTTTAATATCAGATACACATGCACCGAAAGTGTTGCATTGCAATTTGAGTTAGTGAGCCCTATTGCTCATGCTTATTTTTGTATATACAATAAGACTGATCATTTTGGTATTTCAGCACTATGAACAGTGTTCCTGGAGATGGCCATTCTATGGTGTGCAAAACACAATTGATAGTGTGCATTCTTCACTTGGATAATCACAAACCCATTTCTTTGGGTTTCAGGGCCTAAGGCAATAACTAAATTATCCTGTGGATCTTTTAGATGTTTTTTTCTGAGTTATAACCAGGGAAAGATAATTAGTAATTCACATGTGTAATGTGATATATTGCAGTGATCTTTTTTTTTTTAAAAAAAAACCCAATGAGTTTTTTCCCAGTATGGATAGATGCTAGTCAGTTATGATAGCATACAAAGTAACAAAGAAACATAGAAAGTAAAAAAAAATTGGGATTCCTTGCTTAAAGGAGAAGGAAAGGATCTATCCATGAGGGGGGGGTGTCAAATTTTAGGGCACCCCAAAGGTTTCTAATGACTTATCTGATATCCTGGGCCAGTGCTCCTGTTAGCAGAAACCTTGGAGTACTTGCGAGTGAGCGGTCCTAAAGCAGCTGGCTTTTACCGTTACTGCACATTTTTAGAACCATGGTAACATGTTAACACTGAAAATAAACTTGAGATTATTGTGTACTATATTCTTTAAATGTAAACAAACAACCTTACCTGGCTTAATAAGCATTTAGTGGTAATAACCTGAATAAGAAGAAAAGGAAGAGGATCCCTTGTTTGCAAGTACCCAGGATGGTGCAGTTTTCAGTTAACAGGAACACCAGCCCTGGAAATTAGGTAAGTCATTATTATGCAGTGAAACCTGATTTAAATTTGCTCTGACACCGCAATCTTATGCTGGTTAGTGCACACATGTAGAGTGGGTTGAAGGCAGCAGATTGGCTTTTCTTCTCTGCTGTATATACACCAGCAAAGAAATTTGACCAATGTCCCAAGGTTGTTTTTATGATTCTTGCTGTTATTATTGTCCCCTTTCTTAAAATAAAAGCAAATGCTTTTTTATTGACAATGTGATTAACTAAACATTGTACATGTTTTTTTTTTATAAAAAAAAGTTATTCAGTTTTTCATTAAGAATAATAGCAAATAATAGAAAATAGCATAATGCGGTTGCATTTGCTGATCATATGGATCTGTGTGCATATCCTAAACTGTTTTTAAGAGAAAATGGAATAATATACAGCAAAGCTAGTATTATTGCATGCTCTTTGAACTTGGTACATTCAAATAAAAGGTATTTCAAAATGATGAACCATCCAGTTGCAGTATTGTTAGCCTGGAGATTTACAGTTAGATTCTGTGATTTCTGATCTTTGTATACTATAGGGGTTGTTCATAACTTTTAGTATGATGTAGAGAGGCATATTCTGTGATGTTTTGCAATTGGTTTTCACTTTTTATTATTTGTGGTTTTTGAGTTATTTAGCTTTTTAATCAGCAGCTCTTCAATTTGTATTTTAATCAATCTAGTAACTAGGGCCCAAATTACCCTAGCAACCATGCATTGATTTGAATAAGAGACTGGAATATGAATAGGAGAGGGTCTGAATAGAAGGATCAGCATTAAAAAGTAGCAATAACAATACATTTGTAGCCTTACAGAGCATTTGTTTTTTAGAAGGGGACAGCGACGCCCATTTTAAAGCTGCAAACAACCAGAATAAAAAGACAAATAACTATAAAAATATAAATAATAAATAATGAAAACCAACTGAAAAGTTGCTTAGAATTATCCATTCTATAACATAATAAAAATTACCTTAAAGGTGAACCACCCCTTTAAATATCTTAGCAAACTTTGTTTAAAGGGATCCTATCATGAGAAAAAAAAAGTTTTTCAAAATGCATCAGTTAATAGCGCTGTTCCAGAAGAATTCTGCATTGAAATCCATTTCTCAAAAAAGCAAAAAGATTTTTTTATATTTCATTTTGAAATCTCGCATGTGGCTAGACATTTTGTCAATTTCCCAGCTGCCCCAAGTCATGTGACTTGTGCTCTGATAAACTTCAATCACTCTTTACTGCTGTACTGCAAGTTGGAGTGATATCACCCCCTCCCTTTCCCTCACCCAGCAGCCTAACAACAGAATAATGGGAAGGTAACAGATAACAGCTCTCTAACACAAGATAATAGCTGCCTAATAGATCTAAGAACAGCACTCAGTAGTAAAACCCATGTCCCACTGCGTACTATTCAGTTACATTGAGAAGGAAAAACAACAGCCTGCCAGAAAGCAGTTCCCTCCTAAAGTGATGGCACAAGTCACATGACCGGAGCAGCTGGGAAATTGACAAAATGGCTAGCTCCATGTCTGATTTAAAAACTGAATATAAAAAAAAATCTGTTTGCTCTTTTGAGAAACGGATTTCAGTGTAGAAGTCTACTGGAGCAGCACTATTAACTGATGTGTTTTAAAAAAAAAAATGTTTTCCCATGACAGTTTCCCTTTAATAGGGTATATTGTCAAAGCATTAGTACCGTTAAGTCATTCAATGCTTCTGTATTATCTATGACACACTATGATTCAACCATTTTTCCTGCTTGTGTTGTTGCTTTGTATACACAATTGTGTTGGATAATTTACGCCATAAAATGTTAAGTTTTATAGTCATTACCACAAAGGAAAGAAGGCATTCAAGTAAATTCTGTTTTCATGCTCATGGTATTTTGAAATTAATGTTTGCTTCTACTTGTTTTTGTTCTTGTATCTCACAATATGTGGAGACTTTAAAATGAGTATCATTTAACAAAGGGCACAACTTTAATGCTCTTTTATATAAAGGTAGATTAACAATACAACTGTCAACAAAGTCGGTGAGATCAGTCTCACAGTAATCTTGAAACTGCTAAGTTGAATTTGCATTAAATAGTTCCAGTATTATTATTTCCCATTCTTTCAGTGACAGACATGTCAAGGTCTTAAAGCCTAAAAAGAACAATTATGCTATTGTATCCCTCGCAGGGATTTAAGGGGTGTGACTACGGTGAAAAAGTGCTATTAGAGGTTTGAAAAGTAGTTAACCGCAACCAAAGGGGCTCTTTACCTAGTCATTTCACAAAGAATTCCTGGGTTTTGAGTGTCTGAAAGTACATTTATTCAGCTCTTACTTAGCGCTTTAAGACATAACTGCTAATAATTAATAGCTGCAACAATTTTTACATTTGTAATAGCTATAAATAATAGCCCTTGATGGAGCCATTCTTGATTAAGTTAAACTAAGTTCTCCTTTGATTGCTCTTTATGGTATTTTTGTCAGGTGCCTTACAAAGCGTTGCAAAAAGCCTTTTTGGTTAAGCTAATATTGAAGAATCATTGAACAATTATAGACCAAAACAGAAACTAATCAGTAAATCCATTACTTGAACAAGCCATCTTAACTTAACATGCTTGAACATTAAAAAAAAATGGATTGATAAGTAATGTTTCACTGCAGCTGGATCTTCTATAATACCCAGTGATCCATAAGTAATTTTATTATTGCACCCGCTGATTTTCGAGCATTTGATTTGATGAGGCGTTAATATTTTGACTTTTTAATAGTAACCATTGAAAAAAAGGAAAATGAGTGAGCTTAACAATACAAGCTTGTGAGAGGTGAGTGGCGATATGTGAGAGGGATGCACTCAGAGGATATATTCAAATTTTGTGCTAAAACAACATTATTATAAAAATAAAATAACTCTAGTTAATAGGGCTCATTTATCTCTGCAGCTGCAATTTCAAGGACAATCACCATGTTTCTCCCACAATGCAGCATTTTCAGAATTCCAGCATTATTGTGTTTTCTATGTGCCCTGTGCATCAAAACTAACACAATTGCACTCACACTTAACCTTAAATCAGACGCAACTGAGCTGGACATTTTCCACAGGCATTTGTCCAGGTGTGAGTGAGAGATATGTGTGCCCGATTCTTTAGACACAAGCACACTGGGCATATTGACACAGAGTGCTGAGAGACTTCTGGATTGCCTTCAAAGATCCCCTGCATCCATAGGTGCAACTGCGCTTGTTTTAGAACAGGAGCCAGGAAGGATTGAGCGATGCCAAGTGCAACTGTATTTAATTCAAGTTTACATGTCACTGATTATAGGAATATTTGGGTAAACACAATTGAGCTTGTGACCATAAATGACCCTTTTTATTTTTTAAATCACAGTCTGATTAAATGTTTTATAATTGAAAGTTCAGCATATTACAACATTAGTTTCATCATGATACTGTATGTTTGTGTGCATTCATGCCATAATATACTGTACTGGCTGTCTTAAACATGGGCAGTTTTTCATGTGCTCCCCTGCGTTGAGTTTTTCTTTCCATTCAGCCGCATGGGAGTGCAGGAGTAGATGCACTCAGTTATTGTGAATGGGGCTGTACTCACACAGACTCATGTAAGTGTTGAACACAGGTAGAATGCAACATGCTGCGTCCCACCTTCATATGGCTCTTACATAAGTCTGTGTGAGTACAGCCCCCATTACAATAATTGAGTTTGTCTACTCCTGCACTCCCCTGCAGTTTAATGGAAGAAAGCACAATGCAGGGGAGTGCACAAAAAACCACCTATGTGTAAGAGCCCTAATAATTTTACACCCTTGTGCAGTGGAATGGACATCTGATGGGCACAACCACCCAAGATCTTCTGAACATGTACTGAATGCTGGGGAACTGCTGTACATAAACACAGCAGTTCATATGTTTAAGTGTTTAATCATCTGAGCATCATTAGCAAAAGTACTTTCAGGCGATTGCCATAATGGACAATGGAAGCAACCCCCACAGAAAATGAAAAATAAAACCATAGGTGTCAAAGCACCTGAAAATGCCCTGAAAATGCCATATGTGTCATTGCAAAGTAAGGCCTTGGGAGTAAACCTTGCACTCACTATACATGGTGTATGGGAATGTATTCCACAGCAACAGAAGGTAACTTATTGATTACAAAATCAATGGAAAAGCATGCCTTGTTATTAAGAGTTTGCAAACTGAAATGAGAAAGGAATCAGCAAAAGTATTTAATTTAGCAGATTGCAGTGGCTTTTAGAATATCATAGCATCTCATAATGTTATGCTAAAATTACTTTAAAACATTTTAAGAGATAATTGGAGGAATTAAATTTCAGGACAAAGCGTATTGCAACCTGGAAATAAATTCCAGAGACAGTTTGCAACTCCAGTAAAGTCTTCAGTCTTTGTATGTAAAGAATTAATGACACTGACCATTGAAAAACCTGAGAAGATAATACTTGATTGTTGGTAGTACTTAAAGAGTGATTTAAAAGATGATGGGAAAACAATATAGGGTAGTGTCAGCCAAGCCAAGAAAATAGAGAAACTAGAAAAGGAGAGGGTGCCACAACTGTCATTATTATAAATTTACCCCTATACTGTATGTTTATGTTACATGAATACAAAGAGCAAACAAAATCAAAATAGTATAGCCATATAAGGCTAATTAAATATTTTCATGTTTTAAAACAATGACTGTTTTATATGAGTCAAGAAATACAATTCTGATCCAGTGTTATTAACCAGGCGTAATTGTGCTTTATTTTTAAATAAAAATATGTATAGTAAATCACAATTTACAAATACTATAGACCTATCATTCTCATTTTTACAAAACATACTTAGGGACTTGACATTTACCTAGCTGTTTCAGTTTACCTTGTCCAGTCCACTTATGGCCTTTTCCTTCTAAGAATAATTTAGATCTGCTTCCGCTGCTTTGATGAAATAGGTTTTGTTTTAGATATGACCAGTAACATTTTCAAAATTTTTTAAAATGTTTTGGTAGGGAAGTGGAAGGTTACCTATCACTTTCTACCTCAGGTTCTATTAGGGGCAGATTTACTAATAGTCAAATTTCGAAGTAAAAATATTTAGGACAGGTTCTAGAAGGTCCCCCATAGGATAAAATGGCAATTCGGCAGCTTTAAGGTGGCAAATAGTCGAATTCAAATGATTTTTAAAGGGACAGTACTTTGAAATTTGAAAATTCAAATTTTCAAATTTTTTCAATTCAAATTGAATTTTGGGTTATAGTTGAAGTAACCCAAAATTATGTCAAAATTCAAATTTTTTACAATTTAAATTTTATTCGAATATTCACTTTGACCCTTAATAAATGTGCTCCTTAATGTTTAAATTTTATTCTTGGTTCATTTTTCTCAGCTGGGGCTTTCAGGGCTATATTTAACAAGAAGACAGTCTTTCTATAGCAAATGCTTTTTCATGAGCTTTCCTTACAGCCTCTTTAATCCATAACATGTCCTGACTTCATAAATTATCACATGTCATATAGACCCTTGGAGTATAACATTTATGCCTCTGGGCCTGATAACTCACTGGCAACTGATCTGTAGTTATAACAGTTAAACTGGTACGCTTGCCTGTCTTAATCTTATACGTGTATATATAACATATTATATATATAGATATATATATCTATATATATAGATATCTATATATATATAGCTATATATATAGCATAATGTCTGTTTTTGCCACCATTTAGCTCAACTCCATATTCTGCTAGAAATGTATGGTTACCAAAGACTTCATACTTTTTATGTTTTGCCAAATATTATTAAGGTCAATAAGTTAGTATCAGTATCCATGTATTTTATTCTGTAGTTGTTATCTGATATGATATCACTAATAATACCTTCATAAGTATCATTCTTCCCCAAATAGTCTGTTTGTCATGCTGACTCCCTTGGTGGTAATTGAAATTGATGTCACCTTTGTCATGGCTAGTAAAAAAATGAGTAACTTGTGATGAAAACACTTCGAAAACAATAAAAAAAAATTTGATGGTCAAAGTTTTTTAACTTAGAAATTTGACCCTTGATAAATCCACTAAATCCCTAAGTGTATCCACAGAAGACGCCATGGCATGAGTATATGTTTTTATAAAGTCTTTGAAACATCTAATTCAGACGCGAATGCAAAATAGCAGGAGTAAACATGTGGTCACCAAAAACCCACACTTACATTAATAATCTCTGGTAAGTAAACTGGTTCTGGCATTATGGCACAAGTCATAACCACCTTCTTTTGAACTTTAGATGCTCGACACTAGAATCCCATTCAAACTATTGAATCTGTAAAAAAGTACAGTATCTTTCAAAAACACAGAACATACAGTAATGCTGAGCTTCTTTGTTTAGGCAACATAGAAAAGGTATTTCATATTACAAATAAGATATAGTGACTGTGTGTTTGAAAAACACCTCTGTCGCTCATAAAAATGTACAGAGAATTTTGCATTTAAGCTGCATGATATGGTCTGCAGGGTGCCTATTGGATATAGGGCTAATATTCCCTTTCATTCAGGTAATTAGGGGGCAGGTGTATATCTATATTTGCCTGGCAAAGAATTTGGAAGAATACAACAAAAACCTCAATTTCAACACCTACACAGGAAGAAATATATAAAATATTTATGCGGTGGTATCACAGCCCCACAATATTACATTGGCTGTTCTCTCAGTCAGTAACACGGGACTGTTGGCATTGTCAACAAGCAGTGGGGTCACTCATCCACATCTTCTGGGACTGTCCCATGCTGAATACATATTGGGATATGGTAGCATCTTGTTTAAGCAAAGCCCTTCTAACAGAGGTTAAAAAGTACCCCAGAGTGTTCCTTCCTGGGAGATAAGATAAGAAACAGAAATAAACCATCCCAAAGGTTAGCAAATGCCATACTTACAGCAGACAGAGGGCTGATTGCAAAATATTGGAAAAATACATCCGCCCCTTCAGAGGAGGAATTATTAAACAGGATTCAATATGTTAGACGGATGTAATATTTGACTGCTGATAAAAATGCCACAATAGAAAGATTTGATAGCATTTGGTACAATTGGGATGCTCTGTCCCTTAGGGGCCATTTACCCACGTGAGGAAAAAGGATAGCTCCTGATATTACCCTACACTGGTTGATATAGGTTGCGGCAGTCCCAGGTAACTTAACTATTTAAGGATGGGTATGGACATATTTAGCAACAATGGAGAGGACTCTGGAAAAGGTACTAAACCTCCACTCTGACCAAGCTCTGGTTCTCGATACAGACTCACCTGGACTTTTTATTTTTATTTTTCTTTTCCTTATAGCCTTTTAGTTTTAATGTTTGATGTTATCTGTTATTCTTGATTCTCTTTATTTTGGTTTACTATGTATGACCCTCAATCTCTAAGACTGAGAGAAATTGGAGATTTTGTACAATGGATATTAAATACTGGGTAAATAATTATTGTATTTTATAAAAAATCTGTACTATTGAAAACCGTTGGTTGGTAAAATTGTTAAACTAAATAAAAATAAAGTTACAAAACCCCGCAAATTAGCGTTGTCTCAGCAAATTTTCATCTGGCGAAGTGTTGCTTTATTAAATCTGCTGGGGCCCAGAAAATTCACAACTCGCTAAAATTACCACTAGAGTAAGCTGGTTCGTTAACGTAGTTACCGCAAGTGATGCGCAATGACTTCTGAGCACATCGTTGTTTAGTAAACTTGCGGAAACTTATAGTCAAATCTACTGCACTTTAGTCTAGAAAAAGACAATTTTTGGGAAAACGCAGCAGCAAAACTGACTTGGAAGCAGTGTGACCTGGCTGGTAGTGAGAAATTGATCTCTGAAGTGTGAGTAACAGAATGTCAACCTTGTGATGGTACAATGTCTGGCAAAGGTCCTGCTGTAGTTATTAAAGGGGTTGTTCACCTTCAAACAACTAGATGTTTTCCGTTAGATCACCAGGAATAATTACTTTTTCCAATTACTGTCTATTTTCTATTTGTAACCTTTTTCTAATATTGAAGTGTAAAGTGTCATTTTTCACCTTCTGGAGCAGCCCCCAACTATTCTAAACTGATACATTTAGGGGCAAATTTACTATTATTCCCCAAAATTAGTTCGACCAAATACGATATTCGATTAACATTCGATCGTCGAATGGTAAACAAATAGTTTTAGGCTACCTTTTATTCGATATTCGATCATTCGACGATCGAATACAAATTTATTCGATCAGTCGAATATTTTATTTGATCAGTCGAATAAATCATTTGATCATTCAAATGATTCGTACGATTTGAACGATCGAAGACTTCGATCGTACGAATCCTATTCGATCGGGACTTAGCCTCAGAAGCCTATGGGAGTGCTCCTGTAGGCTTCTATTGCAATTCGGTAGGTCCAATCTGGCGAAGTAGGCAATCGAATAAACTTTAAAATTTAAATCCTTCGCTGATTGAATGATCAAATGATCGAATATTCATTCATTCGAATCTATTCAAATGCATTCGATCATTCAACCATTCGCTATTCAATGATCGAATATGCCAAAACGTGCATAAATCCTACGTTTGAAATTCGATCAATTCGTGAATTTAGTACATTGGCCCCTTAATGGATACATTGCTTATATTTGTCCCTGCTGAGCAGAATCTCTGGGTTTCATTACAGGCAGCTGTTGGAACTGATGCAATAGTTGCTAATACTCCAGAGATGTTGCTGTGAAATGTATCAATTAAGGGCCCGATGTACTAAATTCACATTAATAGATCGAAGTTCGATCGAATTTCAAATGTAGGATTTATTCGTTTGGTCGAATATGCAATTTTTGGCATAATCGATCATCGAATAGTGAATGGTCGAACGATTGAATACATTCGAATAGATTCGAATGAACGAATATTCCATCATTCGACCATTCGTTCAGCGAAGGATTTAAATTTTTAAGTTTATTCGATTGCCTACTTCGGCAGATTGGACCTACCGAATTGCAATAGAAGCCTATGGGAGCACTCCCATAGGCTTCTGAGGCTACGTCCTGATTGAATAGGATTCGTATGATCGAAGTCTTCAATCGTTCGAATCGTACAAATCATTTGAATGATCAAATGATTTATTCGACTGATCAAATAAATTATTCGACTGATCAAATAAATTTGTATTCGATTGTCGAATGATTGAATATCGAATAAAAGGTAGCCTAGAACTAATAATTTAGCATTTGACGATCGAATGCTAATCGAATATAGCATTTGGTCTAACTATTTTTGGGGAATAATAGTAAATTTGCCCCTTAATGATGCAAAATTGTAACAGTTTAAAGTCTGCACCTGAATTACTGAGCTGCCAGACTCAAACACCAGAGACACCAACATTCAACTTTAAACTTAGATTTTGGAAAAGCAGTAAAAGATAAATAATGGAAAGTAATTGAAAAAAGTCCTTATTTCTGGGGAACAATTTGAAAATAACTGAACAGAAAAACGTGTTTGGACTGTTGTAATTAGAATTCTGTGTGAAGTCCTGCACCCTGTCCATGTAATTTGTTTTACTGAAAAAAGTAAAGGCAAACCCTATTTTTTGTCATTTTTGTGTCTCTGTCTCTTCTCTGCAAAATAAACTACTTGTCTCATGTTTCAAAAGCTAATCCTCCTATAATATATCTATGTGTATGTATGTGTGTGTATATAAACACGTCTGGTTTGTGGGTTGGAAAAAAGCAGATTAAGATCTTTGCATGATCAGAAGGGGAAGGTGACTTTGACAGTCATGATGTAATAGTAGCATCTGAACTATGAAAAGATTTCATAATCCCTTGATAGTATGGTCTGAGGATAATTTATATATGTCCTTCAGATGAATATTCACTTGCAGGGTAAAGAACAGCAATCATGTTCATATATGGGCATTTCCTATAATGTAATAAGAAATACATTCTTAATCTCTGTTTAGAATAGAATCATAAAAAAACATGTTTATGAAATCTGGAGTTTAGATTATCAGACATGCCAGTGACCATATGTATTGAAAGCCTGGTTGATAACAACCTTAATGCCAAACCCTTAGTGCATTTATGTGTTCCAGTAGAGCCAACCTGGTCAGACTGTCACACAACACTATTGGATTGAAGGTATTATGTCCATAAATATAATTGGAACTGCCTGTCTATCTGGCCTGTAATTGCAAATCAATATGTGGCTTTGTGATGAGTGAGAATGCCAGTGTTTTGTTGTCTGGTAAAAAAAAGTGTTGAACAATGACTCCTTACCAAATATATAATATATCATAATAATAATAATTAAGTGAGTAAAGGGATTCACTCCTTTAAAGGAAAACTATACCCCCAAATAATGTAGGTCTCTATAAAAAGATATTGCATAAAACAACTCATACAGATGAAGCCACTTTGGATTGTACATTTGAAACAGAATAACTTAACTCATCTATCCCATTCATCCCACTTAGCACAGAATATTGTGTCACAGCATCCCATCCAATTAAAGAGTTCACCATTGAAAACAATGGTGCTTTGGTATGCTAATGAAATGGTTAAATGCATTAAATGAGTTAAGATAACTTTAGATAACAAAGTTTCTTCAATTAGCCCTGAGTCATGACACATTGAACTCACAAATCCAAGTGGCTGCATCTGTATTTAAAACACTGCTTCATGTAAATAAGCCATTTTCATAATAATATACTTTTTTAGTAATATGTGTCATTAGGTAATAATAAATAGAAAATTGCCATTTTAAAATAGAAGGACTAGTGATGGGCGAATCTATCCCATTTCGCTTCGCCAAAAAATTCACAAATTTCCAGCAAAATTGGCGAAAAATTCGTGAAACGCGTTGCGGCACTTTTCATCGCGCAACTCATTTTTTTTTTCTTTTAAAGCCAGCAAATTTTCAGCAGGCAAACTTTCACTGGTGTTCCGCGGGAATTCGCCGCTAATTCGCGGCTGGTGAATAAATTCGCCCATCACTAATAAGGACAGCCTCCTGGGATCATATGATTCAATGGTGCACACAAACATACCAAACAAACTATAAATTTAGGTCACATGAGCCAATTAACTGTTGGTTAAGTATTCATTTTGGGGGTATAGTTTTCCTTTAATGTGTTGAAACCATGGGGGAGACCTGAATTGAGAGTGTCAGACTCTGTTTTCTATGTGATCTCTGTGAGTAACATGGTGCTAACCTTGTAGTGTTCCAGTATCTGTGAAAAGGCCCTGGGGTAGACAGGAACACTAGATCTCAGGTGTTACATATACTGTGTGTATATATATATATATATATATATAATATATATAAATATAGTTGAGCTCTTGAACCCTTTAAGTGCACTGTGCACTGACCTAATCTACCCCCTCTGATAATTATTGCCATTAATTGGATGGTAAGCCGTTTAATTAATGGGCCTGAGAGAATGTTACCTCTAGAGTTCTAGTTCAACAATAGAATTAGGTTTGTGTGGTTCTCATAATACGACATGTGATAACATTTAAGCTGTAACAGCTGCGTTAGATATGGGTGATGCACATATTCAGGCACATTTACTAAAGGTCGAAGTGAAAATTTTAATTTTTAAAATTTGAATTTCAAAGTAAGTTTGGGCTGCTTTGATTATTGAATAGCCCAAAATTAAATTTGAATTGACCTTGCACCCAGGCACTTTTGTCATGCCAGCATCACTTGGAATATATAT
>CM044445.1:72280563-72323815 GCA_024363595.1 Xenopus borealis
AAAAAAAAAAATCTGTTTTTGCAAAAACTTTTACCAAAGTCTTGGGCATTGTCTTTTTGCATTTCTACCAGATAATTAGTACACTTGCTCTCAATACTGTTGTTAACATGTAATTTTTTTCACACCTTTGCTGACTTTGACACTCTTACATTTGAAACACAGTTTGCACTTTGTTTCATTGTTCTTTAATCTGCTGCTCTTTGCATTTAGTATCACAGAAATTTCGCACTTTCTATGTCAATAACATCTGGCAAAATTGCCACCTATTAAGATTAAGTGTTCTCTTTTTCTCCAGTGAGGAAATGTGATGGCGTATTATATCAGTTTCCCTTGAGAGGCTAAGGAGAACATTTTAAAACAGAGAGCTGCATTAAAATAATAACATGAATGGGAAAGGTTAATGCAAGTGAAAAAAACTTTTTTATCTTTCATTTTCTTTCCATTTTTTTATTCCACTCTGCAAGATGACATTGAATGAAAAATTTTAAGGACTTTCTGTTAGTGAACTGTAATTTGAATGTTTACAAAATATACTGCATCTCTTTTACATGTATTTGCATGGTATTCCCCTTTGAAATGTTGAAGATTGTGTCCTTCACCCCCTCCTACTTGATCTTACTCATTGATATTCTACTGGGTCCTCAAATCAGTGCTCCCCCTAGCACTTAATCTCCATGTGGTAGCCACAATTGCAGTCATGATTGCAGCCATCTTTCAGTGAATGCTAATTTAAGTAAGACAAGAAATGAGTATTTGCCAAATCAGCTGTAGCAAACAAATTACTTTTCGTGCATGAAAGTAGGTCCAGAAAACCTTTAACCCCTGTTTTGCATTGCAGAGAGGCAAATATTGGACAAACTATAGGTAATGGTGAGGATGGCTAGAATTGGCTAAAGAAAATAATTTAGTTTAATTCAAGAAGAGTTGAAGCAATTCATCCTTCTGTTTATTTATAAGAAAAGTAAACATCCATGGCAAAGCCACTGAAGAAGGCTTGGCAGCAAATTGGTCACTAAAGTCTACATAAGTAATATAAAGTTACAAGTTTGCACAATAATGATCTCAAAACCCATAGTAGCAAATCGACAGGTATAATTTAATGGTCAACTGTTTAAAAGCAAACATCCTGATGCAAACTTTGCTATTTTATTATATAATGTTCTAAATATTTTATTAAGGTCAATGGTAAACATGTCTTTATACATTAGAAGATAGGCTGGGATAGCACAGTACACTTTATTAAAGTTAATGACAGCTAATGAAGGTACAATTAGTAGCTGTCATAGGAAGTTCTGGATGTGCATTTGAGAATTAGAAGTATTTTATTGTGGCCATGATTTACTTAAGGTTATTTTGCCTACACGGCTAAAGGTTTTTTCAAAGTCATTTTATGTGAGTGGAACACAAAAGCCTTAATACATGGTCATTAATGCTCAAGGGGTGGAATGCATTATTTCAAATCACCTACCTTGCAATGAAATAAGACAAATAAGGGCTGTATCGAAGTGTCACTGTCACAGAGTTTGAATTTTTCAGGAAGAATACAGAATGTCCCATCTTGGAAAATGATGGATTTATGCCTGTATGTCAGACATACTGTACTGAAACTAATGATGTGAGAGGCTAATATGCAAAGGTTTTCTTAGATTTCGATGTCTTTAAATACATATAAAGGGAAGCAATATATCAATCAATCACCATCTTTAAGGGAAGCTGCAGCAGTTAAAACATCTGAGAAATGTCAACAATTTACTCAAGTGTCTTCTGAATTCTCTCCTGTTTTCATTAATCCCCTTTAGCCCACATTTTCTTTGTGCCCACAATTAAACAATAGAAACATACAATACAGTGTAAAATCTACTACCCTCTGAGCTTATATTACACATTCACATATATTCTTCATATGTTTAGTGCATCTGTTTATGTTGTCTCATCAAAGCCCTCTTATCTCTTTCACACTCATGATAAAATATGCCATAAACATGTGAAATGGCAGATATTGAAGGTAGTTGATTTTTTTTTTAACTGTAGGACACAGGCTCTGATCCTGAGAGTAATTCTTTCATAAAGCAAGGCAGGGCTTCTACAGTTTACCAGAAAACAAAAAGAGGAGAAATAGCAATTGGCTTTCTATGATATTGATCTCCTTCTGCAAGCAGTAAAGTAGTAGGCATTGTATTAGGCCCATGCACAGGTTGGTAAGCTGGTAAAGAGTGGCTGTATTGACAGCTAATATCATTGGTTACCCTTGAGAAAGGTCCCCAGGGGGAATAATCATTGGTACACTGTATCATAATGTATAAATGAAAATGATACAACATTACCAAATTTATAAATTCAACGCAGTTGGCCAGCATCCCACAAATAGCTTGTTATTGCTCTACATAAACATCTGCATATAGTGGGCTCTGTCATGTGGGCCAGGAGTGGTTCACAGAAAGTATATCTGTGTATATGGGTCATTAGAAGCAATGGGGGGGAATTAATGGGAAAAATCTTAACCTTACCATGCCAATGTCACTATACTGTGATGGTAAGAGACTAACATGACATATGGCAATTTAGTCAAATATTAAGTGGATATATACTTGTTTTGATGACTACATGTTTATGTCTAATGGGCTTTTGGACAGTTTTAGTGTTACATACCCATGTTTCATAATGGACTTTTTAGTCCGACTGTTTGCTGCCATGATTATAGATATTTAGAATTTATTGCCAACTCGTACAATTTTAGTTTAGTTTAGCTGATGGTGACTATGGGTGGAGTAGTTTATATGTAACACTGCTTTAGATTTTTCTTGAAGTCTTATTGTTGTTTAATTGTTGGTACATTGTTTTGTCTCTGCCTTATTACATACAAGGTAAATATTTTTTCACTTTGATAAAGGCTACAATGCTAGCTGAAACATTAGTCCACTTTTCACTTTTTTAAGACCTGAGAATGCAGACTTTTTTCCTCTGTTACTTTGTATTTTTTTTCTGCACCAGGGTAATTTTGACCCTTTTATAACATACAAGTGCTGGCTATATTTATATAAATAAATAAATAAATATATATATATATATGTTTGGTACCTGCACTCACCTCTCCTGTTATAGCATTGGCTGGCAGAAAGAAAGTACTCATGGCAAAGAACTGATAGAAGCAAAAATCATGTTTAACTGCATCACAGCAAACTGAGACATCAACGCATTTTGATCCTCGAATAACATTATATACATTTATGTCATTTAATATTTAATGTTTGTTTCCAATATTCTGTATTATAAAACTGGAAAATGCAAAAGGTATAAGCAGACAAATGAGAACGCTGAAAACAATTTAAATGAATACAGGAAAACATAGATTGTTTCACAGATGGGAAATTGAAATACTCTATTTATCTGGATTATAAACCTTTGATAAGGTATCATTTATAAAAAAAAAACAAGTGATGTAAAGTCAGTATAACCATCTTCACTGAACACTAAAACACAAAGAAAGATCATAAACCTAGCACATTCCAACTTAACATGTGTACGTCAAAAGAGTGCTGAAATATTAATATACAAAAACAGGTTGAAAGAAAAATTGCTTTGATTGTTTTGTTTTGCAAAGAAAGATGTGTAATGCAAAGGTTTGAAAGGGCTTTAATGGTAAATATCTAGTTCTTGTTACGATGATGATAGCATTAGATTAGAATTTGGTCAGAGATTCCCAGAGCTGTAGACAGCCTACCAAGGTTACTGTCAAGGACACAGAAGTCAATTAGTATGCAGATCAGAGGCAATGGGTTCAAAGGTATTGTTCCAATTCAATCACATTAGCCAGACCAGTAATGAACAAACGATATGACCTTAATCATGGAGCCTGAGCCACTCTCTTGGAGTTGTCTATGTATTGTATGCTTCTGAATTTATTCTCATAAATAACTTATTGCCCATATTTCCTCCTCACATTTCCTTTAACAAACTGTTATCGTTGGCTTTGTTTTCATTAGTAAAATTAGTAGATTTATTTTCAAATATATCATTATTTTTTTGAGAAGGGTCTGTACATAATTCAACAAAGAGAAAGTGAAAATAATGTGATCCACCAAAAAATGGATTTAGTTTAAAAAATTTTTGGTGTGGATTATACATATAATTACAGCACTGTGAAATATGCTGGCGCTATATAAATACATTTTAATTATAATGTTAATAATATACTGTAACAAGGACTAAAACAAATGACAAACACCAACCAAAATAAGGTGTGCTGAAATTTCTTACCTTATCTGCTGTATTCTGTCATGTACTGATCAGAACCTTTTGGTTGTAATACTAGGAGCTGTGCTGAAGACACTTTGGTACAGTGATTTTCAATAGCTGGTGTACAAATGTAAAAAAAGCAATTACTTGAAAAACACGTGCAATGAGAATATACTTTCATTTGCATGTATTTCATATTTCATGATAAAACTATTTGTGAGAAGTTTTGGTGTGCTCAGGTCCTTGACAGTAACCCCAGGACATTTAAATTGTAGCACAATTTTGAAAAGTCCATCAGCCATCCAATAATCCAGCCTGCTGGGTAAGAGGAGTTGCTTGTTTTGATTAAGTCAATTACAATGTATTTGCCACCATCCCAACTCTGATGCCTGTACCCCTGGCAACCTAACCAATCCCTGCATGCTCTGTCCTGCCTTATCAAGAGCTATGGAGGCTCCTACAGAGCTGTGTGGCTGTCTTATTCATAAATCTTCTAAAGATTCATATTTCAGCTATTTGTAAGCATATCCATAAAGACTATACTATCTTTCAACATAATAAGTTAGGTTGAAAAAAGACACACAGCTATGACATTTATCCTTAGGTCTGTATATAACCTGTCTAACTGCTAGTTGATCCAAAAGGAAGACTGCTAATTTCCATGACCTTGTATTACCTCACTTGCTAAAAAGACTACAAGACTCTGAAAAAAAAATTCTGACCCTATAAATAGAAATTCCTATTGGCATGAGCTTTAGAATGCTTCTCAGTAAAGCACTGAGAACCTTTTGAGCTTAATGCACAGTAATATTATGTGCCGTGCATACTCCATGTTTGTATGCAAACAGCCAATTGTTTGATTTCATACAGAAGACCAGTTGATGCTACCTTTTGATTGGTTTATGGGCTGGGGAAGGGGAATTTGGAAGCCATGTGTAATCAAACTTCAGTTTAAATGACATTCAGAATATGTTATACTGCATACTAGCACTTATGTATACAAATACATTAAATTTCATTATTACGTTGCTGTTGCTACTACCATATTGGTAAAACTGCATTAGTGCATCACACTATTTGTCATTTTTGTGCACATGCCATTGCTGGCATACTAAACCAAGAGCCACAGTATTCTGAGTAAGGAAATTGTTGCAGCAAGTCCTTAGTGCATGTATATATTCATTTAATTACTGATCTAATTATGTTTATATATTATAGCATATATTTATATATTATATAAGATGTACTTATTTTCATTATACACAACCATCTACAAGATCTATTTGCAATCTGAATTCTATCAAAAGGTCTAATTATGTTTTTTGAAATACAGTAGTAACTTCTGTATTATAATGGTTACTGTACCCCCTACTAAAAGCTTAGAATTTTCCTTAGAACTCCATGTTCTGTATAAAAACATTTGGCCTGAAGCCTTGTGCTTCTCTGTGCTTCCTTGAGTTTTTATATTTTTGATAGGAGGTATATTATCCAGTTAAATGCATATTTTAGCAACATTTTTTCTTACATTAAGGGGCAAATTTACTAAGGGTCGAATTTGAGGGTTAATTAACCCTCAAATTCAACCATCTAATTTTTATCGAATTAAAACCCCTCAAATTTTGAATTTGAGGGATTTTAGCGCAATTCGATTTATTGAATGATCAAATATGAAAACTTCGATCGATCAATAAAATTCTAACGATTTTTACCATTCAAGCAAGTTTTTTACATTTGATCAAAAAAACTTGGGAAAATCCTATTGTAGCTTCCCATAGGATTATATAGCAATTCGGTAGGTTTAATCTGCCGAATTGTTATATCGATTTTTTTAGAATTGGAATTTTCGAATTTGGCCAATTCGAATCGAATGTTGGGCTATTCGATAATCGAATAAGCCCAAAATTAAATGCAAAATTCAAATTTAATTCGAATTTTTACTTTGAATCAAATCGAACCTTAGTAAATCTGCCCCTCAATGTTCTAGAAGTTTTAGTTCTTGATTGTATAGTGCTAAATATATACAAATTTATAACAGCACATTTACTAAGGGTCGAAGTGAATTTTCAAATAAAATTATAATTAAAATTTTTAAGTAATTTTGGGGTACTTTGACTATCGAATAGCCCAAAATTTGATTCAAATTGAAAAAAAATCGAAAATTTGAAAATTTGAATTTCGATGTACTGGCCCTTAAAAAATTTTAATTCAACTATTCGCCACCTTAAAGCTGCTGAATTGCCATTGTAGCCTATGGGGGACCTCCTGGAAGCTGAGATCGTTCAATTCAAACAATTTCAATTAGATAAAAGACAGCCGTTTTCAATCGAAAACGGTCAGTTTGAGCGAAAAGTATGATTTTCGATCAAAATTTTTTTCTAAATTCTCCCCTTAGTAAATCTGCCCCATAATGTAAAAATATAATTAGATATGAACAGCATAGCTATTATTATGGATAAAACATTTCTAACACTCATTTAAACAGAAAAAAGAGGAACTCTATAACAAATTTAGAAATATCAAACATAATGAGGACAACAGACAAAATCTATTTTGTATTTGGTGAATAAGAGGAATTGTATTAGTATCAATGACACAATAATTTTAAGTATTGCTGTCAACACCTCAGTCCACCTGCCACTCCTGCTATTGCAACTCAGAAAGAAGTGCCATGTGGACATCAGAGGTGGTTGAAACAACCCATGTACCTTATCTATAGGACTTTCATTATTGATTCATTAATTGTGAACTTGCCTGTGTTAAAAAATATCAGGACCACTGCCACATACAATCTATGCTATGTTGGTGGGTTGTAACTTTAGATTAACCTCTAGACTGATCCTTTTCAAGCCTCACTGTCCCACTCCTGACAGTCACTGCCTCTTCGCCCACACTGACCTGTTAAAGTTCTGTCTTTACACCCACTCTGCCCAGTCACTGATTCTCCATCTGCTTTTTCCAGTTCTATTCTCTTTTCCCAATCCCTCACTAATCTGCCAGACCTTGATTCTTGTCCCTTGCCACCCTGTTCTTAAACATACAAAGTAGTGCTACACAATCACTCTGACCGCTTTTTGTACCATCAGTTGCTGACTGTGACTGTGTCTGCTCAGGTGCAGTCCATACTCCAAAACATATATCAGCAACACTCTGATATAGTGAAAACATAATCCATTTGTGCAACAAGTGAAGCAAGGATTCGGGCTTAACCAGCCCTTAGTGATGGGCGAATCTATCCCGTTTTGCTTCGCCGAAAAATTCGTGAATTTCCAGCGAAATTCGCGATTTGGCACATTTTTTACGCCAGCAAATTTTCAGCAGGCAAATTTTCACTGGCGTTTCGCGAATTGCGGGAATTTCGCCACAAATTCACACCTGGCAAATACATTCGCCCATCACTACCAGCCCTTTATATAAAGGGCTGGTTAAGCCTGAAACATTGCTGAAACATATGGATTATGTTTTCACTATAGCGGAGGGCTGATGATATATATTTTGGAGTTTCCACCCTGTTCCTTCACCTTCCCTTCTTGTTTCCTGTGTGCACAATTCCAGTCCTTGCCTGATGGTCCTACACCTATGGCTCAGAGTAACCGACAAAACAGTTTCTCTGCCTCTAAAAACATGAGAGATGACTAGGTGCCACTTTTCTACAAAAATACTTTATACCTTCCTTGTAATACTAATTTCAATTAATTTTCAAAGGAACATGTATGTATCATATTAAATGGCACATGAAGAAACAAATACAAGTTTGTCTTTGATGACCATGTCTTGTATGTAATTATGAATTCTTGTGATTGTGAAACAAAATCATTTTTTGGCATTTTTGTAATTGTTTTTATCATTTTATCAAAAGTTTTTCACAGTCATTCAATGACTCACAGCAATATGCAGGAATCAGTGCAAATAAGCAACAAAGAATTTCTTTGTGAAAATACATTTGAGTTATGATTTGTATTTAAAGATTATCTATTTTTTTGAAAACACAGTAGATGAATACCACATCCTTAATTTCCATAGGCAGCACAAGGATCTTCGAGTTTCTCTTTGGAGCTACAGATTATTCTACTTTTTACCCTTAAATAGCAAAGTAGTTCTCCTTTGGCTATTAGGAACTGCAGATTTATTTTATTCCTGCTTTTGAACTTCACTCAAGGCCCAGAGAGTTTGCATATATTTTTTTAAATAATCACTTGTTTGATGACTGGACAACAGTAGAGGTCATTTCTGCAAACCTACAATTTTTCTGTAAAAATATCTTCTTAAGTGTTCATAGTTGGTTTGCTGTTGCCTTGAAGGAAGAACACCAAAATGTTGAAAAAAATATTTCAGCAGTTTAATGAGATAAGATTTGAATGGATTTTAATTAAAATTGTCTTCTATTAATAGTAAACGAAACAAAATTGAATAATTATATTCAGAACAGTATATTGCTCCAGTATACCGGAATACAGTTTCAATTTCATTTGTAAAATTGTTTTTTCCTTCACTTTTTTCTATTTGGGAAGATCACGTCTATAAATCCCCTGAAAAACATGCAGTGGTAAAGCTAGTATTGTAGTCAAGACTTTTCTGCAGAGGCTTCTAAATGTTAAGGGAGGAACAGTGCTGATTATGTAACTATGTAATATATTGGGACAATTCAGCTTCACACATGATATCAAGTAAATTGGGAATATTTCAGCCATGAAGGAGGATTATGTTAAAAAAAATTAAAGGAGTCATTATTGTCTGTCTGGAATGAAAGCAACATTTAAATTTGTAAATATAAGAGATGTTTTTGCCACAAAATAGTTCTGATACTATACTGTCAATTTTAATTTTAAAGTAAGAATTAACAGAACATTTCCTTTCAGAATTTGTTTAGAGAGTAAAAACATATTGACAAGCAATAACGTTGTTATTATCTCTAAATGAACAGTATGAATTTAACAACCTGTGATAGATAAAATTAGAGCCCTGGGACTAATAAGAATTTGCCTAACTTGAATTATTTAAAATGTATGCCAATGAAAAAATTTATGGGGTTAATGATGCAGGAAAAAGGAATTTTGTGTCTACAACATCCGCTGTCTGGATTTATTGGAGGTAACAAGCTCCTTTGTGCTATATCCTAAACAATAGAAGAGAAGAATATTTTGTTTCAATAAAGTCTGGAAGTTCTAAGCAGCCAGAGATGAACTTCTTATTGTGTTATAAAAGTAAGTGCCTTTTTTGCTATAATAAAAGGTGTTTAAAAGGTTCGCTACAGCTTTAAACAGAATTACAATTTAGTTCTTTCAAGTGTCCAGGCCATAAATTTCTCTCAATTCCCTCTCTCTCTCTCCTTGTCGGAATTAATGAGATCAGATTTGATCAGGGCAGTGATGTGTTCAGAGCCAAATCACACAACAGCGCTCGTGCTGTAATGGAATTTGCATCTAATGCATACATAAATCAAACATCTTTCTGGACATTTTCATATGCATAATGTCATTTCATCCAGTTCTGTCTGTGCAGAGGGGGAGATTTTTCTCTTCGAGAAAATGACTTTCTTTAATGCTTTCATTTTATTTTCGCTGACTACAATCGCAGAGAATGCGCTCGGTTGGAGAAGCTTTCGGGGTGAGGCTGACAGTTCCTTTTCCAAGAGGGGTGCTCCACATTTATTATACCATTTCCTCTAGGGCTTTGTTATGCAAATGTGGCTGAAATTGACGATTCCAAAGTGCTTCATTTCGATTCCTTGGCGGTTGGAGATGGTAGATAAAAAAGAACTGACAAGACATACTGATTGCCCTCAACGCTTGTAACTCTCTTGCTAACAAGCCTCGATATTGTTAAAAATTCCTATTGTTACCAGGGTGGCAGATCCATTATGCATCTCTTGCAAATCTCTGATTTGAATAGTAACCCTTTAATCACTGCTAAATCAATTGCCTTCACGTAGCTTCCTAACACACTCCATACGATTATGTCCTTATTACTGCAAGCAGCTGTGACGCCTTTTAAAAACATGCATCAATTATGCATGACTCGTTATAAGTTTAATAATGTTGTATTTTATATAAAAATCTAGATACACAGAGAGAACTGACTCAAGGAATTCTTCTATAGCTCAATGGAAGTAGATCATTCCAATTAGCTGCTTGAACCATTTATTAGTGTAATAATTTGGCACATAATCAGTTGATCTTTTGCATAATTATTTGATAGGTCTGTCCATTTATTTCCTGTTTGCATTTTATCAAATTAGAATGAAATGCTTGCAAAACTGAGTTACTTTGAGTTGCTTTGCTAGTATTTTCTATACAGAAACAGTAAAAGTTAGTAATATTTACCTATTTAAATATAAGTTTATTTCCAGAACACAATTTATCTATTTTGCAATAAAATAAGCTCTGTTTTATTTCGTTAAACTCAGCTGGAAATAAATTTGAACCAGAAGTCTTAGAAAAACCTTTGGTAGAATCAGGGCCTTTGGAAGACAAAGAAAAAAATAGGTTGGTGTCTTACTTTGAGAAGCCAGTTAAATATATTTGAGTGCCTTCTGCATGCATCATTGATAATGCAAACAAACTAATCTGGTTAAAAGGGGAACCTTTTAATATGCTAAGAGCAGAGGATAAATCTAACTCCTGCAGATGAAGCCTTGCACCTCTCCTAATGTGTTTTCTAAATTGCAATTTTACTAATAAGAGAACATAGAACACTTTCCTTTTAAAGGAGTCTTCCAGTGAAAAAAGGTGTTTTCTGTCTGCCGTGACTGGATAAATTAAGAAGGTTATTGGCCTGATCTTGACATGGCATTTAAATCTTTAACCCAAATGCATTCCACTTACAGTTAAATAATCCAAACATAAACAGAGATACATTTTACAGATAAAATAAGCACAAACACAAATTATTTAGCGATTGTGCATGTGGACAAAATAGGACATCTGTGGTCAAAACAGAAAATCAAAAGGTTTAAACTTACTCAATAATAGACATAGTAGTAGATATGGGAAATATCAAAATTTGTGGTGCTTAGTTAAGTATTGTTTCTATTGGTCACCAATTGCCCAACTTCATCTTCAAAACAATAACAGGAAATTGAATAAACTCTAGTTGAGTTCCTATGTTGTCTCTTTTTCACAGCATTTTGTAGTAAAGGATCAACCACAACAGGTCTAAAAACAAAGCAAAAACATTTTAAAGGGGAAGTTTACCAATTTTTCCATTTGCTGTCACAGGTTGATCAAACAAACATATATTGGAAAAAATCAATAAGGAGGTAAACACAGAAAATTATTAAAACATTTGATCATTTCAGACTTGCTGCAGCAGATTAACATATTTAAAATTATACAACAAATAGGGATATTAAAAAATATGATTTTTTAAATAAATTTCCTTTATTTTTGTAATAACGTTTTAAGTTTTAGTATATTTTGAAAGTGTGCATACCTTTCTGTTACTTAATATTGAGTTCATAGTTTTTTAGTACCATAGATCAATGGCATTATAACGTATATATATGTTTTTTTGGCTGCAGCTGCCATCCTGGGAGCAAATTTTTGCTTTGGGAAACTTCGGCATACTTCAAGCAACATTGTCAGACGTTATTTTTCAGCAAATTTATGTATTTATCAAAATGCAAAGTTTTGTCTTAGCAGATGAATGCCAGTAAAACTTTGTCTGTGTGAACATTTCTAAGGGAATTTTCTCTAACATTAATTTCTTCCTTGCAATACTTCATTAACATCCGTATGTTTATGTCATTTTAAATAAGGCAGGTACATATAGGTCATATACTGTATATGTCTATATTAGGGATTCCTGGTGAAATTGCCTAAAGATGTCTCTTATTAAAAATGTCAAGGAAGCAAAATAAATACAATAGAGAAGCTCTATTATCCTAGACATGAGCTCACCCTAAAACAAATGTGGAATGAGCTTTAAAATGTTACAGCTTTTAAACATAATCCTACATTAAAATATGAAAAAAAACTCCAGCATTTTGTCTATTTTATATGACTTTTTTTGGCATACAATGATGTCCCTGACATAATAATGTTGTGGATCCAGCTTTGTCAAACCATACTCTGGCAAAAAGGTTAATGGATTGGAGAGTTCACACTTTAATAATTTTGCGCAGCACAGATTGTGCAAAAAATTTGCCAGGTGAGATGGCACAAAATTTCACTGGCGCTGAGCTTTTTCACGAGCATTTTGTCCAATTTGTCTTTTAGTAAATTTCCGATATCCCTGCGAATTGTTTTTTACAAATTTTTTAATTTTTGCTAGAAAAGCCCACTTTGCCTTTTAGTAAATATGCCCCTTAGAGAAGTAATGTGTTTTCATGTAGGTACGTAGCTGCTTCCCATTCCATTGCGTGGAAACCTCTGTTCTTTGGCACATTGCCTGGAATGAGCAAGTCAGCAGAAAAGAGCTTCTGTTTGGCAATTTTGACCCACTATTGAGTTTACAAAAATTAATTAATAAGCTCATGCTCTATTGGCCTTAAAGATATAAGGTTAGATGAAGGTAATGGTTCATAATAAATGACCAGCATCTAAAATTCTGAGCCAGTGCAGTCCAATCTGATGTTCTAAATTGCATCAGTTCAACTGCACATAGTAACAAATCAAAGCTTTTCTTACATCATGTCACTGGTAGTAGACTTATCAAATCAAATTGCTTTTTTTTGCCATGATCATCTACACTTAGCATATATGTTCTTAATTGAGCCTTTCCATTTTTTGGAGTAGAATAATCTAACCATATTATCCACCCACCCAAGAATATGTTCTGATTACAAAAATAATCAATAAATTACCATTATTTCATTATTTATATCTTTCTCCATTCTATATCTTTCTTTTGGGAAAACAATCAACTATACCAACAGCTTAGCACTCAGGACTACAACTGAAGACAATCTAATGGAGGAAAAACTTTTAATCTACTGATGGTCCTGTAGGAAATACTTTACATTTAGGGGCAGATTTACGAAGGGTCAAATTTCGAATTGAAAAAAATTCGAAATTCGACCATGTGAATAGGCAGGGAAGTAAAATCCTTTGATTTCGAATATTGAATTTGAAGGATTTTACCGCAATTTGATTGGTCGAATGATCGAATAGGAAATATTCGATCGATCAATCAAATATTTTGTATTCGATCAAAAATAATGAAACCCAATTTGGTAGCTTTGATCTGGCGAATTAGGTGGTTGAATAAAAATTTAAAGGGGAACTACTTCGACAGTCGAATATTCGAAAAATATTTTATTCAAATTATTAGAATCATCCGATTCAATCAAATTATCAAAATTCACTGGTTGGAGTGGTCTTCAAAAACATTCAAAAATTCGAATTTGAATCTTTTTGAAAATTCGATCGAACTTCGAATCCCTCATGTGAATTTAGTAAACCTGCTCCTTAGTGTTGTCCTTGATATTGTTCCCTCAAAGTTAAAAAGGGAACAGATACAAATATTTATAGGAGATACAAGTATTTGGAGGTCTAGAGATCTCCTGAAAATTCAATTCCTCTATCTTCATTTTTGTTTTTCAACTTTTTATTGTATTAATGATATTAGAAATGAAAATATATAACTGTAGGATATCCATTTTGATTTATGAACATAAGCAGTAGCACAATACACATCCATTTTTTCTGGAACAGACCCAAGGAAGCCAAAAAAGACACCCAATGAATCCCAAAGACACCCAATGAATTTCATGCTTACTCTGTTTCCAGATCGGCAAAAGCCACTGTGCCAGAAATAAGGCAAAATTTTACCCAATCAATTCCAAAACCATGCACATTGTTGCATCACATGCTGACACTGACTGTGGAATTCAGGGGAAAATCTGAATTGTGGGTCTTTTTTGCACTATGTACATTGCGTTCATTTTAGTTAGTAAGTCCCCAACTATTAAAACAGGCATAAGAGACTTTTAACCAGTTTTTTTTTAGGAAGCAAATAAAATCTCCACTGTTATAGTAGTTAAATCCCTGCTGTTCTGGGGATTTGGTAGGAAAGGGTTTAAGTGAGACATATGGAAGGTGACTGTTGCCCAAAAGGAAGAGTTACAGGATCCTTCTGTTAAATTCAAGCCAATCATTTAAAAGGCCATTACATGCACAGGATGTAGAGGACATGTCTCAAAAGTGAGAAAAGGCCCAGTTGCAGCCAGGGGGTTTATTTTATCTTCTTATTACCCTTGTCAAATCCATTGGGATGAGGAGCTTTTGCATAGGTTGCTGCAAATTTGAATATGAAAATTATTGTAAACAAAATGAAAATATGGTAAATTCTGCAGGAAAAATAGGAAAGTAAAAAAATAATAATTTCTCTAATAATATCTTCCCTCTTTTTTCTTATTTTCCTTAGTAGATGGATTATACATCATAAATTTTAATTTACAACGCAATATCTATATCTTTGTGTGTGGTAGATTGACATGTGGCTTATTGGTATTTCATTTACCGGTTACCTTAGAGTGGAACGTTGGCAGATTCTACTTGAATCTGAGAGACAGCTTGTCATACTAAGAGTGTACTGCCGACTGTTCAAACTGGGAGGCTTGGCAGATATGCAAACAGTAACCAGGTTTGAGTTGTTTTGATTACAATTTAAACAGAGTCCTCCGTGGGGCCAATAAAAATCTGCAGAGTTTTTTTTTTTTGGCTGACTGCGCACAGGTATATCAGTAGATATTGCTTGACTATAATACATTAAAGTACAAAATACTGGAGCAGCCAAGCAATTATACCTAAATAAGTTTCATGCCGTTTCAGTAATAAGATACATAACACAACAGTGCGAGTGAAGTGGTTGCTGGATAACAGAACACTTTTCTGTTTCATTACCTTCTTCCACCCTTTGCCGCTCCTTCACATTTCTTTTATCCTTTTAGCAGGGACTGCAATGTAGCTACCTGCTATCAGCTCTAGGACTGCGCGAATTAGCACTTTGGGATTTTACTCATTCCGGCAGAAATAGGAGCAATCAAATTAGAAGGGATATTATGTCATATTGCAATGCATTTCCAATGACCCTTAAAGCACTTCACTAGAGTAATACACTGTAACTCATGGTAAACACAATCATTCTGAAGCACAGGACCTATTGGCCCAAATTTCTACCCACCCACTTCTGAAAAACATGAAACCTCAAAATTCCCTTTGTTACTTGTATAGGTTTCTTCCATAAACATTGTTATGCATGCACCATTTTTAATATATAACTTAAATAAAAGTTGTTCCTGTCTGAAAAAATATTTTAAACAATTCAGAAATATTTATTTAGCAATGTTCTTAACTTTGCAGATTTTGAAATGCTTCAGCTGTTTCTAAGTAACTGAGATAGAGCAAGCTTCATTTACACTGGGATCTCTATCATAAAATGCATATGGAACATATTTATCAATATTACAATGCTGCATTTATTTATATTAATACTGCATTTTTTCTGCTTTTTCACGTTTTTACTGTTTAGAAAAATTGTGCCGTGGTGACTTTGGGTCATTTTTTATTGCAGTTTCTTTAGTTTTGTATTTTTTTTTTATTCCTATGCTATTTAGACATGCAACCTTCATTTTGTTTTCAGACTTTATTTGTGTTACAGTGTTCTTCTGGAGGTGGCAATACTCTTATATTTATATATACTAATAGTTTTATTTAAAAGATCTGTGCTGGATAGTTGCATATAGTTTTGAGTGTTAGTGTTGGGCAAAGTTGTATTAACACAATCAATTGCAAGTAAAAAGTGTCAGAGGGTTAAATAGAATATATATATTGATTAGTGCTGAACAAAATTTATCGCCATGAAATAACGCCAATAGATGCCAATGCACTGAGTTCTGAAAAATTGTACGGGAAACAAAGTTGCACATTTTTGGCAGAACAGGACAGATTCACTCATCAGTAATATTGATAATAACCAGAGTCTCAAAATAGGGCAATGGTCATAAGAAAATATTGTTCAATAACTTACTATAGTTTCTATAATTTACAGGACCTCATTGGTGACTTAAATGAAATGGTTTGGAGCAACTAAGCAGTTTACATTAAACTTATAAGTGGCCTCTGGCCTTCTACCTCTTTGGATGCCATAACTGTACTGTACTGTACCTTTGCCCTAATATTTTTTTTAAATATTTTGATGTAAGCAATACAAATTGGTAACAATACGAAATAACTTAGAGAATGCTTTATCAAATGTGTTTGGATCTAAAATAAATGGAATTTTATGATAATTATTTTGCTGTTTTCTCTACAACTGCCTGCAGCTAAGCAGTGTGTTAAATGGGTCATTGATTCATAAGAGTAGATTAGTATTGTGTGTAACTTAGCTAGCAATAAGGTGACATTTTGGAAGGTTATGAGCAGGCTTTTTGCATTCATTTGTAAACACTTTTTAAATGCTGTCAAAGCATGGCCCAAGATACCTTGAAGTAACATCAGTTTGTCCAATTACTTTACATGTCTATGCCATCTCTTCCATCAATACATAGGCCAGACAGAAGTGTTGGCAGATACTGGATACTGCTCCTGCAGCAGTACAATGGAACAAGAAGTCTTATGATTGATAAGGTGACACTCAATGGATACATGCCTGGTAACATGAATAACAAAACATAAATGGTGACAACTTTTATTTGCTTCCCTCTATTTCTCTTATTTTGTTGTTTATTCCTTGGCATCTTCTATTAGGATATTGCAGTATTTATAATGTAGTCCTGGATTGTTAAGGTGCAGTGTTGAGAATTAGATTCCAAGAAATACTAGCAAACAAGTACCTATATAATGCCTCAGTGCTCTAGAATATACATTGATATTGAACAGAGTTTTTCAGCACAAAGAACAGCTTTTTTAATGGTAGAAAGTCATGTGATGGGCATTTCAGATAAAGATTTCTGAAACAGAGTCAACATATCAAATATAGTTCAGTCATCATCTGACATCTGTCAGTCTATCATCTATACATCTCTCTATCTGTCTGTCTGTCTATCTATCTGTCTATCTATCTGGCATCTATCTGTAATCTATCTATCTATCTATCTATCTATCTATCTACAGTAGAACTCCATTTTACATCCCATGTAACATCAAAAAATAAAAGTGTTTTAAAGTAATGACAATATAATGTAGTGTTGCCCTGCTTTGGTAAAACTGCTGTGTTTGATTCGGAAACAATTCTATTGTTTATATAAATAAGCTGCTGAGTAGCAATGGGGGCAGCCATTCAAAGGAGAAAAGGCTTAAGTTACACAGCAGATAGCAGATAAGCTCTGTCTGTCTAATGGTGTTATCTGTTTTCCATTAGTTAACCTGTGCCATATAGACATTTTCATTACTTTAAAACCCTTAAATTTTTTGGTGTTACTGTTCCTTTAAGTTTTCCCTCATTTTACATTGTTGTTTTGTGGTCCCACCTATTTTTTATGCATTACACATTTCCCTGGTTTAACATTTTCCTGGATTTTACACCATTTTCTTCTAGTCCCCTGAAACATAAAATGGGGGTTCTACTGTATATGGCATCTATCTGGAATCTATCTATCTATCTATCTACCTATCTATCTAGCTATCTCTGAAATACTCCTTAATGGTATACACTGGAACTTTTTTTATTAATAATGTTATTAACCTGTATAATGTATAGTAGTATTATAATGTAAAGGATGAACACCCAAATTACTGCACCTCCTTTAACATAAATTAGACAGCATTTGAAGGCAGTAAGAGTTGCTTCTTCCAGATCCAAGGAGGGAAAGGATGATGATTTGCTTACATGCACAAGACTGCATAATTTTTAGAATTTTAAATTATTAATCATTTATCCTACTCAGAACTACCTATCTATTTCTGAAATACTCCTTAATGGTATACACTGTAACTTTTTTTTTTATTAATAATGTTATTGCCCTTTATAATTTATAGTGCTGCTCTGTATACTCATTTATTTCTTAGCAATTTTTTTTAAATAGTTTTTAAAATCATTATTGTATGGTCTCCTTCCCTTTCTGTCATTGGGATTTATACATTTCAGGCTGTACTTTGCAAAGGGCATACATCTCTAAATATAAGCAAATGGTTGAAATCTGGCACAAACTTGTTTGGCTGTTATTGGTTAAACAGAGCATTTCCTGGCCTAAACCTTTATGACCCTATATCCAATATCAAACTGAAACAAAATAAGGTTGCAAATTTTTTAAATAATATATACTAAAAATTGTGTAATTACAGCTTATTACCTTAAGAGACACACTGGGGTGCAATCACCGATCACAAGATACAACCCCATATGTCTTTATTCCCAAAGAAGACATAGGGGGTTGTATCTTCTTTCTTTTCCTTGTCAATAAATAATATATACTATCATAAGCAGTAGTTATATTTCAGTTAAGTTAACATATGCTCTGTTATGTGTATCTAATGTTTTCATAATGTATACAAATACTAATGTTCAACAGAACTCATTGCTTTAAGACACAAATGCAAAGTTTCGACTCACTTTACCCAAGATACATATAGTAAAAGTCCATCCGCTGTTATGCATTTTTTAAACCCTCTAATTAAAATTCAGGACAAGAAAATGTTCACTTCATAAAACAGGTACATTTATTTATTTAGGAATCACCAGAAATATGTGTTTAGCTTGTACCAAAGAAATAAACAACTGTAAAAGGATGAACACCTAAATTACTGTACCTCCTTTGATATAAATTAGACAGCATTTGAAGGCAGTAAGAGTCGCTTCTTCCTGAAGAGCCAGAATATTCCAAGGTTAAAGCAAAAAAGGAGTGCAAAACTACAAAGACTCAAGAAGGGGGGGACAGGATGATGATTTGCTTACATGCACAAGACTGCATCATTTCTAGACATGTAAGTTTTTAGTCATTTATCCTACTCAGAACTTCTAAACATCAGGAAAACTAGTTTAAGCAATGCTAACAAATAAGCCTGCAAGTAGAAAGATGAATTTAAAGCACAGGCAATTTTACCGCTTTATATGGAATGCTATTTTGATTCTGTTTTGTTAAAGAATGCTTACAGTGCACAAACACAAATATTATATTATCTATTCATAAATATTTTAATTGCATAGCTGTTCCTCACCAGGGGCTGTCCTTTAGCATACTGCATTATTCCAAGGTGTTTTTATTTTAAACTACAACATAATGTTCCAGTCTTCCCAGCAAATGCATACAATTCAAATCTTCCCTGGCCAAATTAAATTAGGGAGTAAATGCATTTATTAGTGGTAGCAGGTAAAATCCACCCCTATTTCGCACATTAATGAAAAAAAAGAAGCACAAGCTATTTCAGCACCTTTCTACTTAGTTCCCATTAAGAGATTATACTTACTTCATACTATGAACAGTTAAAAAATACTGCGCAAATCATATTCTATTTTGCAGAAAGCCTTATTGTTTGACAGAACAAATAAAATACATGCCTACTTGATACTGTATGTTAAGTTGTAGTGAAATAATGTGATTTTTATGCCACGTTAATCACAAATCAAATAGAGCAGTTTTTATTTCTGTATCTTGAACATAATGGATGTGCTGTGCCGAACTGTAAAAAGGTTTATTTCCCAGCTGGATACGACAGCACAACTTATCAGAGTGCGCACTACAAGGTAGGCAGTGTTTTATTATGTAGATTTGTGTAATTTCCTGAAATATCCCACATATCAGGTTAATAGAGAGTAGGAGACATGGGGTATATTGTTTTGAAAGCAGATATTTGTGATTTCCTGCAGGGCTGAACATTCATTTACAATCAATATACAGTACTTGCAAGTGTTCCTGTGTACAGTAAATTTCTCGCACAAAATGAGAAAATACTCTCATGTCATAACCACTTCATTTTCTTAAAAAAAAAAAAAAACAAACAAAAAAAAACCTGCTACTGTTGTTTTAGTTAATATAATGTTGGAAAAAATGAACTTACCATATAAAGAAGATTTTTCTAACTGTTTTAATAATGGCAATTATCTATATCTATCTATCTATCTATCTATCTATATACATATATATATATATATATATATTTTTTTTATAATTAATAAAAGCAATGTTTGCTTCTTCTTGTCACCAATCTGCCAATTCCCAATTTCATTCTCAGTGTAGTAATTTTGTTGTATTTATTATCAAATATATTAGCTTAAATTTAAAGTCAAGCATATTGAATAATTTGGCAGTATTACTTATCACACAAAGCAATGTAAAGGTAAAATAATATGTAGATCTTATGTTAGTAGCAAATGACACTGATTTACTAAAATCCCTAGTTCATTCAAAAATACTAACCACTCACATTATATTTGTCTTTTTGCAGCTGATGTCATTCATGGTGACGTGATTAGTTTTTGTGCTCATTTTTACATCAACGTTAATGCAATGAAATTTCATGCATGCCTCTAATTAGTAAGATTTAAATATCACAGATAGAATGCATGTGTTATACACATTGCTATCTTTTTAGTATGTTCTTGTTCTGACAGCCTGCATACATATTTTGCTGTTCCCAAACTCATGATTTTTACATAGCCATAAACACCACTTCTGCCAAACCACAACTAAAACAGTTAATCATAGTTATAGATTTTAAACAAATTGGCTGTATATTTTGTGCTCATACAGTATTTAATTTGGATAGGTGATTTGGATGGCAAATAGCACTTAGTGCCGATGCTGAGTACTGTAAATAACTACCAACTAGTGATGGGCGAATCTCACCCGTTTCGCTTCGCCGAAAAATTAGCGAATTTCCCAAAAATTGGAAATTGGCGAAAAAATTAGCGAAATGAGTCGCGCGCCGTTTTTGACGCGCGTCACGTCGTTTTCGGCACGCGTGTTGTGTCGTTTTCAAAGCGTCGCGTCAAAAACGACGCGCGACTCGTTTTTGCTGGCGAATTTTTGCTGGTGTTTCGCAAATTTATTCGCCAGCGGCGAATCACGGTAATTCGCCCATCACTACTACCAACCCATTAAACAGAATGCAGTTTGACTGCTCAGAGTTGCCAAACACATTCTGAAGGATGGCGGTTCTAGCATGGTATACATGATATAAAACAGGTTTTAAAAAATTGCATATTTATAAAGTACAATGGTCTGAATGGATGACACATATAGCAATCTCAGAAATAATCCACTACAAGGAATGATTGTGCAGACATTTTTTTTAAATCAGAGTTATACTAAAATGTGCTTTACAACGAATAAATATTTGGTCAATACTGACATGAAGACTGGACTATTGGTATTCTCTTCCATCTGTTATGAAATTGAAAAAGGATGCAATTAAACCAGCTTTCAATAACTCAAAGGGATGCTAGTAGTTGAAGCAATGTTATAAGTTCTCTGACTTGTGGGCCATGGGCACAAGTATTCTTGAGCAACTCACATAAATTGAAAACAGAGTGCTTTATGCTTGATCTTCATTCCGTGAAATATATATTTTTTACAGATTATATTTAATGTTTTAATAATTTATATATTTTCTGTTATTCATTTTTATTTAATTTTAGCTCTGCCTCAGTCAGTTCATCTGCAGCACCCATTGCTGCTCTTGTACTTGTGCTCTCTGTGGTCCTAAATGAACCCTTTGGGATGTATGCCCAAGTCTAGGACACAACATAAACTGTACATGAGTGAAACCCATTATAAAAACAAGATATTCTACAAAAAGGATGATCCACATTGCAATGCTCATCGTTTTGGAAGAGTGTTGGTCATGGCCTTGCTGCAGAAGAACTAAGAGCAAAAGAGGTACAGTATGATCATTTAAAAGATGAATGATGGTAAGACTGATTGTTCAGCAGAGAAATAACTAAGACATTAGCATAAAGAACAACATCTCAAGATGAGATCCTTTGTGAGAAGGTATGCTATATTGTACTAGACTCACATGCATATAAGATGTTAGTCAGGAAGCCATGATAATTTGCTACTATTGTTGTATCTCTAACTATTTGTGGTATAAGGTTTGTTCGAATTGTTACATGGATGTGCATATCTCAAAATCATATAGAATCTAATGACAATATATATGTGCAGTGGTCTGTGCATTAATATCCCTTAAATAACTGGGTCCCACATAAAACCAAGCTCCCTGAAGTCATAATATTACCTAATATTGCCACTGATGTCAAGCCTATAGTTTTCAGTATGAGAGCAGGATCCCTTTGGATAACAGCATATGATTAGCAAATTTTCAATTGTTCAATCTCCTGGCCCAGCAAATAAAACATAAAATGTATAGTGATTATTTTTTAATTATGATCTTTAAAAATGACCAAATTACTGGGCAAGGCCAGGTAACTCAGCTAGTGTATATCTGGAAAAACATTTGTGTTTGCAATAATTTTTTTAAACTTTTGTTTTGGAAAGAGTATGCAATAATAAAAACTGTTTTATTCTTTTCAATGACAATTTTTTCCTAATACCATGGAATGAAGAAAAAAAACAAAAAAACAGCCGGTTTGTAATCAGAGAAGTACAGACATTTGAAACTGCACATAATATACTTATCACATCATCCTTATCATTTTCTTTGTATTTGGGTTGGGGTTGATTTGTGAAATTATATAAAATAATGATGGTGAAATACTGTTGTGCTGTTGTTGGAAGACAATGTCCACCATTTCTTGCCAGCACAGCGAATCTCCTGATAGAACTACAAAATGAAATTGAATAATTAAATAAATATATTTAGTTTAGGACTTACGCTTTTAGCAGGAACCTTGTTATACATACTGTTCTGGTAAATACAAGTAAAAACAAGTACTCTGAAACCAGTATTGCATAGTTTAAATAACAATGGCTGTACCAAAGTAGTAAAACAAAAATAACTTTCTATGGCTAGAAACCAAACACTTGCTAGAAAGGGGCAGTAAGATATGTTTAGTTTTTGTGTTATGGGTCAACCACAACAGCAAAGAACATTGGACTTAAAAACAGTATGGGGCAGATTTACTAAGGGATCGAATTTCAAAGTTAAAAAAACAAAAAAATTGGACCATCTAAATTTTTTAAAGGGCATTTTCGATCAAATCATTTGAATTGTTCAAATGCATCATTTGATTTGAATGATTTTGTGAAAAGAAATGTGATTTTGAAAAAATTATTGTAAAGGTTCCAGGAGGTCCCCCATAGGCTAAAATGGCAAAGACACACTACTTAGAAATTCGAATTTTCGAATTTTTTCAATTCAAAACGAATTTTGGGCTATTCAATAGTTGAAGTAGCCAAAAATTACTTAGAATATTCCCATTACACCCCCAACAATGGTTTGTCTCTAGTTAGTTTTACGAGACTTGAACAGCAACTCAGCAGGTTTTAGATGGCAAATATTCAAATTTGATTTCTTAAAGTTCCAGAGTATTGATAAATCTTGAATATCAAATACATTTTTTTTTAAAAACTAGAATGATTTGAATAACTCCCTAGTTGAATGTGACAGTTTTAACCATCGAAAAACTTGAAAATTTAACATTTGAATTCAAAAATTCGACCCTTGATAAATCTGCTACTAAGTCCATGGATTCAATTTTAAGGTGTTTGCAGCCTTCCTGACATTCAAGGTTTTTTTTAGAGAAAAAACCTCAAATCCAGTTTTTTAAATTTGAATCAAATTTGATTCAAGTTTTCGGGTCGATTCGATTCATCTAAGTTTTAAAATTTAGATTTTTATAGTAAATTTCTATTTGTCTATCATCTACAGTACCTATCTTCTATCTCTAATGAACTGTCTCTCTGCCTGAATATTTCCCCTTAACACAAATAGTACGAATGTAAAACAGAATACAATAAGCATCAATTAAAATTTATTTTTATTTTTTTTTGTAAACTTTATTGTTTTCTTAAGTGGGGATACAGAAGGAAAAAAGGGGGGGTGAAAAGGGGGGTACATTTATATACGTGCATGGTATACATAACAAGATATATAATAATTGGCTTATACTGAGATCAAGTCATTACTGAAATATTCACATATTCATAATAAATGAGTTACTTCTGATTTCTTAGTATGGTGCTGAGTTTGCTTGTTACTAATTGTTCATATCTTTAATAAAGTTTAACCAAAGTTGCTTTATTTTTTCTTCAATCACCAAAAATTTGAGATCTCTTGATTGGTTCATTCATACCGTTGACATTAAAGGATTGAACTATGCAATCCATGTTTTTTAACTCAGCCATGACTTTGTTTAGTATTACTCAGGTTTTGTGAACTTATTTTGCTGATACTTGTTGTCAGCTTGCCTGGTGGGAGGGGTCTTGGGAATGGGGTAGAGGGAGAGAGATTATAGATTAATGAAAGCAGATATGGGGGGTTGGGGAGATTGTATGATGCCGCTGTAGACTTACAGGGGTTATAGCCCCTTAGCTGGGTTGAGTTTTTTGCGGCGGGGGTGATATACACCTCTCTTTGGGGGGTAGGTGACTGATTGGAGACTTTGGTTCTCATTTGGATTAGTCTTGAGAATAGTTAACCCTTCTGTCTCTGATCCAATTATTTAGTAGTATAGATATACTCATGTCTATTACTTCAGATATATGAGAGCCCTCTATAGGAGGGGGAAAAAACTTTTTAAACTGTTTTAACTTTTACTAAATTTGGGAATCAAATATAACGTTGCTTAGCTCAAACATTGCAAACTTTTAGTAACTTATCATTCACAATATAATATACTTATCTACTCCTTAGATATTAGAGAGTCCAGATAATTATTGTAGTCCGTTATCCATGGTCAATTGACCTTTTTGGGATATTCCTTGGGATCGCCCTGTTATAGGGTTTAAACATAGTCTTTCCAGGAAAATCCTATGTTGTCAGTGTTGTAAGAGCCTTTGGTCAGTCCAGAGGTGGTCTTCTTCTATCTTTGGGTGTCTTAGGGGTTCTTGGTATTCTCCTGGGAGTGTTAGTTTGAGACCATTCCCCTTGTATTCCAAAATCCAGATCAGGTGCTTTTGATGTGTCTGGGATCCATCCCGGCAATTCTATGTTGGGAAGGTAAAGTTTTTTGATGAATTGATCCGTGTCTGACGGGTAGCGAATGGTAGCTGTATTTCCATCTTTATTTGCCGTAAGAGAGAATGGATATCCCCACCGGTAGATTATATTTCTTTCTCTCAGGGTATCTGTGAGAGGTTTCAGCATTTTCCTTTTCATCAGGGTTGTTCTGGATACATCCTGAAATAATTTGATGCTTTTTCCTTCGTAGGTTATATTGCTGTTCTCTTTGGCTTTGTTGAGAATCTCCTCTTTGGTGGAGAAGCTGTGAAGGCAACATAATATGTCTCTTGGTGCATTCAGTGGTGCAGCTTTAGGTTTTTGAACCCTATGGGCTCTTTCAATCTTTATATCCGCGTTTGGTTCTCTATTTAGTATGCTGTTGAAGATTTGTGCTATTGTAGTATGTATGTCTTTATTTTGCACCTCTTCAGGAACTCCTCTTATCCTGATATTATTCCTCCTGCTCCTATTCTCTTGGTCCTCCAGCTGTCTTTGCAGCTCACTAATAGTGATGGGCGAAACGGCCGCGTTTCGCTTCGCCGAAAAATTCGCGAATTTCCAGAGAAATTCGCGAATTTTTCGCCGATTCGCGAAACGAGTCGCGCGTCGTTTTTGACGCGCGTCGCGTCGTTTATCGCGCGACTCGTTTTTGCGCGGCAAATTTTTTTTTGAGAATTTTTTTTGCAGTTTCGCGAATTGCGGGAATTCACCGCGAATTCGCCCCTGGCGAATAAATTCGCCCATCACTACTCACTAATAATGCTGTCTTGCTTTTTCATATGTGTGAGCATTATTTTTTGGTTAGAGGAATGTTTGTAACAGTTTGTCTCTAAATCATCAGTGCGGGCTGCTAATGCAGTGATATCCCTTTTTATGTCTTGGAGTTCTTCTTTTATGGTGCTAGTTACTTCTTTCAGCATTTCTTTTATATCTTGTTTGGAAGGGAGTTTGGATATGTAAGATTGTAAATCTGGCTCACCTTCCATATCGCTATCCTGTTCAGATGGGTCAGCGCAAGAATCAGCTTCTTCCTCTATTGCCTGTGCTGCGGGCGCCATTTTGGAGGAAGCGCGCTCGTTTTTTTTCTTGAAAAAGAGCGGCGCAATCTCGTTGGAACCGGCTTGAGGTGTTCTTGCCGGTATCCTCTCTGCCTCCGGTCTGTTTTTGTGGATTTTCCCCATTGTGCGTTGCTGTTACAAGCTTGGATCGGGTAAAGAGTCACGGAGCTCTGTTCTCAAGCTTCCATGCGATTCGCCGCTGGCGAATAAATTCGCGAATCACCAGCGAAATTTCGCTTGGCGAAATTTCGCTTGGCGAAAATTCGCCGAAAACGAGTCGCGCGCCTTTTTTGACGCGACGCGCCGAAAACGACGCGACGCGTGCCGAAAATGACGCCACGCGCGCCGAAAACGCCGCGACGCGTCAAAGTTGACGCGACGCGCGACAGACGCGCGACAAAATTGACGCGACGCGCGACAAAATCGTTCCGCGACTCGTTTCGCGAATTTTTCACCGTTTCGCGAGTTTCTCTAGAAATTCGCGAAAAATTCGGCGAAGCGAATCTCGGGAGATTCGCCCATCACTATTTTTAATATCAGTTTTAAAGAACTTAAACGTCTATTCTCTCCACTCGTATTGAGATAAATAACTATGGTGCCCATTCCGTTAGTTGCTTTTATCTATTCCTGTATCTGTAGACCGAGAATAATGCTCCCTAAATAAATGAATAAAATGTCAAGTAACAGAACTTACATGATAATCAGTCTTCTAAATGAAGCCTGCTTCATTAAAGATACAATACATAAGCAGCATATGATACCTGTCATTGGCTGTCCAGTAATCTATACTCATACTGTGATTCATGAAGCTGAAAAAAATGATTTGCCTAAAAAATTAATAATGTTCATACTGCCTGCAAAACCTCTTAATTCTCGTCACATGTGCCAGAGTATTATGACTGTGTGCTGTCAGATTCTAATGATGAAAATTTCATTTTTTCTGCATTTCCATGGTGTGTTTGAGAACCTATAGGTTGGAAATAATTCCCAAGCTAAATTTTACCTGACAGAATTAAACTGCTTTATTACATTCCCATTCTACCTTCTCTTTTATTGCTTTTTATTAACACCATTTCTCTTAGACAAAACAAAATCTTTAATGAAGTTTGACATAAACCACATTAGATGCATTGGTGATCCTCATCTTGATTGGATTAAAATCTGCAAATCTGGGGGCCCAAAGAATCATGTGTCAAGATGAAGGGGATTAAGAAGCAAGCTAATTTGTTATTAAAGCATGGCAATACTTAAAAATTATTTGCCTATTTAAAAAAAAATGTGGATATGTTATGATTTGCAGAAATATCTTGTCCACAACTTGACAGAATATAATAAGAAAATCAAAGCTATAATATAAAAATGATAAATTGTTTATCATGCATTCACTTTGCCTCAGACAAGTGATAAAAAGGAGCAGCCTAACATGTGCACTAAACATCCTTTCTTTGCATATTTGAAATATTAGTGGTAGACACCATACTTTTGTTAAATGGTATACTGTATATGATGGAATAAATTATAAAACAAAACATAAAAAATAGTAACTGTAACAACAATCTAATTTTGATTCATGGAAATTAAACAGGACACCCTTGCAAACCCAACCTATTAATAGACGCAAACAGGGCAAACTGATATTCTGGAATACTCATTTTAAAAGCAGCCTGTTTTATCAGTAGTAGCATTTTTGCAGATTTGTATTTTTAGCCATCATCTGAACCCATGTGAGGTAGCACTTGCTACGTGACTATTTGTATTTAAAGGAGGCTGCTCACTTTTAAATTAACATTTGGAGGCCTGTTTATCAACAGTTTTGTTTTTGTGGTTTTTGTGGTTTTTGAAGCCATGACTAAACTCACTTTCTCTTAGGGGGAGATTTACTAATGGCCGAATTTCGAAATGAAAAAACTGTGAAATTCGACCATCGAAATATTTGGAAAATCCCAGGTTCTGAGCGTTCTGGATAACAGGTCCCATACCTGTATGTCCAAGTTCATCCTAAACACAAACTCCTGTCAAAGGGTTGAGAATAGACAAGCTTTTTTGGAGATGCCAATAAAAGATCTGTTGCTTGTGTAGAAGCTGCCTTCCTAATTCATTCTTTTGACTAAAACTCTGGTTGGTCTCCTGTAGAATTTTGTGTGCTTAGAAAAGGTTTTGAGTTTTTCTTTAGTAGATTGGGTAGACAGAGACAGATAAAGAGAAACAAGTTGTAAAGAAGGTAAAGGTTGTATGGAATAGCTGTCCAGCTCCATAGTCTGTAATTGTGAATAGTGTATTGAGGATCCTCCTGCATGTAATGGGAGTAGCAGTGAGATATACTTTGATAAGACGTACCACATCACCTCTCACAAGGACCTTCAGTTCTCCCACTACATCCTGTCAATAAATTGAGTAATTTTCAGAAGAGCTGGGAAAAAGTAGTAGATATGGAGAGTATGGACCAAACAACAAGACCCATGAATGAGTTACATTTCAATACAATATCAGTACACATGTGTAATAACATGCAAATATGCTTTCTGCTATTTTCTTTAATTTTATTTTCTATAGTCTTATTTTACTTATGTTGTGCTCTGTTTCTCATCTAAGCTTCAAGGCTAGATTGTATGATCAATGGCCCTTTCATACTGCCCTAAAAGCCTGAAATCATCAGTGACGAGAGAAGATATTAAAATAAAAATGTAGTGTTTAGTAATTTATTAATGAAAATTGTCCTGGTAAATATTTTAACTATATGATCACATTAGATCTTGTCATTCACTTAGCTTATCTAATATTGAAATAAAATATTGGATGACAGGGAAAAATATCTGATTTCCATGTAAGTCATTAACAGATTGCCTGCAAAATTTATGTTATGCATGCCTAACAAATCAAGAATAAAAGCATATAAAAAGCTGTTGCCTGAACTGAATTACTCATTCGCTCCCACGTTAAAAGCATTTAGCTTGAAACTGACCAAAGAATTTTAAATATCTCATTACATGTATGTGTCATTGCTTAGAGTGTCCCTAAATGAGATTAAGCAATATTCACAGAAAAGGTTTTGTACTCACCTTGATTTAAATTAGCCATAATGGTTAATTTTAAAGAAGATGCTGAATGAAAAAAGATTTAGTGACATTCTATTTTTTTCATATATATATATATATATGTATATATCGATATATGCATCACATATATGCTTAGTTATTTTCCATAAATACATTTACTAAATTCAATTTGATTAATTTCTGTAAAGGGACAAGACAAGTTCTGCCTCTGATGGAAATATCTGTAAGACGACCAATCCCAGGAGAAAAAGATTTCAATCTATGACTTTATGTCATGCAAACAAAATTGCTTGTAATTCCCAGTTTTTTTGCTAGGACTCCATCATATACTAGGACTCCATCATATGAGTTTTTTAGCTGTGCTTAAGAAAAGGTGTGTTTTTCGGCATTTGTTTGACAAGCAGATGTGGTAAGTTTCATTGTTACAGTGCCCACTTTGAGGGGGCCAGCGGCTCCCACAGGGAGGTAGTCAGGATCAAGGAGGAAGCCCTTCAGGTAGTCCAAGGCACAGTACAATATGGATGTTCCAGAGAATGGTCAAAGTCCAGGCAAGGTTCAATTAAGGCAGGCAGCACAAATCAGTTTCCAAAACCAGGCAAAAATGTCTATGACAGGGTTCAGGAACAAAGTAGGAACACACAGAGTCACAGTAGGGAAACCCTATATTTGGGCACCATATTGGTGTCCAGGAAGCCTTTAAATATAAAAATTTTGCGCCAAAACATGGCCGCCGTGACATCATTGCGTCCGTAGCTACCCAATGACATCATCGCCCGGTGCAGCTACCCATGTGGCGGCCCTGGGCGCCGCCATATTGAGAGCAACACCGGACAGGTAATACGCGGTGCCCGGAGCTCCTGACACGGCTCTGGGCGGCGTTTGTGACACCCACAAAATAACCAAGGGTAGCTAAAGAGCTTTCCATGAAAATTTAAATAAAAAAAGGGGAAGTCAGAATGGTGGCGTTCTTCATATTAAAAAAAATAAAATAAATAAATGATATACAGTAGGAGGACTTATATTAACTGCACTACACCACAGTTTAGTTGGCATCACTAAAAACAAGTACAGAGCAGTCTAAAGTATAGTATATGAATATTAATATAATTATTCAGACCCAGTTGGCAACTTATTAGCCCATGTATAGGATCTTTTTCTATGACCTGCCAATATCTGGCCCAAAACCAACTAAAATTTATTGGACAAGAGATAAAATCCTGTCATGCTAGGACTGCATGGACCCATTTATGCTGTCACAATGGTTCTGCATATTCCTGCATTATATTCAGTTATTGGCAAAGGAGATAAAATGATTGACAGATTTGATTGAGCACTTTGATGACCTCACCAGACCAGTGAATATTTAGGTGTATGCATAAAAGTTAACTTATTGAATCTAAGCATTCTCTTCTCTATGATCTATTTTTTCTATTTAATGCTAACCCAATAACATCAAACAACACTCTTCAGGCTAATCAATCATGCCACCTCAAGGTGGTCATACAGTATATTGTATATATAGATACAATACAGTTGTTTTATACAATAATTTGGTCGTGTGTGCTAAGTAAAGGATCCAGAAGGACATTATATTTCCTTGGATAGTGTTCTTTCCTGAGATCAGAGGGGTTGGAACATTTACTTTGTATCCCTTCAAATACATGGCAATACTTTTGTATGACAATTTTAAAGAACAAGTAAACGTTTTTTTTTCTATCTCTAAATTTGCTCTAAACAGCCCCTCAAATTAATGTACCTTAGTCCCTGCTGCAAGTCTGCTCTGGTTTCTGTGTTATCAGCAGCTTGTTTCACCTTCTTCCTGGTGCAGAGTGAAGCCCCGCCCCTTAGTTTACTGAGCTGACCTTATCTCTTGGACTAGTCCCGGAGATCATTTGCATACTATGACATAGCAGAGACCAGTGTGTGTAGCACCTTTTGCTTGGGGAAACTAGCTTACTAATGCACACACTGGCTCCCTCTTCCTCTCTATTGTGGAACAGCAGCAAATGGACTGCTCAGTAAACTAAGGGGCTGGGCTTCACTCTGCACCAGGAAGAAGGGGAAACAAGCTGCTGATAACACAGAAACCAGAGCAGACTTGCAGCAGGGACTAAGGTACATTAATCTGGGGGGCTGTTTAGAGCAAATTTACAGAAAGAAAAAGAAAAACATTTACTTTTCCTTTAAGATAATAATAAAAAAAGTAAAAATAATTTACACATGATGACATGCCTAATGAAGACTTCTATTCAGAAGTCTTCAGATTTGTCAGGTATAGGATGATATATAGGTTTATGGGTAGTTTAAGACTGTCAAGAATTCACTAGAAAGAGTGTGTTATATTCACCACAATCATTGCACAGGTATAAAACATTAATTAAAGGTACTTGCCTCTGCTCCTTTCACCTTTGTATATTTGCACTTGGCCCTAAAACTTTTATTCTAACTCCACTTGATGCAGGAAACCCTCAAAGGTGTCAGTAGCACCAGTGTGCTACAGTGGCCTGCATCAATTTGGGCAGTAAACTTGCACCTAATGCACTGAAAATGTTCAACACTACTGTGTCCCTTTACAATGAAACATGTGGGCAATGCAGTGGCCACTACTGTGGCTGTATTCATAAAAGTCCCCCTATATAGGATTATGGTATAATTAAAGGATCCTTAAAACCAACATAAAATCTTAAAGGAAAACTATACCGCTCACACAGTATAGGCCTCTATAAAAAGATATTGCATAAAACAACTCAAATGTAAAACCCTGATTCATGTAAATAACCATTTTCACATACTTTTTTAGTAGTTTGTGCCATGGGGTAAACATAAATAGAAAACTGACATTTTAAAAAACAAGGGCCGCCTGTGGGATTGTAGGATTCTACACATATTCACAAAAGCTGAGGTCATTGTGGGGGGCGGTTGCTCTGCTCTATTCTGGAATTGGGAATTTTTTTACTATAAGTTATAGAGAAGATGTTAGGGGTGCCTGCTTGCCATCCCTAACATCTTGCCGCCCTTTGTCCATGCCTAGGTGGCCTCTCCCCAAATCCGGGCCTGATTATCAGAAAAAAAGACTTGGCATCCCTTTAATAAAAAACTTTGAAAAAAAAAGTACAAAAAGGAGGCTTTACAAAAGACTTGGTGCGCACACACTTCCATTAGACACTTCTACTTAATGATCCTATTAACATCAATATAAATTTGAGATTAAAGTGTTTTTGAAAGGTGATCTAATTTAAAATAAATTAGTTAGTTCTAACAGTATGCACTGAACTTGGTGAATCATAAACCTGGGAATTAATCAGTAATTCATTTCCCAACTATTATCTAAAACAGAATATGAATTTCCATAGTGATATAAAGTAGAAAACGTTATTAACTCTCAGAGAAAACATACAGATTTAAGTAATGATTGTGTAGATTGTGAAGTCATATAAGGTTTTTACTGATGCCCTGAAACATAAAGAGTTTACAATGGCAAATGTAAGATGTTCAAAAGCTTAATATATAGCCTGAATTTGGTACATCAGTTGTGTTTCCTTCTACAAAACATGTCTGATATAGAGTCTTTATTAAGGGTTTAGGGTGTAGGTAAGGGTGAAGAGATATGCTATGAGTAGCCTCAGAAAAACTGCCTACAGATGTGTCAGTGTACACTAATCACACTTGATAAAGGGCCTAGCCCGAAACATGTCATGTTCTTCATGTTCCCAAAAAATAATTGCAGTCAAAGATTACTGCTGTGGACTTGTCCTGTATTTCAATTTTCGTTTGAATTATTCTACTTGGGGATTGCCACAGGACAACCAGCACCAAGCACCAATAGTAAGCTGCAGCCCATCTACAGTATATACTAGACTACACTGATCACAAGACCAGGGCCAGTGGTTGCCACTGCTTTCAGTGGAAACACACCTGCAACAACCATTGGCTTGAAAACCATCAAGATCTAGGGGCTGATTTACGAAATTCACGTGAAATGATTGAAGTCCGATCGAATTCAATCGAATACCGATCGTACAAATTTTTTGTGAAATCGGATATGCAAATTTGGCCTCTTCAATCATCGAATATCGAATAGATCGAATGATCGGATATCCGATCATTAGATCATTCGATGATCGAAGGATTTAAAATTTTAAAGTTATTCGACTGCCAACTTCGCCAGATTGAACCTACCGAATTGTAATAGAAGAATATGGGCAGCTTCCTCCTGCTTGAATACCATTCGTATGATCGGAGCGTTCGATCGTACTAATTTTTCGGACTCTCGAATTAAATTTCACGATTGTTTCGTGAAATCGAACAATCGGTAGCCGATCGTACAAATTCATCGAGAAATCGGATATCGAGCAATATGATAGCCTAAAAATATTCGATAAGCATTCGATGGTCGAATGCTTATCGAATTTCGAATTTGGTCGAATTTATTTTGGGGAATAATAGTAAATTTTCCCCCTAGTGTGTCAGAATGCCAATTATAAGAAGAAAGGGGATATTATCAATACAAAACACATAGGGGCAAATTTACTATTATTCGCCAAAAAAAAATTTGAATTCCCTCGATATTCGATTAGCATTTTCGAATGCTAATCGAATAGTTTTAGGCTACCCTTTTATTTGATCTTCGATCATTCGCTGATTGAATAACGATCGAATAATGACCATTCGAATGAATTATTCGATCATTCGCTGATTGAATAACGATCGAATAATGACCATTCGAATGAATTATTCGATCATTCGAATGATTCGTACGATTCGAACGATTGAAGACTTCAATCGTACAAATCCTATTCGATCAGGACTTAGCCTCAGAAGCCTATGGGAGGGCTCCCACAGGCTTCTATTACAATTTGGTAGGTCCAATCTGGCGAAGTAGGCAATTGAATAATTTTTAAATTTTAAATCCTTCACTGATGGAATGATCATTCACTATTCAATGATCTAATATTCCTAATTTGCATCAAATAGATCCTACAATCAAATATTCCATCGAATTAGATCAAATTCAATTTTATTCACATGAATACATGTGAATTTTGTAAATCGGCCCCATAATTTACCATATTGCTGCAAAAATGCCTTGCTATACATAACCTGGTGTTTGGTAGTGATTGCAATTGACTTTGAATAGATTTGATTTCTAGGTGACCAAATTTAAAAAATTACACCTATTCTTCCATTACCCTACATGGTGCTGTTTAACATCTTAGTGAAGACCTCATCAACTGCAAGTACAGTTTGTTCATGCCAAAATGGATGTGCATGAATTCATTAAAGTACTACTTCCTACATAGTTGCACTTGGTGAGACTGCATCGTTCCGCCTCCTGTTATGAATCTTGTGTAAATGTGCTACTGCTACTTTGAAGGTAGTAATTCCCTCTTCCCAGCACAATTGTGTCTGTTTTGCATAAAAGCTAGTGATGGGCGAATCTATCCCATTTCGATTCGCTGAAAAATTTGTGAAACGAGTCGCTACACGTTTTCATCGCACGTCGAATAGTTTTCAGCGTCTCTTTTTTTTACGCGTGTCTCTGTGTTTTTTTTTTTTATGCCAGCAAATTTTTGGCAGGTGAATTTTTGTTGGCGTTTTGCAAAGTTATTCGCCGGCGGTGAATCGCAGGAATTCACCGTGAATTAGCGCCTGGCGAATAAATTCGCCCATCACTAATTGAAGAAAAAATATGAGTGAGCACATTTTCAGGCATAGAGTGCAGCTGTGCATTCCCCCTCTCATAGTAACATAGTAACATAGTAAGTGTAGGGATCTATAGGAATGCAAGATTCCTATAGCTTTAAAACCCCACCCAGTTAGTTGCTAGGCAGAAACCTATGTAGCTGTTTGTGTTTAACACCTGAAATCATTGGCCCACAAGTGTAGTGGTAGCTCCCTGTCACACTGTTATATAATGCTGGGAAGGGAGGGGTAGCTTCCTCTTTGGCCTCTGGATGGAGATCCAGCAGTGTGTGCCCGGGGGGACCAGGTGCTTTGAAGTGACCCCAAAGGGAGGTGATACCTTTGGTGGGTATGTCGGGAACCAGGAAATCCCATGAATGAGGAATAGCTATCCTAGGGGAGTTTGTGTAATAGACTCTTTAGGAGAGTGAGGTAATGAAGTTTAGCAGCATGAGTAGCTCAACCCTAACGAGGATTTGCAGGAGGGAGTAGCAGGTTTTGAATACCTGAGTGCAAGGACCTCAGTGAGGAGGGACTGTGAGGGTAGAGGCTACTTTCCTTGTCGACTTCCAGGAGGGAAGGGATCGTGTAACTGCAAATGCCTGCTGGATGTTTGTACTACTGCAGTAAACCTGCCTCTAATGTGATGTGGTGGATGTCATGCTCTAATTCCTCATCATCCTCTCCTGTGTGAGTAAACCTGAGGTCCATTGCCTTGTGCATATGTCTAATAAACCCAGTTACTGTTTTCACCAAGAACCTCCTGGCGTTCCTGTGTGTGTGTGTGTACAGTGCCTGTGGGTTGTAGTTCAACCACTTCTTAAAGGGATAGCTTCCACATTGCGAAGACTCTGCCCTGATGTGTAGCGTTGCAGTGTAACCCATGCTTATGTTGAAGCTGGAGCCTTTAACTATCTGTGAATATGAAAGTAGAGTCTGGCACTCGCAGGTTAACTGCAAAAGTGTTTTATTTCACGACATGTTTCGGGCGAAGCCCTTTTTCAAGTTGAAAAAGGGCTTCGCCCGAAACATGTCGTGAAATAAAACACTTTTGCAGTTAACCTGCGAGTGCCAGACTCTACTTTCATATTCACAAATACTTCAGCCCCTGATTGGACTAGGGCAGAGTCGGAGGCACGAACAAGGCAAGATTGGAACCAGTTACTTTATACCTGAGCCTTTAACTATCTGTGTGCCAGATAGGCCAAGAAAATGTTACATAAGTTACATCAAGTTCAACCCTTTTTTTTATATTTACCTGCCTAACTGCTAGTTGATCCAGAGGAAAGCAAAAAAACCCATCTGGAGCCTCTCCAATTTGCCTTGTCGGACTAGTCCCTGGATCAACTATGAGCTACTGTATCTTCCTTAACCCTGTATTCCCTCACTTGCTAAAAAGCCATCCAACCCCTTCTTAAAGCTATCTAATATATCAGTCTGTATGACTGATTCAGGGAGAGAATTCCACATCCTCACAGCTCTCACTGTAAAAAACCCTTTCAGAATATTTTGGTGGATACTCTTTTCTTCTAATCAGCTGGAAAGACCTACTGGTGAATAAAGCATTAGAGAGATTATTATATGATCCCCTTTTATATTTTTACATAGTTATCATATCACCCCTTAAGTCTTTCCTCAAAGCTAAGATTTTCCATACATTTTACCAGCTTAGTTGTCCTTCTCTCTACCCTCTCTTATACAATAATGTCCTATTTGAGTGATGGAGAGACCAAAACTGTATGACATATTCTAGATGGGACCTTAAAAGTGCTCTACAAAGTGGAAGAATGACCCCCTCCTCCTGTGACTCTATGCCTCTTTTAATACAGCTCAAGACCTTATTTGCCCTTGATGCTGCTGACTGGCATTGCTTGCTACAGCCAAGTTTATTATCTACAAGGAATCCAAGGTCCTTTTCCATAATGGATTTGCCTAGTGCAGTCCCATTAAAGATATAAGTGGCTTGGATATTTTTACATTCCAGGTGCAAGACCCTCTGACCCCTATCCTGTAGCCAGTTTCCTATCCGACTTCATTAAGCCCAACATACCTTTGTTTAGAAAGCAGTCGTTTTGGGGACGCCACAATTACACTAAATTATGGTGAATTACGCAGAATTGTGCTGAATGGGTGAAAAAAGTATGTGAATGGGTCTGAAACTAAACTAAATAACTAAATAGAATGACTTGTGCCTTTGACAAGGAAAATAATTAATTAATTAAAATAAAGTAGTGAGTTAGAAATGTTGTACGTTATGTTTTGGGCTTCTATACCAACCCCAGACAACCAAAGTCCTTTAGCAGTAAAGATCTATGGGGCAGATTCACTAAAGCACGAAGCGTCTAACGCTAGCGCTAATTCGCCAGCGTGACGTCATTTCGCAACTTCGCAAATTCACGAACACAGACTCTGGTGAATTTTCGGTAGCGAAGTATATAGACTTGCGCAACTTCGCACCTTTACGCCAGGCAAAGTTGCGCACTGACGAAGGATCGTAACTTCGCAAATTCACTAAGATGAACATTTTCCTCAATGTTAGCACTTACGCTAGACGTTACTTCACCTGGTCTGACCAGGCGAAGTTCAATAAAATAGATAGGAGGTTGAAAAAAAAAAGTCAAATTTTTTCTAAGTCCCAAAAAAACGCAAGTGTATTTTAGCATAGGAGGATGATAGTCTGAAAAAGATCGATCATTTTTTTGGGGGGTTACCCTCCTTCCCCCCTACATTTCCTAAAATATGGCAACTTAACTATACAGGGGGCACATGTAGGGCAATAGGACAACTTTAATTTATTAAAGGTTTCCTGGGCTTGTGTAGTGGAATGTAGTGGCTGTAACATATGCTTCTATTTTATATTGATGGGCGAATCTACCCCGTTTTGCTTTGCCGAAAAATTTGCGAATTTCCAGCGGAATTCACGAAAAAATTTGGGAAACGAGTCACGGCACATTTGATGCGCGTCAAAAATGACTCGTGACTAGTGATGGGCGAATTTATTCGCCAGGGGCCAGACAGTATTTATTCGCGGTGAATTCCCGCGATTCGCCGCTGGCGAATAAATTCGCGAATCGCCAGCGAAATTTCGCTTTGTGAAAATTCGGCAGAAAAACGAGTCGCGCGTCGTTTTTGACGCGACACGTCGAAAACGACGAGACGCGCGCCAAAACCACCGTGACGCGCCGAAAATGACGCGGCGCGCCGAAAATGACGTGACGCGCGTCAAAAGCGTCCCACTACTTGTTTCGCGAATTTTTCGCCAATTTTTCGGCAAAGCGAAAAATCTCGGGAGATTCGCCCATCACTACTCGTGACTCGTTTTTTTCAGCGAATTTTTGCTGGCGTTTCGTGAATCGCGGGAATTCGCCCGCAAATTCGCCCCTGGTGAATAAATTTGCCCATCACTACTATTTTACGCTTAAGTTTCCACCGTATGCAAATTAGGCATCACTAGCGTAACTGTGCTCTGCCTGGCGAATGAGCGCAAATTCGCATCTTAGTGAATTTGCGTAGTGCTGACGAAAATTCGCCTGGGGAAGTGCGGCGAACTCTAGTGAAACCAACGCTAGCGATTTTGCGCATCGTAGTGAATTAGCCCCTATGTCTCCAAAGATGCTACAGTAGCTCCCATCTTCTTTTCTGCGGATTCACTGCACATGCTATGTGCTTATGTCAATTATTGAGCTTAAGGACCAACTTAAAATATACACATAGACTATAAGGGGCAAATTTACTAAAATTCACCCAAACATCCCTCGAATCTATTCGATATTCGATAAGCATTCGACTATCGAATAGTTTTAGGCTATTTTTTACTCGATTTCTCGATGAAATCATACGATCGAATACCGATTGTTTCATTTCACGAAAAAATCGTACTTTTTCGTTCGAGTCTCCTAAATTAGTACGATTTGAACGATCGAGGCGTTCGATCGTACGAATGGTATTGGAGCAGGTGTTTGCAAAAGAAGCCTATGGGGGCAGATTTCCATAGGCTTCTATTGGTATTTAGTAGGTTCAATCTGGCGAATTAGGCATTCAAATAAATTTTAAAGTTAAAATCCTTCAATCATTGAATGGTTGAATGATCGAATATCCGATGATTCGATCTACAGTATTTGATAATTCGAATTTTCGGTATTCGATGATAGAAGTGGCCAAATTTGCATATTCAATCCTCCGAAAAAATAGTACGAACGGTATTCGATCGTATTCAATCGAACTTCGATCTCTTCAAGTGAATTTTGTAAATTTGCCCCTAAATTTCACAGTATAATGCTGATTAGTCATTAATATGGATAATTACTACATGGCAGCACAGAAATCAGTGCAACTAGCTTCAGAAGACCCTCAGCTTAGCTTCTCAACAGCTGCTCAGAGCCCACTGAGCATGTGAGTGTCGCAGACACTTTCCAAGATGGTGACCCCCTGTGACAAGTTTGAAGTCCTGGATCATTGCTGCTATTGACAAGCTGAAACTTTAGGCTGGTGTATTAAGTTCAGTATATAAAACATGGCATTTTTAGTCCTATTCATTTTTAGGGTTTCCTAAAACTCCATGGAGGCACCAGCTTTACATTATTATACATAGATTATAAATGGAGCCAAGTGGTGATATGTGGTAGAAAATTTATATTTTGCATATTTAAGAGATAACTTATGATGTCTATACAAATAGCTGTTTAAATTGAATTATATTTTTATAGAAATATATATAAGCTAAATTGTATGTAAGTAAGTGTATGTACATTTATATTATTTATAATATCTTGTACTTGATCCTAAGATTAGGTGACTCCTTATTGGATGCAAAACCATTATAGTTTCAATTATTTTTAAAGTAGTTTAAATTATCTGGAAAACATTCTATATAGCAGGTCCCATACCTGTAATACTCATAATACAAGGAGCATTGGCTAATATTAAGATGTGTGTGCTCAAAAACTTATTTTTAGTAAAAAGTAAGCCACAGAAGCACTAACTGGACGGGAAGAATCCTTGAATCATAGTGTTTACAATCATGAAAAATCATGATGTAAAATACCTGTATCTTAACAGATCCCTTGCGTTTATTAGGGAGCAGAGTAAACTATTATTAGTGTCAAAAAGAGGGATACAATAAGGACTAAGATATTGCAGTGAGCTGTGATATTTAAACAGTTTTATATCAATTAACTTTTCATCATCTCACAAGCAAAGGGTTAAAAAATAGCCCTGTAATTGATATAAAAAAAAGCATTGTTGTAGAGTATTTTATTAATACACTTTAGCTAAGGCTACACTGCTGTTTTATTAAGATTTGCTAATCTCCAGCAAAGGGCTGACACTACAAAAGAGATTACACGTAACAAGCAGAGTGAGACACCCTTTATCATTTTTTTTTAAGTTTTCTTAGAAGGTATAATTTTGCTTTTATGATTTCTTTTTTTCCCCCTTGCTCCCGTGCTCCCGCTCTGACAAACCTGCGGAGACAGTCGGATGTGTGTATAACAGCACTCGAGAATTTAACTTAAATCTGTAATTTTTCTGCAGCATTTCCTCAGAGAAATTAGCTATTCTATTCACTGCATAAATTTTCAGGTTTTGCTAGCACGACACTGAGGGTGTTGAATTTTTTATGACAAAAATGCTGTAATAATTGTTGAACAGATGTAAGTGTTGGAGAGTGGGCTCTAACAGACCTTGTGAAACCTCTATTAGTAATTTAACCCTGTCATCTCCATAACAACATAAGAACGGGCTCCTGTCATGCAGCTTATTTTCTGAGATTTTCTTTATGATTCTAAAAAAGCTTATGAGCCAAAAGCAATCATCTTTATTTTATTCTTATGTCAAAGAGCTATCTTGTACAGCTGACAGTATTCTAGAGCACTGTTTAAGACCTGACTCAATATACTGATACGGAATTCTTATAATGTAATGGCAACACAACTCTGATGGCTACTGACCCTTGTGGCCAGAATACATTTGCATTTTTTACATTTACATTACATGGCACTGTTCACTGATCTAGAAGGGAAGTAGTTAATTTTAGTTATGAATATTGCAGCTTTGGTGCTATTTGAATGAACTCCCCTATTAGGTGATTTGTAGGCAATGTTCTGGTATTTGGAAACAATTTTCGACTCAAGTGCCGAAGACCTTATCACGGACTAGAATTTTTTCCACCAGCAGTGATATTTGTAAATTCCTATGAATCTAAGTAAAATCAAAACAGGAGGGAGATTATCACAAGTAAAATGCCAATTTGTCAGGAGTGGAACAGCACAGCAGACCAAGTGGTAACAACAGTGTTGCCAACATGCCCACCTGAGGTGCCTGCCATGGACACAGCTGTCTGTATAAAAGTAACACGCTTTTTCTTTTCTGTATTCAATTAACAGAGAGAGAATTATGTTTGTGGGAAGCATTTGAGTTTGAGACTGATCACATCAACACAAAAAACTGACAGCAAGGATTGGGGTAGAGGTGCTTCCCAGTTCATAAAGGGAAAATCAGAAAACAGCACAAAGACAATTGTTTTGAGGTTGAAACAAGTAAGATGGGAAAGATCCTATTGATTTATATATTCATTGTTGCTACACCCTTGTTTTAATTTGCATATTAAACAAATAATGTACAGTAGTAAAATAATCTACAAATATAATCTGCTGTCATGCTAATGGTAGACTATAAACAACCAGACTAGTATAGCTTTCAGTTGCAATTTACAAATCATTTTAAACCATTAAACATTTTTAATGTATTTTGGAAGGTTGTTTAAAATGTCATTTTCTTATCTTATGCAAAAATCAGTTTTTAGGTGAGCATCTATTTTAAGAATTCCAGTATTATATATGTATGTAATGTGCAAGTGCAATCTGCAAAAATAGATGCTGATCTGAATTAACCTCTGAAATGTCCTTTTGTCTTACATACTTAATGTGTTGTTGTTCTAATTCATTATTCAGTAAAAGACATGCAAAATGTGGAGACGTAAAACACTTTGAAAATAGATTTTTATTGTTCATTAATATGTGTTCTTGAAATGTATACAGATATATGTATGTTTAATTGAACAGATGAGCAATATCGTCCTGGGTGTAAATTCAGATACCCATATAAAATAATAATAATAGTATCTATCTATAATATATCTATAAGTGCACATGGGACACGGAAAGCAAAGGACGGAATCAGAGAGTGGAGGGTGAAGAGTCAAGAGACTGGAACAGGACTTTGACAGGAATGGAACAGGACAGTCTGGACAAAGAGAGCAGAACTGGAAAGCAGTGCAGAGCTGGATCAAGGTTCACAGTTCAGACAAGGCAAGGCAAGTTCGGACAAAGTAAAGAAAGGTTTGACCAGAGCTGGGAACCAGAGCTAAGGGCAATGTCACAGTACTCAGAAAGACAAATACTCAGGCACTGGTGGGGAGGAGGTCTGCATTCATATAGGGCAGGGTCTTACCCAATCCATCAGACTGCTGCTGGAAATACATTGCAAAGGCCAGGCGGTAGATAACAAGCCTGCTAGATGCTCACCTGACCATATGAAAAAAGCATTAAGCCAGAAACCAAAAATTATGTGGCTCAAATTCCAGCAAAACCTTACATAAATATTTCAAGTTGCTAGAGATTATTAGACATGAAGCCAAGAACTAAATTAACAAAAGATTGTCAAAAAAGAATTTGCACTTTTATCAAAGCTGTGCAGTGATTATACCAGCAGAGTAAAAACAACCATAAACACATCTATGGGTCTAATTTATGACAAACCTTATGAAATAAATGGGTAATCCTTGCTGTGCACACAGTAAGTAACCTGCAGTATGTGATCCCAAAAATGTGGAAATGGATAAACCCACATAAATATGATTAGCAGAGATGATCATGAACCTAGTTCAAAGGAGAACCTAGAGTTGCCTTTGTTTTTCCTTTAACTATTTGGCTTTTATTAAGTCTCATTGCATACTCCTTTAATAAGCTTACAAAGTGAATCAAATAGTACTTTAAGAACATATTAATTTCCATGATTTACATTTATTAATGCTCTCATGTGGGGCTGTAGAGATTTCAGCAAACCATGCACAGTCTTTTTTATAAATATGTACATTTTTAAAGGAAAATGTTGAAAGGTATGGTCAAAGGGCCCTACTTATGTCAGCTTATACTCTTTTTACAATATATCACAATGTACATACACAAAGTGATTTTCTTTCTTTTTTTTTTTTTTTTTT
>CM044445.1:72323859-72336181 GCA_024363595.1 Xenopus borealis
TTTTTTTTTTTTTTTTTTTTTTTTTAGAAAATTTCAAGTATGAAAGCTGAAAACATAAAAAGGTCCATTTGTCAAGGTCCAAACAAACTAGTGACCCAGTAAAGGCTATAAAGAGATATATTCAGCTTCTAGCAGGTGTGTGGCTGTTGTGGGAGCCAAATGCATTTATCATGCAGTCTTATGCTCCACATAAAACTACTGGCCTTGTCATGCACGATCAGACAACAATATGCTAATGGACTTCTTTTTTTTCCATTGCAGCCACTATTTTGTACAGGTCTGTTCTTTGTACATTGACAAATATACAAATATACAATAAACACGCATATGTATTAGGAAATAAAATCATAACACTTTTAAAAACCTTGATGTGAAATGTTTGTCATTTGGGCTGCAAAGTATGTCCTTTAACTGAGTTTGTGATTAATATTCTTTATTTATATAAAACTAACATATTTCACAGTACTTAACAGAGCATGTACACCATTCACATCAGTCCCTGCCCCATTTGAGCTTGCAGTCTCCCACATATTATGGTTAGTTTTATCAGGGGACAATTAACCTTCCTGTGTGTGTTTTTTTGGGAAGGAGAGTAGCAATTTAAGCACTCCTTTCCCTAGCTGGAATTGAATCTAGGTTTCCAGCTCTGCAAAGCACCTACCTATATTTACAGTGTTGGACTGGGATACCTGGGGCCCACCTGGAAACCTGATTTCAAGGTTCCGCACCTCCGGGGTACCAATATTTTTAGTGAAATGAAACAGGTCAAATTAACTACAGTGAAACATAGTTTTAGTAGGTAAAAAATATTTTTCTCTGCTAATTCCCACCCCAGTAACAGACTGGACATTGCAACATTTTTTAAAATAACTTTTTATTTTTATTAAATATAAAGGATGGCACGGTGGCAATTCCATGTATAATACCCACAGAACTCACAGTAGTATGGCACAAACACCCCCAGAAGTCATAACACAATGGTGCAGTGGCAATTACATGTACAAATACTCCCATAAGTCATAACACGAGGGCTCATAGCAGGATGGCACAGTTATTTTACATGATATGGCTTTGACAGGAAAGTGCACCGGTAGTCAGCACAATCATCCAGCTTTGAATAAAACAAAAGGAGAGGCACTGACTGACCGTATGCAGGTCCATTTTAAGGCCTTGGTGGGCCCTGGGCAAAAAGCTAAGTGGTGGGCCCGTAATCCCCTGGCGTACATCCACATTTTGGTGAAGCCATGCCCACTTTTTGGCCACACCTCCTAAATTCCACAACCATTTAAAAAAAATAACTAAGTCATGCCAGTATTAAATGGATAATCAGAATATTAACCACAGATCTAACAGTATACTACATTTACTACAAAAATTGATACTTTAAGAATAGTTAACCAGGGTACTGGGACTCCAATCAGATCCCAGAAGAAGCAGCAGCAGGGACTGTCACCCGCAAGCACATATTTTTGTGAAAGCAGGGGGCACAGACATCTAAACAACAATATACTGAGAGAGGCAGTAGATACTGCTATTCAATGTGCATGATGCACAGTTAAAGGAAGTGAAGGCTGAGTTCACAAGCACAATATACACTTTGAGGGACAGCAGGTACTGACATCTAATGCACATTATGCAGAGCAATGCAGTTAGGCCAAGAACACAGTCAGATTATAAATAGCGAGGGCATGGGTTCCAGCACCCAGGAATTCTATATACAGTTAAGGGAAGTTGGTTCTAGACCCTCAAGCACATTGCTTACAGAGATAGGCAGTGGGCATTGGCATCAACAGCACATTATTTACACAGAAGGTACTGGAACCCCAGTCACTACCTAACTCCCCCTACCAATAAGAATCATTTATGAAGTTAAAACCTATGTGCAAATTCACTAAGATCCGAAAATTCGCTAGCGTTAGCTTCGCTAGCGTTAGCTTCGCTAGCGTCCGCCGCACTTCGCCAGGTGAATTTTTCCAGCGCAACGCAAATTCACTAAAATACAAATTGACGCTCAGGTCGGCAAACAGTATCATAGTTGCGCTAGAGTTGCTTCGCTAGACAGAGTGCTGTTACGCTAGCGAAGCCTAATTTGCATAAGGCGGGAACTTTAACTTTAATAGAAGTATATGTTACAGCCACTACATTCCCCTACACAAGCCCAGGAAACCTTTAATAATTCAAATAAAGTTGTCCTATTGCCCTACATGTGCCCCCTGTTGTGTTGCCTGGTCTGACCAGGTGAAGTAACGTCTAGCGTAAGTGCTAACGTTGAGGAAAATGTTCATCTTCATCCTTCGTCAGTGCGCAACTTCGCCAGGTGTAAAGGTGCGAAGTTGCACAAGTCTATCTACTTCGCTATGGTAAATTCGCCAGAGCCGGGGTTAGTGAATTTCCGGAGTTACGAATTGACGTCATGCTGGTGAAATAGTGCCAGCGTTAGACACTTCGCGCTATAATGAATTTGCCCCCTAAAGCGCTGTCTAACCTGTAGGAGGTTAAGAGGTACAAGTGCATATCATAAGGTGAGAAATATCTTCCTCATGCACGTTAGGCCATATTGTTGATTATAATTGTACAGTTATACCCAGTCCTAGAATGGGATCCAAGAGGCCTAAACAGTCCCACTAGCCCACTAAATAGTGCCTGTCTATGGCATCCTACAGCAGCCCCTCTGACATTTGCAAGGACCCACAGATTGCCACTCTTGGCTTTTAAGTTCTTCACCTTCATCACTACTGTATCGCTGGTCACAACCATGATACAACAAAGGCTTTTTATTTGAAGAAACAACGCTGTCCATTGTCAAAATCCTTTTAAGTTCTTCACCACCATTCCTTAAAAATCATGCTGCACCAGCAATTTGGAACACATCTAGGTCCACAATTAAATCAGTCTTCATAAATATATATGTATGGAGTTCACCTTCTATTCACCATTCTATTCACTTTTTTACTATGTCTTTTTTTAACACTTTCCTGTTATTAGCCGTTCTGCTCTCTTTTATTTTTCCATTTCTCTCCTCCATACCTGTTCTCTTCTGCAAGCCAATTTTCTTTTCATTTCTTGCTGTTTTCTTTTTTATTTTATACCTCATTACTTTTTCTATATGTGCCTCCCTCAATTTCTATTCCACACTTTTATCTGTCCTGCTACTTCTAAACTAAAGTTTTAGTTTTGGTCTTATCTTCAGTGAAGCATTGGTGGTTCAGTGGGTGGACAGGCTTAATTTATTCCTTTATTTCCTTCCTTCTCTGTGCTCAGATTTTCATGCAGGAGCCTGCTTGCCTGCATCTATCTCTCTCACAAGATACCAGAGACAGATGTCACGCAGCACAAGCCTTAGCCAGGAAAAGGAAGCGCTCGCCCAGCAAAAAGCTTAAAGGCACCCACTGCACCACCTGCAATCACCTGTCATTTTGGTGGGAGGGGGTGTGTGTGCAACTGCGAGTGGATCGGACAGGGGAAGGAGCCCAGCACAGCAGGTACCTTTTTATAAAAAATTGTAAAGCTGCTACTGTAATTAGATGGCCTAGGGCTCGCCAATGCCAGGGCCCACCAGGTTTGTTCCCGGTGCCCCGGCAGGCCTGTCTGATCCTGAATGTATATTGTTACACCACCACAATGAATTATGTTGGCTATGCACCAGAAATAATTGCTGTTTTGACAAAAAAATAAATAAAAAATAAAAAAAAAGTAAAAAGACGGTAATATTGGAAAGTGAAAATTAAATATATTCATGTAAATATGAAATGTAGCATATTAATTGCCCTAATTGAGGCTGTTACTCCTTACAAAATGGTAGGACTCTCCATAAGCTGGACTGTGTAAAGTGTCTACCTGTGACTGGCACCTACTATTGTCAAACATACAGAGCCTTTGCTGAAAGAATTAGGCAACTTTGCACAAGTACGATGAACTTAATTGTTCACCAATTAAGTTCATCGTACTTGTGCAAAGTTGCCAGCTTCGTGTAGGGAGGCAGACTTAAAGTAACAGTTCCATGTAAAAATAAAAACTGGGTAAATAGATAGGCAGTGCAAAATAGAAAATGTTTCTAATATAGCTATCTAGACAAAAATGGAGGCTGGAGTCAATGGATGTACAACATAACAGAATCTAACTTCCTGCTTTCAACTCGGCTGAGTTAGTCAGCGACTTTAAGGGGGGCACATGGGACATAACTGTTAAGTGAGTTTGTAATTGATCCTTAGCATACAGCTTAAATTCAAAAGCAACAGTTATGACCCATTTGTCCCCCCCTCAAGTCACTCATTGGTTACTGCCTGGTAACCAACCATTGGAAACCAAAAGTGCAGCAAAGCAGGAAGTAGTGTTTTGGATAACTAACTACAGTATATTAGAAAAAAAATTTATTTTGCACAGTCTATTCACCCAGTTATTATTTTTTCACTGAACAATTCCTTTATAGAAACAGTAACACCAAAAAAAACAATGCATTTAAAATAATCAAAATGTAATGTTCTTTTGCCCAGCACTTCTAAAAATGGTCTTTAAATGCAATCCCATTAAGGGTTTAATGGTTAGCACATTTTTACGTCCAAGGTGCATGACCTTACATTTATCAACATTGCATCACATTTGCTACTTAGGTGCATAGATTGGCAATCTGTTAAGATCTTGCTGCAAAGATGCCAGATCCTTGATAAATGAAAATGGCCACAATATAGAACCCTGCGGCTATAATCATAACTTGTGACCCTTCATGCTATTATCAATTAAATCCACTACATCATATATTCCACAGACCTACTCACTATTCCTTCCACCCCTGTTTAGGGGATGAAATCTGAATGGTTAAGTAATGGTTAATTTATAATTAGTTTGGCCACTAGGTGGTAGTGAGTCATAAGTTGAAATGTGAAAGTTGTTGCTACTGAAGAGAGAATAAAGCATACAGGAACAGGAAATACAGTGGCCATTCTGGCAGCAATATAGTATGGAACAGTAGTCTTTGTTAGGGAAAGGTGAGGAGAAAAGGGTGTGCCGTTGTTTACCTGTTATGGAGTCACAGCAATAAACTACAACTGTTTAAGAGAAAGTCTTCCATACCCTGTGTATTAAGGTGACACATGTGCCTAGTTTAAAATCTCATCCAACCCTCTAGCTACCCTCTCCTCAAATTAGTTGCACCATTGTGATTGAGGTGCAGCCCATCCCTGGAAAAGTACCTGTAGCCAAATGAAAAATCAGCCCTGTTCCCCAAAAATCCAAAGCCCTCTTCCTACGCCAATCATCCATCCACAGATTAATCCCCCTAAGCTCCCACTGACTTCTTAATGTTGTATATGGCACAGCAAACATCTCTGGGATAATTACCTTGGAAGTCCTCAGCTTTTTTCAAATTATAAAACAAAAATAGAATAATTCTTGAGGGTATCCTCGCCATCTCTATCTTTGTCATTGGTACTTATGCGTAACAAGACCACTGGTTCTTCCCCAGCCCCTCCCAGTAGTCCATTTATTTGTTCCACCACATACAGAGTCCCCGGCAGCAGGCATGCAACAGATATATTGGTATTTAGTGTCCTTGTGGCAGGTCACCCTATCCACATTCCTGATACCTGAATCCTCTATGTCTGACCTGCCTTTCCTTCCTACCGCTCCTTCCCCTGCTTTATTAGAGACACTGCCCCCAGGTCACACTAGCTTTGAGCTGTCATCCCTGGCATCTTCAAAGAAAATACTTACCATCTTAACTGTGACAAACCTGTCTCCTTCATGAGCCTCCACTGTCCCTGCTCTGTACCCAACTTCACTGGGCTCTGCCACTGGTTGCTCTGTGAGGCTCTTGTCTTCCCCCATGTTTGCAGACTCAGTGAATACTGCAAATTGCCCCTTCTAGAGTCTGCAATTCAGATTCCAAGATGACAACCCACCTAAATTCTCCCTGGAACTGCTGCTTCTAGATCCCATAAATACACATTGTGTGACACCGGCAAACCCACTGGAACTCATTGTTGCACTTACTTACTATTGTCTCCAAAGTGCAATCCCTTGTTTCAAAAACCTTTTGGTTTAAATTTCCTTTTAAACACTTATTCACACGCAACACTTGCTGTGCAGCTTGTAACTTATTTAGGTTTCAATAACCCTTTCTTTTATAGGCATGGGGTATTAAAGATACTGTAGCTCAATATAGTCAACAGGCAAAACTGTAAATCATTTAGTTTCAGGCATTAATTTTTAAGAAGTGAAATACAAATCCCATGAATCTGATTAGTCAGATAAAAATATGTTTATGAAGTCAGATGCAGAAAATAAATTAGCGTATTGATAAAAAATTATAATTACTAAAAACTAACATTCTTTGTTGTAAAAGTGATAGAAAAGATTATGTGGAAAATGTGCCAATTCTATTGTTTCTCCTGTCTGAAGCAAGCACACAATAGAAGTTCTTTAATTTATGAACACAATGGTTCAAAAGAAATAAAAGATATTTGTTTTTAAATATGAATACTCTAACATCAATTACAAGTGAATAAGTGAAGATTATCATTTAATAGCCAGGAAACTAATTTACATACCCACATTTAGTTGCTTGCATCAGCCTCCCAATATCCAATAATTATTTTATTACTCACATCCATGTGCATAATCTCTGTATTCTCAAATACTGGTAATCAGTTTCCATTTCATAAATTAGACACAACATGCCCTGCTTTGGAAATGAACATTTCAAAATTTTCAGACATGCAATGGCATCATATCAATATTTAAAACCATTTTATGAATATATTCCAGGCTGTCCAAGTTCATTAGAGATGTTCATCAACACTGACTTTCTAAAAATTCCCACAGGAGTTCTAGGTCTTAGACCATTCAACAGAAAAATGCCAATGTAACACTTCTCAGAAAAGGGGCAGAAAACTCAGACTGTGCTCTGTTTGTATTCATAGATATTTTCATTCATGAACCTATATATATATATATATATATATATATATATATATATATATATATATATATATATATATATATTGAGCATTGATAGCTAAATACAGTATGTTCATTGCAGTATATGTAAATTATGTCCAGGGGTGAAGTAACAATATAAAGGACTCTCATAGGGATCCAATCCAGTAATTTTACGTTAGCTTTTATATTTCAGGAAATTAAAAACTAGATAACAAAATTAAGAAAGTCTTAAAAAATAGTCATTGCTATAGTTATTGTATTCCAATGATAATATTGCCTTGAGGAACATGAAAAACTGTAACATATTTTGGGAAAAAAGTCAGACAAATATGATGCTATGTTTAGTGATGGGCAAATTTATTCGCCTGGGGCGAATTCACGGCGAATTCCCGCGATTCGCTTGGCGAAAATTTGCCGAAAAAAAATGAGTCGCGCGTCAAAAACAACGCGACGCACGCCGAAGACGACGTAACACGCGTCGAAAATGACGCAATGCGTTGACGTTGACGCAACACGTGTCAAAAGTGTGCCGCGACTCATTTCGCAAATTTTTCGCCAATTCGAGAATTTCTCTGGAAATTCGCACATTTTTCGGCGAAGCGAAACTGGGGATATTCGCCCATCACTAGCTATGTTGTTTCAGACTTTTGCTGGTTGAGACCATTTCATTAGTTATACATGACCATACAGTCTATGTTATATATAATATTAATATATGTTATAATATTAATTTTATGCTGACTAATAGTCAGTAATCATAACAAAACCCTAAGTCATTAACAGCTATAACCAAGTGGAACTACTACTCCACTATTATAAAGCCTACACCAGGGGGCCTGTCACCCAGACACAAAAAGTTTATCCTTGCTTTGTATAACATCCTGCCTGATGAACTTTGTTTATATAAGGCTGGCAACAGGACACCACATTTAGGCGGTTATATTTTGCCACTCTCCCATAGATTCCATTTTATCAAAATAATTGAAATTGTTAAACATGATTTCCTTTTTCTCTGTAATTATATAACAATACTTTGTACTTGATCCATACCATGATATAATTAATCCTTATTGGAAGCAAAACCAGTCTATTGGGTTTAGTTAATGTCTACATGATTTTCTAGTAGACGGTCAGGGGGCCTTTAGGCTCCCAACAGGAATAATCAAGATAAAGGAGGAAACTTCCGGGTCAAAATTCAAGTTCAAGGTACAGATAAGGGTTAAACAGGAGACATGGTCGTGATCCAGGCAAGAGTTCACAAGGCAGGCAGTGAAGAGTCAAAGTCCAGAATAAAGCAATAGGTCAAAGTCCAATAATAAATCAGGAATATGATAGCACCCAGGAACACCAAACAAGGAGTCCTGGGCGTCCTCTTAAACTAAATTTGGTGCCTTAAACAACCCGGGTGCTGCTATGCGACATGCAGTGCGTCCATCACAGTGCACTGACGTCACACGCCAAAATCAGCACACTGGTGCAGCTACCCATATGGTGGCCATGGGCGCCACCATTTTTGGGAGCGACACTGAAGGGAGTAGACGTGTGACCCAGAGCTCTGGGTAATGCTTTGGGCGGCGTTCATGACAACGGGGCAAATTCGCTAAAGCGCAAAACATCTAACGCTAATTTGCCAACGTGACGTCATTTAGCAACTTTGCTGATTTACTAACAGTGTCCCTGGCGAAAATTCGCTAGCGAAGTAGATAAACTAGCTCAACTTCATATCCTTAGAGAGGTTGCGCACTGACGAAGGGACATACAGATGAAGCCACTTTGGATTGTACATTTGACACAGAAAAACGTAACTCATCTATCCCATTTATCCCACAGAATATTGTGTCACAGCATGTGTCACAGCATCCCTTCCAATTAAAGAGTTCACCATTGAAAACAATGGTGCTTTGGTATACTAATGAAAAGGTTAAATGCATTAAATGAGTTAAGATAACTTTAGATAACACAGTTTCTTCAATTAGCCCTGAGTCACGACGCATTTATCTCACCAATCCAGTGGCTGCATCTGTAACTAGGCTAATTCACTAAAATGCCCATTTTACTGAGCGTTACCTCTTGCATTAGACTTTACTTTGCCAGTAGTTAGCCAGAAGTTCAATACAATAGATAGGAGTTTGAAAAAAAAAACTTGAAATTTTTTCTAAGTCCCAAAAAAACTCTGGCATCTTTTACTTTTTTTAGGGTGATAGTCTGAAAAATACTTTAGCTTCATGCTGTATGCAAATTAGGCATCAGTAGCATAACTTTGCCTGACGAAGTAATGGTAGCACAACTTTGCTACCGTTTGCCTCCCTGAGCTCAACTTCGCATTTTAATGTATTTGCTCAGCCCTGGTGAAACTACATCTGGCGAAGTGCGGCGAAGGTCTGCAAAGCCAACACTAACACATTTTCTGCGCTTAGTGAATTCGCCCATAGACTTAATGGATGAAGATCCAAATTATTGAAAGATTCATTACCTGGAAACCCCCAGGTCCAGAGCAGATCCATACCTGTATTAAGTGGTGTTTTTTTTTATTAATGTGCTTTAATGGGTTGTATTATTGTTATGCTACTTGGCAGTAAGGCCCTTATAGTAATAATGTTTGTCTTATTATTATTAGCCTTAGGTGGGGCTCTTGTTCATTGGAATTGTATGTTTAGAATCCTAAATCTTTATGAACACTTTATTGGAGCCCATGCTGACATTTTTAATCTTTATTTGACAGAATATGTTAAATATTTATAATAAAATGTACATTTTAAACCAAATTTAATTTCTTTTATTGATACTTTCCATACTGTTGGAAGGTGAATGTTTATAGTGCTACTTAATAAGGAAAGTCTTGTTTTCTCATGTTGCTAAGCTTATATTTTCGTATGCAAGATGATAAGATTCTGTTTGTAAGTCATTGCTCTTTTTTAGGAAAATGCTTGTTCACAAACTAGTTGTAAGAATACTATCATATTGGCACATAACCTTTATTACTCTGATAATTAAGCACTTTAAGGGATTTGTGTGTTATTTATTCCCAGCAGAAATAAACTATACTGCCCACTATTATCTTATATTCTGAAGTAAACAATGATCAGAGAGTTGTATACTTGCCTTGTAATGACAAACTCAGTTTAGTTTAGTATTCACAGAATTGTATTTATTAGACACAATGTACAATTTGTAACATATTTATAGACTCACAAATCAACATTCTAATGATGAACACTTTTGGTTTATTAATTTTATCTAAGATTGTTGACAACCAGGCACTCCCATAAAATGTCCCACATTTGCAGTCTTGTAACAATCATGTACTTACAGGCAAACAAATTAGTTAAATTGTTATTGCCATTGTAGGTCAGGGCCTTTTAATAAATTGCAATTCATAAACACGTAGAATTTGCCTGCTAATGTGCTCCTATCTTCTTGAGAACTTTTATTGAGTGTATTGCAATCTAGTCATCCATGTTAAACTGTATAAGCATTATGAAAAGTGCATTAAAACGCACAATTGTAATTTATTAATAACAGCGCAGCGTTATACAAGGAGTAATAACTTATGTAAAGGTCATATAATTTATACAATTATTACAAGCATAGCTGGGAATTGTTGATTTTTTAGGATGTGTATTTAATCAGGTTTATGAAAATTTACATTATTAGTTAGTTTTAGATCCCATCATCTCACAGAGATGTGACCCACACACGCAAAGAGCTACATTACAACTACATTTTGATTTACTAGAGGATGCAACTGCAAAGGAATGAATAGAAAAAGGCAAATATAAGTGTAGATAATGGAAAGTCTTAATTTAAGATCTGACCATTGTAATTAAATAATATTTTTTTTTAAATGCTTTCCTCTTTTTCTGTAATAATAATAGAGTACATTGTACTTGATACTAACTAAGGTATAATCCTTATTTGAGGGAAAACTATCCGCTTGGGCTTAATTTATGTTTAAATTATATTTTAGTAGACTTAAGATATGGAGATCCAAATAATGGAACATCACCCTGGAATCTGGAAAACCCCACTTCCCATACCTGGTATATGCATTGGTGATATCAAGTTTTGGAGAAACATTAGCAATCATAGTGAATAATATATCATCTATACTCTCAAATTAAACCTTAGAGTTCCAGAAAGCTGAAAGACAACCACACAACAGATTACTATCTGCATAAACAAACCCATAATTTCCCCATCTCTAGCCTCGGGTATGTGCCCTGTTTAATGCAAGAATATGCTTAAGTTAATGAAACTGCCCTTAATTTCTTAGCAGTCTTGTTGCACAGTAGAAGGCAAACAAAGGAATGGTCCAATTAAAACTTACAAGATGATGTGCCATAATAAAGAATAAGTAGGGCAATCATATCAAATAAAGGCAATTAATAACTTGTAAATTAACACCAGATAATAGCATAATGTTATATTGAGCTTTGACTCAATTTTGAAAGAACATACCTCTCTTAAGCTTTGAGAAAACTCATCCAGATGGGACCTTTACACTCAAAGGGCAAGTGCCAATACTATCTTAAATTCCTTTCTATGTCTTCTACACTTACATATGCTTGCATATACCACGTTAACAGGCGTGCATGTTAACAGTTTCTGCAATAACTGCCCTGTTGATCATCATATATATGGTATACAAATACAAACAGCATCTGATTAGCTTTAAAACTTTAGTTTTAAAATTAATAAAAAAGAAAGTGACTCTACTATAAAATTGAGCCCTGTGTATAATTATTACAGTTTTTCTTTATAAAGCACTAACATATTCTGCTGCACTTTATAAAGTTTACAAACTATTTACACCAGGCTCTATCCCAATGGAGTTTACAATCACATTCACACTCTCTCAAGCTGATTTACATCCCTCCTAAGGACTGGAGTCCAAAACTGCACTGCATACTCCAGATGAGGTCTTACTAGGGATGTATAAAGAGGTATAGTTATGTTTTCATACCTTGAGTTTATGCCCTTTTTTATGCAGGACACAACCCTATTTGCTTTAGTAGCTACAGAATGACACTGCCCAGAATTAGACAACTTGTTATCTATAAAAAAAAAAAACTTAAGATCCATCTCACTTAAGGAAACTCCAACTCACTGCCATTTAGAGTATAACTTGCATTTATATTATTTTTGCCAAAGTGCATAACCTTGCATTTATCAACATTGAACCTCATTTTCCACATTGCTGCCCAGTTTCCCAACTTAGACAAATCACTCTGCAAAGTGGCAGCATCCTGCATGGAACCTATAGTTCTGCACAATTTAGTATCATGTGAAAAAATAGAAACTGTTCTTTCAATGCCCACATCCAGGTCAAGTTTAAAAGCAAGGGACCCAGTACAGAGCCCTGTGGTACCCCACTAACAACACTGGT
>CM044445.1:72337448-72353506 GCA_024363595.1 Xenopus borealis
AATCTCAAAGGATAAAAAGTTGTTATTTAGCATATTTACAAACCTACCAGTTTTATCTCTCTTGGCAAACCCATTACCCCAGTCAATGTTTAAACATTATGAGATCCCAAATGAACTTCACTTCTGGGGAAGTTGCTTTTATTAATGAACCCTCCCAAGGAATAACAAAATGTTGTCCTTTGCATTTCTCTTTACCCCAGTTTAAGATCAGCACAGTATTAAGTTTGTCATGTAAATAGAATTGGCACTAAACAAAAACTCTACCTAATCTAACTTTATTTTTAAAACTCTCCAACTGATTTCTGCTATATTTAGCAGATTGTTAGTTTAACAGAACCAGGACAATTTTATTGCATGTTTTGCATCACTAAACACATGGCCTGTGTTGCCTAGTAATTTGTAGGAGCATCGGTTATAGAAGACATCTAAAGAACACCAAGATTAATCCTTTATATAGTGTGCAATCCCAGGGGGAATAAATATCTTACAAGAAAGTTTCAAAGAGATCTAAAGGAAAGGTCTAGTAATGCACTTCCATATATATCCTTTACTACAGAAAAATGCTTTTATTGAAGTAAAAATGCTCATAACAGTGACTGTACCCAAATTATGCCACTTTGTTCATCAAAGATATCGGTATGTCCACACGATAGGAAACATTTTGCAGTAAATAAAAATGTAATAAAAATGAAGTAGATCTTGCTTTCTTGTTAATCCATTTAATAATTTAGACATAAAGGCAACATATCCAGTTTTACATAAAATAACTAGATGTATGTAAGGAGTTTTTTTCTTCTCTCTGCTTGCATGGGTTATCTGGATACTATGGTTTTCTCCTATACATGAGATAGGGACAGTAAATTTTAAGATCCTGTAGCAAGGAATAATGTGAATAATGCATAATATTTGTAAAGCCCTGCAAGATATCAGCTCCACATAAATAAAGGATAATAATAGATGCATTTAGAAACAAATGTCTCATGTAGTGATGGGTGAATTTATTCGCCAGGGGCGAATTCGCAGAGAATTCCCGCGATTCTCTGCTGGCAAATAAATTCACGAAACGCCAGCAAAAATTCACCAACAAAAATTCTCCAAAAAAAACGAGTTGCGCGTCGGAAACGACGCGACACGCGTCAAAAACGATGCGAGACTTGTTTCGCAAATGTTTTCGCCAATTCGCGAATTTGGCTGGAAATTCGAGAATTTTTCGGCGAAGTGAAACGGGTGAGATTCGCCCATCACTAGTCTCATGCATGAATTCAGTGTGATGTGGAAAATTTGGATGCAAAGTTGGAGTGTTCCTCCAAAAGTCCAACCATTTATTAACATCTGCTACAAGTAATGAACCAATATGGACACAAATTAGTAGAAAGTTTGGCAAATCCTGTGCAAACTGCATCTCACATTTTTCTTGCTGTTTTTGAATTCCAATATTAGTAACAACATGAGACTCATGGTGCAAGACTGTTGTGTCAACGGTTGTAGAATCTGTGAGCCCTACAGAATAAATTTAGATGAACTTCAAGTTTAGAAAATAGGATGAACTCAAGTATTTATGGTCATGTTGGGTTTTGTGATCAGTCAATGGAATAAGGAGACAAGCATGTACACAACTAAGATGTCATTACTGACATTTTGAGAAGGTAATCTTGATTGGCTTCTTGTACCTGAATCACAAGCATCTGCATAATATGTGCCAGCAAAGTTCATGGTGAGTAATTAATAGTCCATCTGACATGTCTACCTTACTCTAACAGGAACATGTTATTCAATCAGAAATGTTCACATTAATTTTTTTGAAGAAAAAACTGTATTTTTAAGAGATGTTGGTACTTACTGATAAACAATATACTTATTGATACATATTCATTTTAAAAGCCTACATTACTAGCCTTGCAAATATGGGAATAATAAGGTGTCATTAAAAGAAATCAGATTTTTCAGTGTTTAATTATTTCTTAACCACAGCAGTTTCTTTGTCCCAAGCAGGTCTTCTGAAATGGAATAATGGAAACACAACAAATTTTGGCAGAGATGGTCTATGGAGGCTGGGTATACTCTAACAGTGAATTGTATCACTAAAGTGGAGGTAATGCTATGCATGTTTCTGTAAGTATAATCAACCTACACCCAAAATACGTATAGGCACATTTCCATGTTGGGGTTTTCCAGTATTAGAAAGTCAATCTTGTACATCACATTTAATCCCAGAGGAATAATATGTTTACCGTATACGGTTTGCATATGAAATGTTGAACCTCATTCCACTGATCGAATCTGAGCAAATCCTGACCAAATCCTGCTCGATTCCTTGCATGTATTATGTCAGCATTTATTTTCATGTCAGTAAGCTTGGGACTGGATTTCGTTCTTTCATTTTTCATTTTATTCCTATTGTTCTCATTTTCACACAATGCCATTTGATTGTATACCACTATTACTGACTGACTGAATAACCTGCTATACTAATTTCAGTTTGTAAAAGAAAGCATAAGTCCGTAAACTGAAGAGTACTTAATCCAGGCATAATATAATTCACAGCACAAGGAGGGTACATCCATTTATGCTTCTGCCATTGTTCATATGATTTGAAAATTGTTTCAGTAATTTGTAGCCATATGAAAGCCCACCTTTCCTCTTGATAAATTAACTTCCATGTAGAAACCAACTGTTTAGCAATCACAACATCAATATTACTAATCCTGATTCTCTTCATAGTGTAAGGTCATTGTATGATTATTCAACATGTGAAACCTATATTTTCATTAAATGGAACCACATGCAGCATGAGCTGTAACAGAGGTGTAAAACTATCGAAAATTCTAGTTCAGGGCTGCTCATTTTGGGGTCTGGATAAGTCTTTGGACTATAATTCTCAGCATACTTACCATCGTGCTCCTTCCTTGCGTTTCTTGAATGACCAGCAAGGAAGGGATTCACCATTAGAGGACTATATGCTGACTTGTTTGTATGCAGTGATGACAGTCAAATCAGTCAAGAGACATGTGCAACTGTTTGAACTTCTGTCCAAGAATGCAGTATGTTGCACCTGTTACAGGCATGCACAATTAACAGGGGAGGTAGCAGTTACATTGAGGAAAAAAATCTTTCACTTGATGTATAGTTTTTAACTCTAAATCTTGGGTCCCCTCCTTTATATGTGAGTCTTTAGGGTAATTTATGTTGTAGAATCAGGGTGCAAAGTGCAAATCCACTACATATACATGAGTGGGAAGTGGGGGGCATTTAGGCTTCCCCTGAACATCCCCTTCCCATCCCCAAACTTGATCTCAATTTAGATGCATGGTTGGGAGTGGTGGCAGAAGCAGGTTCACCTGATATTAAAATTAGGTGTTTCAAAGAATTTATAGACAGCCTTTTTAATTTCAATTTATTTAGTGACATAAACTCTTCAGAACCATCTTGGCTTATCTTATTTGTTTTTCAGCATTTCATAATTTCCTATGTATAGTATAATGGCTGATGTTTACATGTTACACGCATTTTTTTGAGTGTAGTCACATATTAGTAGAGAATGATAAAACTACATATTGAACAAGTGAAAAAATTTCTACTATGAATGCGATGAATACACAATTTTGAGGGTTTGACTGAATCCTGAATCTGTCATAAAGGATTCTGTCATATCTTTAGCCAAATCTTGAACTTGAATTGTGTGCAATTTCCTTGTTTCTGTGACAAAATGTCATATGAGTTTAAGGATTCTGATTTATTTGACCAGTCCCTTGGATCTGGCCAAATCCTGCTGAAAAAGTCCTAATCCTAAACTGAATCCTGGATGTAATGAATTCCTAATTTCTATTTAGCTTCTATTTGTTTCAGAAGACATAAATTAAATCTTATCTGGATCTGACTCAACGTGTCCTTATTAGAGGAAACTCCTTATTAACTCTATTAACTGAATAGAATGTCCGATTGTAGTGTAAGCAAGAGCAAGTTTCCAAGGTTTTAACTCTGGACTATGTTTTGAATAATATCAATAACTTTGCATACTAAAAGGTATCCAGCCTGTTTCTGAAACTATCTAATGTGTCATCAGTACTACTGCTTCAGGAAGAAAATTCCTCAGCTTCACAGCTCTTACTATTAGATACATTTTCAGTTTAAAAGTGATAAAGGGTAACATTTTTCATTACAGTATTCTATTTTAAACTGATGATGGAGGCAGCATCAACAAATATAATGTTTTTTTTTAAATATGGTTAATGCATTATCAACAATACCAGTAGAACAGATAGGAATACACAATATGTACAGGAATTTACACTATTATCTGGAATGCTTAGGACCCAGTAAGTTTTTTTTTTGTTTTCAACAGTATGCATTCATGAAACTTAGTTAGTATCAAGTACAATGTACTATTTTATTACTACAAAGAAAATGAAGATCATTTTCAAAAATTATAATTATATTAAAATAACGTCTATGGAGTTGACCTTCAAGTTACTGGGTGCTTTCTAGATAACAGGTTTCCAGATAAGAGATTCCATACTTGTACTGGAGAATCCAGACTTAACCCAACAGCTGAAACATGTAAACAGTAACACTACAACAGCTGAAAGGCCAATCTTCAGCTTTTGCATATAGACTAAAACAGACATTCAAGAAACTGTTTAAAAGTCATAGAGGTACAGTGAGGAAAAGGGCAGACTTGAAAATAAACATTTCAGAGCATTTATTAAGGGAGAAGAGGGAGATAATGCATTATGATGCTTTTAAATTATTCATGCTATATTACTTTAAGATGCACTTGAGTCCAGGACAAAAAGGTGACATTCAAATAATATAAACCAGAAGACTGACCTGAATAAAACATGTTGATGATATAAACGAATAACCTGATTAATAGCCTTAAAATGTTCTTTACATTGGATGGGGAGAGGTAGGAATTTAAATATCATTTACTGTAGTCTCTAGGTACACAATTAACATGGACATTGAGATATAAATCTGTGGCTCAAGGGACTATTCAATAACCCCCTCTTTCTGTCAAAGAAGGCAGTAGTGCAGTGTTGGACTGTATACAGTATGTCTGCCATGTGCAGCGGTGTCTTCAGTAATTATAGTGCTGAGATTGCATCAACACATGTAAATGTATATTAAAAGCCAACTGTTTTTTAAAATGTATTTTCTATTTCTCTGTGAAGAAATTATTCACAAAAAAATTGTAGTATAATGCTTTTGTTCTTCATAAAACTGGAAACAAAAGAGTCTCTGGCAATGCAACATTTATCCAGTTAAGTATTTAAAATATTTTCTGAGGTTGAACTGCTTACAGTGATGGCTGCTTTCTATATCCAAATTATTCCAGTGCTATAAAAAGGTTGGTTCTGCTGAAGATTGCATGTTTTGGATATGTGGATTATGTGTCAAGGCAATGCAGCAGGATAATGTCTGAATGATGCCTAAAATGATACTTTTGAAGGAATTAATCCACACAGCCTCTCCTCAGACCACTATAGAGGCTTAATATCCCTCATAGGCAAGGCCACTGTTGATGAAGAAACAATGTACACTTCCTCTGTTTAATGAGACCTTAACTCCACTACCATATTCCTCCAGTGCAAAATGACTAAAATATTCAAAGTACCAAGTTGATCTGATGGATGCTAGCATCTTTGATATATAAAAAAGCATTTTTATATATTTAAATATATCTATTTTATGTATTGCTTTTAGATTAATTTATATAACTTCCTTTTTGTATTTCCCTTAATAACTGCAATTGCCTCTTAATCATCATGATCTTGAATTATGCAATGTTTCTTCCTTGTAACCTGCTGTCCTCTCAAGCAATTGATACCTATTTGTGGGATTCCATAACACTTCACATTAGTCACTTTAACCCTCAACACATGTTCATTAAACACAAGATTTTTCAAGACAACTAAAGAAACTGCTTCTGTCCAATGAGTGATCTCACTCACATTATCATTATTGGATTTCCAATGCTCAATTCTAAACCTAATGAGTGGCAAGGTAAAAAATTAAATTCAAATTAGTGATACATTTAATACAGTATTTGGTTTGGGATTCAACTGGGATTCTATGTTTTTTTAGCTGGATTTGAATTTAGACAAATCCAAGTGCCTGGACAAACCAAATCATTAAAATCACATGGTTTTGGTCACATGGAAAATCAAGTTTGGATTCAGTACAGGATTTGGCTGAATCCTTCATAAAAGTTTTGACAGATTTACTAAGGGTAAATTTACTAAGGGTCAAATTTTAGCAGATTTACTAAGGGTCAAATTTTGAGGGTTAATTAACACTCGAATTCGACCCTCGAATTTAGGTCTAATTAAAACCCCTCGAATTCTAATTTCAAATTTGAGGGGTTTTAACGCAATTCAATTTTTTGAACGATCAAATATAAAAAATTTGATTGATCGATAAAATCGTTCGAATCGATCGGATCAAATTTTTTTTTATTTGATCAAAAAATCTTGGAAAAATCGTACGGGAGCTTTCCATAGGTATATGTAGCAATTCAGTAGGTTTAATCTACCGAATTGTTATATTGATTTTTTTTTAAGGGCCAGCCAGTACTTCGACACTTGAATTGGAATTTTCGAATTTGACCAATTTGAATCGAATTTTAGGCTATTTTATAGTCGAATAAACCCAAAATACATTCAAATTTGATTCAAATTTTCACTTTGAATCAATTTGAACCGTAGTAAATCCCAAAACAGTGGATCTGGTTCATCCCTAATTCTAATGCAAGAGACCAAAACAAAGAAAATACTTTAAAGGAAATCATCTAAAGAATATACTTGAATGCTAGATTCCCATTGTCTTGTATGTCAAGTGGGTTTTAGGTGGCATATTTTTGTCATGTCAAAAAATACAAAATTGTGATTTTTTTTTCTTGATTCACACAAAATTTTGCCAAAATTTACTTTGGGTTATTTTCACAATCCTTTTTTTTCCATAATGTGTCTAGATTTAGTGATCATGGAAATGGAAACAGACCTGGTTACTGCAAGGAATTCATAAATGAACATTCCTTACGTTAGACCATTTATAGTCCTGTTTTTTATTATACAATACTTGTTTACAGTTCCTTTTAAATCTGAATTCTAATAATAAAAACTACTCTACTTGATCTATGCAGGAAAAATGAATATCATATAAAAGGCAAATGCAAAAAGAAGCAAAAATATACTCATCTGGCATAGTGAAATTCACCCCAGCACAGGCATGTCATTCCATCATGCCTATAGATCTGTTATGTCAATAGAGGGTGCTGAGACTTCAGATCTCTGTAGATGAGAGGGCAGGTATGTCTGAACATACAAAACGTGAGGTTTTCTTAATGCTTACTCTACTATTTTATCCTTTATAAAAACGTTTGCTATTTTCACCATTTAAGTGTCTCTGTGTCAGTGTGTCAACACTGTAAACATATTATACTTTGTGGAAATTAAAACCAGATATTACAGGGATTACATTTACATAATCATTCCTAGATAGCATTATGAGTATTCTTTTAAAACCTTTGTGGATATTTATGTATAAGAAAATTTTCTCTTTTCTAATCTCTGTAACAAATAGAACCCATGTTAATATTCACCAGGCAGGAACAATGTGTAGTGCCAAACCGAATAATGTGTTCACATAAATAAACTTGTGTTCAAATAGTGTATCATTTCTCTTTTGGCACATGACGATTTGCCCATAAAGTAAAACAGTATAAAATTATTGTACACTGTACCACAAATGGCAAACCTCTTTTATCAGGTTTTAACATATGTAAAACAAGTCTAACCTCATAAACACAAACATCCCTGGGAGAGAGCTAATGTTAATTCATCAAAGTCATATAGTAAACCATTCCCAAGAGATGTATAAATAAAAGGAAACACTTCTTTAAGCCCCCAAAGAGCACAGTGTCCACTGTGTATATTCCTGCCATTCAGCAACTTCATTGCACAAATGTTTTCTGCAAAGCAAAATGTGACAGATTCACTCATTAATAGATGACATGGTCTTGACTTGGTTGCAAAACTGTGGTTGTATATTCTTTCTTGGTGAGTTGTAGATGCTTACCCACATTGTACTATCACCAGTCCAGATATTTTACATAGTCTGACATTCAAATGACACAGTGTTTCATGTTATACTTTTGTCTTATCTGGTTTGAAAAAGGAACAACCCTACACGTAACCTTAAAACTAAAATAGCTTGCACATTTATAAATCAATTCTTCTGTGTTTTTAATTAAACCATATCAATACCTTCACGGGCCATTTACTTAATTGTTTTCCTATTAGTTTATCTATGTATCCATCAATTGTATCTATCTTTTTGGACACCCATATGGGCCCATAAATCATAGCAATGTAGAGGCTGCATAAGCTGGTCTTAGTGAAGAAATAACAAAAAAATAGATATTTCATGAGTAAAAATAGGCAAAAATATGTTCAGCATGCCTAACCTGTATGTTGAAAAAGGGGAAATAGTGTCCCTATTGAATTAATCAATACTTCAATACAATGTTTCCAATGGATATAATGGTTTATGCCACCTCTAGACAAGTGAACACTTTTAGACCATTGTATAATAAATGCTGCTGTTTTTAAATTGAATGCCACAGATGGATCTTGTTCTCCAGTCACATTATTTAAATGTTACAGAAACTTAGAGTGCCAACTATGCATTGCCAATAGTGATGGGCGAATCTCCTGAGATTCGCTTCGCCGAAAAATTCGCGAATTTCCAGAGAAATTCTCAAATTGGCGAAAAATTCACAAAACGAGTCGCGGGACGCTTTTGACGCGCGTCGCGTCAACTTTGGCGCATCGCGTCATTTTCGATGGAAAATATAATCTCCATCCCTTTGTGCCACTCCCATAATACAGTGTGGAACTACCAAGAATTATGGAAAAAACATACAGCTGTGGCTTAACCCACAGCTGTATGTATGCATGTATGCATCAACAAACTGAAGCAGAGTGAATTAAATTGCTCCAGTCTTTCTAGTTGATAAAATATTTGAGGGTAAAGACAAGAGGTTCCCTGCATTTAATATATTATAAATATATAAAGGACATTGAGACACTTTATTAATTAAGTTACAAAAAACAGGGATTGTTTCTCCATATATTGCATTAAATTTAAGCTAACCAACTACATCAAAATCATCCCTGGTCTGGCCAGTCCAACACAAGATGTTTTCCAAGCAAACTGATAGGAACCAGCTCTTGGTGTTTGACAGCTTTCATCCTGCAGCTGTCAAAAAATCGATAACTATCAGTCAATTTACCAGTGTGTCGTATTACCAATGAACCGGCCCTAGTGGAACAGGATCTCAAACAAATAAGGAATACACATATACATAGTTACCCACCGGAGACACTTGATGGCAACAGATTGAAGATCAGAGATAGTATAGGGGCAACTAACTAGACAGAGGATACAGAATAAAGACAAACATATGACTTTTGTTGGCCAGTATCATTCACATAGGTTTTTCACCAGATCTTATGTAGATATTGGCATTTGCTAAAGGATGCGTATACCACGGTAGTGGAATTTGAACAACCACAAATTATGTCTTTTAGAAGAGGCTGCACAGTTGGTAGGAAGCTAGTGCACAAAGATATGGGACTGCTTCCAAGACAATCCACCTTTCTTGGTCCCCCGAGAGATGGCATGTTAGTGATGGGCGAATACCCGCGATTTGCCACTGACGAATAAATTCACGAAATGCCAGTGAAAATTCGCCAAAAAAGAGTCGGGCGTCGTTTTTTGAAAAACGTGCCGCGACTCGTTTCGAAAAAATTTACGCCAATTTGCGAATTTCGCTGCAAATTCACGAATTTTTCGGCGAAGCAAAACTGGGTAGATTCGCCCATCACTAATGGCATGTAAGGGCTGTGCACAATGCTGCTTTGTACTTACAGGGGACACTTTTTGCAATCCTATTACTAATAAAACCTATAGAATTAGGGGACATTGTACTTGTGACACCAATTTTGTGATGTAAATGTTGATATGCCCGTGCAATTTCATTTATGTTGGGGAGACAGTTCAAAAGATCAGAGACAGATTCTCCCAACACAGGCCTACAGTGAATACCGGTAATACAGCATTACCAGTCTCCAAGCATTGCTTGTTATAGGGCCATAATGCGGATGAACTAAGGTTCAGAGTGATGCAGCACATTCCACACCCTAGGAGAGATGGTGACAGGGTTATGATCCTAAAAAAGTCAGAAGCCCAATAGATGCATCAGTTAAGATCCTTGAGTCCTAATGGTCTCAATAAAGATTTTGATTTACATTTATTTATTTGATATCTAATATTGATTACAAGTGGATGTGTGATGTAGGGACAAAGTTGTAAAAACACAGACACTTATGATATGCTTACTCAGTATAGCTTATCTAGCTTGATAGATGAGAAGGTGATACCTAAAATTTGCATACTTAATATTACTAGTGAATGTCCGCATAATGTTTGAATCACTGGGCCCTGGGTTCAGCAGGGATTTCCAATAACCAAGATGGCGCTGTGAATTTCAGTAAGTGGAGTGACTGGAATGCTTGCTTCGGAGATACACTGACGCTTATTGGGTTGTTGCAGGACCGATTATGTCAGTTCTGCTATTTCTAGAGTAGCGACACATGTTTGAGCCTTTTGCCAGTCTGCTGGGATGTTCTATGGGGACACACTTGAGAAAGGGTGCAGTGAAGGCATACAGGAGGTAGACAATACAAGGAAAATTATATCTCTTATAGAAAAAATAACACGCCAGAGGACACCAGCACTGATACTAGCACTCGATGAAGAAAAGGCCTTTGATAGTGTGTACTGGCAATACATGGAAGAAACATTACAAGCATATGTATTCCGGGACGAGATATTACACTCGATATTGGCTCTAAATTCCAAACCATCAGCACAGGTCACAAATATGGGGTTCTTGTCTGACCCCTTTAACATTACAAATGGGACGAGGCAGGAATGTCCACTATCTCCACTCATATTCAACCTAGTCTTGGAACCTTTGGAAGAAACCATTCGAGATACAACAGACATAATGGGAATCAAAACTCATTGGGCACATTATAAACTAGCACTTTTTGCTGATGATATCATCCTGACCTTAACTAACCGGACTAATCAACCCCAAAACATTTTCAGTTATTAACAGACTACAGTCAAATATCATACTATAAACTGAATGTTAACAAAACACAAGCCCTACCAATAAACATACCCACACCCAAAACAACATAACTAAAAGAAGCCTACCCTTTCCAATGGAGAAAAGACACAATCACCTACTTAGGAATTGAACTTGGCAACTCCATCACCAAAACCTACAATAGCAACTATCCAAAAGTCCTAAAACACATACAAATATAATTAGATACATGGAAACCACTGTTTCTGGATGGGGAGAATGGCAACGGTCAAAATGATGTCTTTACCCAAGTTACTGTATACATTTAGAACACTACCGATTATAATACCAAAACTATTTCTAAGACAAGCGCAAGCTATCCTAGACACATTTATTTGGGGAGGAAACAGACCAAGACTTAAACATAATATGATGCAATGCCGACAGCAAGAAGGAAGTTTCAGGGTACCTAACATAGAAAACTACTACAAGGCAGCTATTCTCGAACAACTAGCAATGTAGAATCTTCCCACAAACCACATACACTGGCTTGTCATTGAACAAGATCAAGCTCACCCTCTAACACTCCAACAAATGATGTGGGCTAAATCACCTACGAAACTAACAAAAAATAAAACCCTGTACCACACCAAAATGACAGCCTTAAGAGTATGGAGCCAAATAAAATCTAACAACCAAATACACACCTTCCCAACAAAACAAACTCCAATTAGGGCTATGGAAACAATGATCCCTGATCTATCTGTTAAAAATTGGGAACATTCAGGCCTAACAACATTGGCACAATTGTTTTTTACCAATGGACTAAAATCATTTACAGACCTACAAACTGAATTCAACCTCCCGAGACAGGACCATTACAAATATCTTCAAATCCGACACCTCCTAAACCCATACCAAAAGACTATTCATTGACAACAAACACCTTTTGAGCAACTATGCTTCCACTCTGCAGGGCAAAAGAAAGGTCTATCTAAAATCTATAAAATAATTTCAACTGACACAACAGAGATGAAACCAACCCACAACCAGAAATGAGAACAAGACCTTGGAATATCACACACATTACCACAATGGATTCAAGCAGCTAATGTAGCCTTCAAATACCCTAAATGTACCAACCACATAGAAAATCAGAGAAACATTCTTTTTAGGTGGTACAAAACCCCTTTGGTCCTCAACAAAATGTACCCGGACACTTCGGCTAACTGCTGGAGATGTGAAGCAACAAAAGGAACTTTGTTCCATATACTGTATGGTGGTCATGCCACATAATAGCTCCCTTCTGGAAGGTAGTTTCACAATTAATAAATGAAGTCACCGCAACCCCAACGGTACTAACTCCATCACTTGCACTGTTAAACCTTGGACTACAAGAGATTAACCCTGATCACAGAAAATTAATTTTTCACATTCTCACCTCAGCTAGGCTACTAATCCCAAGAATGTGGAAAAAGACTGAAATACCCAACAGGGAAACTTTAATTAATCTCAAATCTTATCTATGAAGGACTCACGGCAACAAGTGGTAAACAAATAAACGATACAGTCACTTGTCAAAAATGGCAAAAGTGGAAAAGCAAATACTACAATAACCAATAACACATCAGTTATGATCAAGTAAAGTGGATACAACACACAGATCCCTAGAGCAGTAGCTCCAACGAAACTGAACTGAGAAAAATATAAGGAATATCACCCCCCCATGACTCTCCCCCTTCTTACCTGCTCTTTCTTCACACTATATCTTCTTTCAACTGTTGATTTATTATAAATCTGAAAATTTTTTTATAAAAAAGTTAAATATAAAAAAAAGAGAAAGGGTGCAGTGGACTCCTGAAAAGTTGTGATTATGTCTCCATGCAGATGAGTATTTGCTCGTTTTTGTCTACATTGAGGTTTTTAATTGAGACAAAAATTGCTATATTTTAATCAATACATCAGAGCATGACTCAGCTGGACTGTTTTATATATATATATATATATATATATATATATATATAATATCATGTAAAGCAAGGCACTCACAGGACTTAAAATATGGTGAACAAGAGATAAAGTTTATTTGTGATTCCAACATTTCGGTCTGCCTTATCACCACTAATTTTTAAACCATTAGGCACTCACCCATTATCAATATATTTAAGACATTTAGACATTTTGTGCATACAGCTACTAAAACAATGCCTTAACCTTTAAACAAAACAGGGATTGTTTGTCCATATATTGCAATATATTTAAACTGGCCAACTACGTCAAAGTCATCCCATATCTGCCCAATCCTACTCTCAAATTGCATCCGATTAATAAGGATACAAGCAAACCCCCAGGTAGGCCTATAGTCTCCTCTAAGGGGAGTTTGTTGCATCTTATTGGTCTCTATTTGGACTATCCTTTACAAGACACAGTACAATCATTGCCTTATTATCTGAAGGATACACAGCATCTTCTAAAAATCTTAACTGATCCTAACTATCTTAACTGATAGCTACCCTGGATGTTTGTAGTTTATACACCATAATCCCCCATCAGGATGTTAATGGGCGCTACAAAACTGAAGGTCCTCCCATTGATTTTATATGCCAGTTATTGGAATTAACTTTAAAATATAATTACTCAAAAAACAATATTATGGACATGGTAGAAAATCTTAATAAACTCAAGTGTTCCGTTAGATTTACAGTCACACATAGTTTACAACAAATTAAATTTCTAGATGTTGAAATATTGAGGAGAGATAAAGTACTGGGCTTTAGATTATACCGTAAACCTACAGATAGAAACACTTTATTGTATTCAACTAGTTACCATCCACCTAGTTCTAAGAAATTGGTCCCATTTTTATAATTTCTTCGCACTATGCAAAATAATTCTGATCATGATACATGTGAAAACCAGTTACAAGAAACTTTTGAATGCTTTAAACAGAGAGGTTATGACCACTCTGTATTACTTACATCTCTTACCAAAGCACATGAATATATAACCCAAGAGGGTGCTCTGTCTACTAATAAAAAAAGTATCTACTACACAAATTGATATTATACTGATATTCACATTACACCACAGGTTCTCCTGCAGTGAAAACTATTGTGGATAATCATTGGCCAGCTATACAAGTTTTTGACTGGGAAACCTATTTGGGGTTTCAAGTGTGGCCCTAATTTAAGGGATCTGCTAATGAAGACAGACGCTATTAAGTGCTATGAATCACATAATAGCGTCTTAAGTAAACCTAAGAAGGGTTGTTATAAATGTGCAGGTTGCACTATATGTAGATACATGACATCTGGTAAATCTTTCTGTCACCCTCATTCTGATAAAGAGATACATATTAAACACTGTATCACATGTACAATCACACATGTTATCTACATCATAACATGTCCCTGTGGTTTAACATATGTGGGTAAGACCGAGAATACATAACGAGAAAGGATGGGAAACTATAGGTCCTCTATTTAACGAGTGTTTGAAACCGGTAAATTAGATTTACCCTTACTTAAACACTTTTTATTGAAGGGTCATAGACTCCCCCCTTGATGTTTATGGGGATTGATTTAGTGCCTGAACCAAGTAGGGGTGGTGATTGGGATTGCATGTTCTTGCAAAAAGACGTTTATTGGATTAAAATGTTGGATACTGTGGCCCCACTGGGATTAAATTAATATTTCTCTTACACTCCCTTTTTGGATACTCGATAAAAACAGTTGGCCTTTTATACTAATATTTAATATAATTTTGTGGCCTAAGGTCTCCCAAAACAGATATTTATGGTTACTATTATTGCTTTTTAACATCTATATAGAGAGTTTTATGTGTTCTTAAACAAAATTTTTATTGTACACAGTATATTTATACAGTATTATGTATTTTTTGTATTTTTCTTTCAGACTATATCTTTGGAGATCATACATCAGTTGATTTGATGTTCACTTATTGATTAATTTACATACATGCAATGGGGGCGTGGCTTGGTGTTGGTTGTTTGGTGGGTCTATAAATTGTTTTTACTTGCCTATTGTTGTAACTTAATAAAGGTCCATGGCGAGGACCGAAACTTCATCTAATGAATTATTAACTTTTTCCTGATAAATCCTGGTGTCCAGCAGAATTTTTCTCAAGTGGATATTGCATCACTGTATTGCAACCAGGTATTTAACCCCTTATGTGTGCCCTAGCCCTCCAATGTATATAAAGATATAGATAGATCGATAATGGGCTAAGTGCAGAGGACCTCTTGTATTTGTCTGTATGTATTTTGTGGTCACAGCTTCATTGCACACAACATTCTCTTTTGAACTATTTGGAGCACCAGGGACCGAATAGAAAACATATTCACATTTTACTTCATTCAAGCATTCTTAGGTTTTGATTTAATAATCTAAATAAGAGTGCGAAGTTGTGCAAGTCTATCTACTTCGCTAGCATAAATTTGCCAGAGTCGGTGTTCGTGAATTTGCGATTACGATTTGACGTCACGCTGGCGAATTTGCGCTAGCGTTAGACGCTTCGCGCTGGCTGTCCGTGGGGCACATGAGCAGTAGCGCAATCCCACGGACAAAGGGACTGGACGCAGAGACACTTGAACTTTATTATATAGGATTCACGCCGTATGCAAATTAGGCTTCGCTAGCGAAATTGCACTATGCCTAGCGAAGTAACACTAGCGTAAATATGTTACCGTTCGCCGACCAGAGCGTAAATTCGCACTTTAGTGAATTTGCGTAACACAGGTGAAAATTCGCCTGGCGAAGTGCGGTGAACGCTCTCGAAGCCTGCACTAGCGATTTTTCGGATCTTAGTGAATGTCCCACTTGAAGTGCAGAGACTTCCGTTAGTGGTTTATAATCTGCTGCCTTCAATCTATGGAAAGACC
>CM044445.1:72353606-72384524 GCA_024363595.1 Xenopus borealis
ATTACAGCGTTCATAATAAGAATGCTGCACCACTGAATACAAATTTGACACAATTCTGAATGGAGCCTGGTCATACATAACAAGGAGAAGATTTAGTTTTCTGTATGTGTACATATATTATCATGGTTGTCTCCTGCTCTTTTAATGTCTTAAATAAGATGCATTGCCAAGCACAAATTTTAAACTTTTTATTGTATTTTTAAAGAAAAAGGCCATCTAAGTTTGATGCTACTGTAAGGTTTATATATTCCTTCAAATATATTATTTCATTCTCCCAGTTTTAGGCCAGTTTAAATCAATAAATACAAATATGTATTAAGATGGATTTATAAAGATGTTAATTGATCATTTCATTTAAAGGGATCCTGTCATGGGAAAACATTTTTTTTCAAAATGTATCAGTTAATAGTGCTGTTCCAGAAAAATTCTGCATTGAAATCCATTTCTCAAAAGAGCAAACAGATTTTTTTATATTTCATTTTGAAATCTGACATGGGGCTAGACTTATTGCCAATTTCCCAGCTGCCCCAAGTCATGTGACTTGTGCTCTGATAAACTTCAATCAGTCTTTACTGCTGTACTGCAAGTTGGAGTGAAATCACCCTCTCCCTTTATCCACACCCAGCATCCTAACAAAAGAACAATGGGAAGGTAAACAGATAACAGCTCCCTAACACAAGATAACAGCTGCCTGGTACATCTAAGAACAGCACTCAATGGTAAAACCCATGTCCCACTGCATACTATTCAGTTACATTGAGAAGGAAAAAGCAGTTCCCTCCTGAAGTGCTGGCACAAGTCACATGACTGGGGCAGCTAGGAAATTGACAAAATGGCTACCCCCATGTCAGATTTCAAAACTGAATATAAAAATATCTTTTTGCTATTTTGAGAAATGGATTTCAGTGCAGAAGTCTACTGGAGCAGCACTATTAACTGATGCATTAAAAAAAAAAACATGTTTTCCCATGACAGTTTCCCTTTAAATAAGTTGAAATCTCTCACAAAATCGTATTCCTATTCAGAAATTAAAGATGTTTTCACTGTTATATTGATGCTTACACAGAAGAAAAATGACAATTGGGCTCATATAATCAAGGGGTGCAACATGCAAACTATCTGTGTAGCTTTGGTTTCTAACAAAAGTTACACCCTGATGCTTTCCTGCAGTCCACAAAGAGACACATTAAAAATTACAAGCGGTGGGTGAATTGTTTGCAGATCCAGGCCAAGGGGTAGGCAGAGTAGGCATGTGCCTAGGGCGCAAAGCTGGGGGGGCGCCAGGCACATACCTCTTCTGTCGCCTACCCCCAGTCTGGTCCCATCTCTAAAGTCTCTCTGTGCTTCTGCTTTTTTTACCCCACTACTGTGCATGGGCATCTGAACACATGCCCGAGCATGTGTGCAAGTGCACGCTCGTGCATACGCAGGAGCACTAGGCCAGCGCTGCAACTGCCTGGCTTGCCTAGGGTACCTGTGCAGTGTGGCCCAGCTCTGGTGGTATAGCTTTCATTTTCCAGGAACATTTGAGTACTGGGGTGTTTTCTGAACAAAGATGATTAGTGAAGCAGTATTCAGCTGTATGAAATGAAATCAAATGTTGCTGTGCATAAATTTGTGTACACTTGTAATTTTGCCCATTTAAGCCTTGAACTTCATCATAGGCTGGCATGTCCAATCATGAGAAAAGGTATTTATGGTGGCCAATTGCAAGTTGCGCTTTTGTTTGACTCTCCTCTGAAAAGTGACAACATGGGATCCTAAAGCAACTCTCAAAAGATCTGAAAAGATTTTTCAGCATCATGATTTAAGGGAAGGCCACAGAAAGCTATCTCAGAGATTTAAACTGCCAATTTCAACTGTAAAAATGTAATCAGAAAATGGAAGGCCACAGACACAGATGCTGTAAAACCCAGGTCTTGCAGGCCAAGAAAAATCCAGGAGCAGCATGTGCGAAAGATTGTGAGAATGGTTACAGACAACCCAAATATAACCTCCAAAGACCTGCAAGAACATTTTGCTGCAGATGGTGTATACTGTATGTACATTGTACAGCAAATTTGCACAAAGAACATATATATAGTAGGGTGATGAGAAAGAAGACCTTTCTGCACTCACGCCACAAACAGAGTCGCTTGTATGCAAAAGTTCATTTAGACAAGTCACAGTCATTTTGGAACAAAGTGCTGTAAACTGATAAGACAAAATGTTGTTATTTGGCCATAACAAAAAGAGCTATGCATGGCAGAAGATGAGCACCGCATTCCAAGAAAAACATCTGCTAACTATTGTCAAATTTGGTGGAGGTTCCATCATACTGTGGGCCTATGTGGCTTTTTCAGGGACTGGGGCACTTGTTAAATTTGAAGGTTGAATGAATTCAACCCAATATCAACAGATTCTTCAGAATAATGTTCGAGCATCAGTCACAAAGTTGACATAACGCTAGGGTTGGATATGAGCCTAAACACACTTTGAAATCTACAAAGGTATTTATGCAGAGGGAAAAGTACAATATCCTGGAATGTCTGTCACTGTCCCCCAACTTGAGTATCATTGAAAATCTATGATTTGAAGCAAGCTGTCCATGCTTGACAGCCATCACATTTAACTGAACTGGAGAGATTTTGTATGGATGCATGGTTAAAAATTCTCATTTTCATGTTTGCTTTACCTTAGTTCTACAAAAGTGGAGGCAATAAAAGGTTCCTGGTGAACTTGAGCCTACCAAAAATTCAAATATAATAAATAATTTTCATGCTCAAAAAGTTTGATTGACCTCTCAATAAGGAGATCAAAATGTCAGAAGTGGTAACACTCCCATACTCTAACTATGTCTAGCACTAACCAAAAGGATTTTATCACTGAGAATAGATGAAGGTTTCATTAACATGTAAAGCACTGACATATTCCACAGTGCTGTAAAATAAATGGGTTTAATGAATATACAGAAAGACTTACATAGCGGGTAATACAAGAGGTGAAGAGGAGTATTCAAGGTGTTAAAAACCAACACAACACAATCAGCCTTATGATACAGTACTAACCCAGACATATTCATGATTCAAACTATAGGCCAGTCAGTCTGACGTCGGTGGTAGGAAAGCTTTTCGAAGGATTAATAAAGGATAGGATACTGCAATTCATAGCAAATAACAATACTATGAGTCTGTGCCAGCATGGTTTTATGCGTAATAGATCTTTCCAGACTAACTGAATTTTATTTTATGAGAAGTTAAGCAGGGACCTTGATTCTGGGATGGCTGTGAATGTGATTTACTTAGACATCGCTAAAGCATTTGATACAGTGCCACACAGAAGGTTACTGGTTAAATTAAGTAATGTTGACCTGGAACATAGTATTTGTAACTGTATAGAGAACTGGCTAAAAGATAGACTACAAAGATTGGTGGTAAATGGAACATTTTCTAATTTGACCAGTGTTGCTAGTGGGGTACCGCAGGGCTCTGTACTGGGTCCCTTGCTTTTCAACTTGTTTATTAATGACCTGGATGTGGGCATTGAAAGTACAGTTTCTATTTTTGCAGATGATACTAAATTGTGCAGAACTATAGGTTCCATGCAGGATGCTTCCACTTTGCAGAGTGATTTGTCTAAGTCTGGAAACGGGGCAGCAAACTGGAAAATGAGGTTCAATGTTGATAAATGCAAGGTTATGCACTTTGGCAAAAATAATATAAATGCAAGGTATACACTAATGGCAGTGTGTTGGAAGTTTCTTTAAGTGAGAAGGATCTTAGGGTTTTTATAGATAACAAGTTATCTTATTCTGGGCAGTGTCATTCTGTAGCTACTAATAGGGTTCTGTCCTGCATAAAAAAGGGCATAAACTCAAGGGATGAAAACATAATTATGCCTCTTTATAGATCCCTAGTAAGACCTCATTTGGAATATGCAGTGCAGTTTTGGACTCCAGTCCTTAAGAGACGTGCAACTAAACTGGTTGGAATGGAAGACTTAAATTATGAGGGTAGACTGTCGAGGTTGGGGTTATTGTCTCTGGAAAAAATGTGCTTGCGAGGGGACATGATTACACTTTACAAATACATTAGAGGTAATTATAGACAAATATCAGGGGACCTTTTTACCCATAAAGAGGATCACCGCACCAGAGGCCACCCCTTCAGAAGAAAAGGACTTTCATTTGAAGCAGCGTAGGTGGTTCTTCACAGTGAGCACAGTGAGGTTGTGGAATGCACTGCTGTTGTGATGGCTGGTTCTGTTGCTTCTTTCAAAAGGGGCTTGGATGATTTTTTGGACAGCCATAATATCAAAGGCTATTTTGATACAAACTCTACAGTTAGTATAGCTATGGGCATATATGGTTTGTGTGAAAGAGTGTAGGGGTGTGTGTGTGTGTTTGTGTGTGTATGCTGGGTTTTAATTTGGAGGGGTTGAACTTGATGGACTTTGTCTTTTTTCAACCCAATTTAACTATGTAACTATGTAAACAGATTTTTTAAATCTGACATGGGGCTATATATTGTAAATTTCCAAGCTGCCCCAAGTCATGTGACTTTTGCTCTGATAAACTTCAATCACTCTTTACTCCTGTACTGCAAGCTGGAGTGATATCACCCCCTCCCCTTTCCCCCCCAGCAGCCTAACAGCAAAACAATGGGAAGATAACCAGATAACAGATCCCTAACACAAGATAACAGCTGCCTGGACGATCTAAGAAAAGCACTCAATAGTAAAAACACATGTCCCACTGCGTGCTATTCAGTTACATTGAGAAAGAAAAACAACAGCCTGCCAGAAAGCAGTTCCCTCCTAAAGTGCTGGCACACCTCACATGACCAGGGGCAGCTGGGAAATTGACAAAATGTCTAGCCCCTTGTAGGATTTCAAAACTGAATATAAAAAAATCTGTTTGCTCTTTTCAGTGTAGAAGTCTACTGGAGCAGCACATATTAACAGATGTGTTTTGAAAAAAAAATGTTTTCCCATGACAGTATCCCTTTAACTCAGCAGGTTTTAGGTTGCAAATATTCGAATTAGGACTGTTTCCATGGCTGAGGTGTAATAAATCTCACATTCCAATCTGCATTCGAATAGGGGGATTCAAATTCTAATGTGTGAATTTTTAAACTCAAAAACTTGAATTTACTGTTCAACCCTTGATAAATCTGCCCCTATGGGGCAAATTTACAAAATTCACGTGAATAGATCGAAGTTCCATCGAATTCCGATCGTACAATTTTTTCGGATATTCGAATATGCAAGTTTGGCCACTTCGATCGTCGAATACTCAAAATTTGAGCGTATCGAGTAGATCGAATGAATATTCAATCATTCAACCATTTGATGATCGAAGGACTTTAACTTTTAAATTTTATTCGACTGCCTACTTCTCCAGATTGAACCTACCGAATTGCAATAGAAGCCTATGGGAATCCCCCCATAGGCTTCTTTTTCAAACACCTGCTCGAATACCATTTGTACGTTCAAACGCCTCGATCGTTCGAATCGTACAAATTTTTATAGCGCTCGAAGGAAAAAGTATGATTTTTTCGTGAGATCGAACGATCGATATTCAATCGTACGATTTCATCGAGAAATCCAACATCGAGGTAAAAGATAGCCTAAAACTATTCGTTAAAGGAAAACTATACCCCCCGAACAATGTAGGTCTCTATAAACAGATATTGCATAAAACAACTCATATGTCAAACCCTGCTTCATGTAAATAAACCATTTTCATAATAATACACTTTTTTAGTAGCATGTGCCATTGGGTCATCATAAATAGAAAATTGCCATTTTAAAAAATAAGGACAGCCTCCTGGGATCCTAGGATCCAACGGTGCAAACAAACTTACTAAACAAACTATAAAGTTAGGTCACACGAGCCAATTAACAGACAGAGTTCTGTCTTTTGCTTCAATACTTCTTCCCTTTACAGTTAGAGTTGAAATATTTCTGGTCAGGTGATCTCTGAGGCAGCACATAGACCATCATGAAATGGTGGTTCAAGGCAAGAGATGTAAAAGGGCAATATTTACTGAAATATATATTCCAGGTAGGTAAGATTCTTTAATATGTCACTTGATTTGATATAAACTATCTGTTGCTCAAAAATTCATTTTCGGGGTATAGTTTTCCTTTAAGCATTTGATAGTCAAATGCTTATCGAATTTTCGAGGGAATAGGAGGGATTTTTAGGTAATAATAGTAAAGAGTACAATACTTGCAATAAGAGTACAATACTTGCAATACTGTGCCTAAACATGTTTGTGACATGATGAAAAGAGCATGTAGAATTTCTCCCTTATGTAATGAATATGACTTAGCAAAATAGGTGAGGCTTCATATTACAGATGAAGCCACTTTGGATTGTGTGTTTGACACAGAATAACTTAACTCAGATATCCCATTTATCCCACTTAACACAGAATATTGTGTCACAGCATCCCATCCAATTAAAGAATTCACCATTGAAAACAATGGTGCTTTGGTATGCTAATGAAAAGGTTAAATGCATTAAATGAGTTAAGATGACTTTAGATAACACAGTTTCTTCAATTAACCCTGAGTCACGATGCATTTAACACATAAATCCAAGTGGCTGCATCTGCATTTAGTGATTATGCTGTAAATATTACTTTTGTATTACTTCAGTTTGCCCCAGTCAAACATTGTCTACAGTTTACTTTCTTTTTTCTTCCTTCTCCATAATAAATTTACAATTATATATACTGTGTTTGTAACTTTTAAATATATAAAACATATCAAGAATGTTTTAACTGAATTACAAAAACTAAAATGAAATTATATATTTAATTATGTCACTAAACTTTGTGGTAGTTTCTGTATTTGCAGCTTAGCCATCATTTCCCTTATGATATCCAGTAATATTCTAATGACAATGAATAAAGTACATCATAATGAACTTGTATTAAGGTTAATCCATTAACGTTGTATTTGATACTTTTTGCCATTATAGGACAAGTAATAGATGTTAATAGTACACAATGCAGGCAGGTTTTAGGATTAGTGCAGGGCATTAACTAAAATATTTATCTTTTTAATTTATCTGCCTGAACTACTGAGACTAATACTATCTCTTGTTTCATGCAAATGTGCAGACAATCACTTTCCAACCTGTATTTCCAAGTGGTTCCATTCCAGTCCCTCAGCCATTTGGTTCTGGAATCCTTGTTAACCTGAGCCTACTCCCTCTGCTCAGTATGAGGTTGTACTATTAGCTGATACAGATTGAGGTGGGAGTCCAGGGATTTAAGGCCAATAACATATGCAGATTGTGCTACTGGATGGAAAACAGAATGACAATGAGAAAAACACGGAAGATCTAGCTACGAAAGGTACAAGATTAAATATCTGTTTGCCTATGCAGGTTATTATTTTCCCACAAGTATGTATGATTGCATATAATGAATATGCCACATCTCTGAATTAAAAAAATGATTATAAGCAATATATACATGCTCCTATTTATAAAGACATATGGTTGTAAGCCAAAAAAAGGCATAATGACAACATATTTCATACTAAGCAAATGTCTAATATACAGTAATTACAAATATATTTTTACTCAATGTCTGTTTGTGATTATGTACATTGATTTTCCCAACTATCTGTACCACTAAAACAATTTTATAGGTGAGGAGGGCACTCCTACAATTTAAAGTATGGAAGAGAGGCGCAGAGCTACCCAAAAAAAATGCTCCCCACATAGCAACAAAAATGAACAATTTTGTAAATATTGGGTTTGCACACTCAGGAAAAATGTAGTAACACAGTGGTATGAAATACAAGAAAAAATACTTCATTACTACTTAATTTTCAGTAAATGTACACATAGACCTCAGACATTTTTTACAAATAACATACATGTACATATAAAATTACCAATTGAAAATACATACCACAAAATGTGTGAGTCAATGCAAAAAAGAACCGCGAACATTAGGACCTGGCATTCAACTGATTAGGGTATTTATACCTAGGAAATCCTGCAACATATCAGAATTCCCCTTGACAAAGGCTGTTATGCCGAAACGTTGGGGTTAATTCTCATTGCTGGCAAGTGTATCCTCTACTTGTAGGTTCTTTTTTGCCTTGACTCACACATTTTGTGGTATGTACAGATGAAGCCACTTGGATTTGTGTGTTAAAGGTATCATGACTAGGGACTAATTGAAGAAACCATGTCATCTAAAGTCATCTTAACTCATTTAATGCATTTAACCTTTCATTAGCACAAAGCACCTTTGTTCATAATGGTGAACACTTTAATTAGATGGGATGCTGTGACACAATTTTCTGTGTTAAATGGGAAAAGTGGGATATCTGAGTTTAGTTATTCTGTGTCAAACACACAAACCAAAGTGGCTTCATCTGTATTTTCAATTGGTAATTTTGTATGTACATGGATATTGTTTGTAAACAATGTCTTAGGCCTATGTGTAAATTTACTGAAAATGTATATAAAGTATTTTTTCTTGTATTTCATACCACTGTGTTATTGCATTTTTTTTCTAAACCCAATATTTACAAAACCACTAAAACAATTTAACTGTTGTAAACTGTTGCACAGTTCTGTGATTCTCCTTCTTTACAAATGTAATAGTCACAGAACTTTTAGTGCTGTGAAGCATGTCACTCTTGTGCAAAGCTTGCCAACTAAAGCCCACAAGTTGGAGGGTGCCCTAAAAGGAATGCTTATGGTTTTCAGTCTGTCCAAAGAGCCCACACATGCTTAAAGACTAATGTTTCCTCAAAAAGTTACAAAGTTACATAGTTACTTAGTTAAACTGGGTTGAATAAAGACAAAGTCCATCAAGTTCAACCCCTCCAAATTAAAACCCAGCATACACATACACACACACACCCTCTTTTACACAAACCATATATGCCCATAGCCATACTAACTGTAGAGTTTAGAATCAAAATAGCCTTTCATATTATGTCTGTCCAAAAAATCATCCAAGCCCCTTTTGAAAGCATCAACAGAATCAGCCATCACAACATCACCCAGCAGTGCATTCCACAACCTCACTGTCCTCACTGTGAAGAACCACCTACGCTGCTTCAAATGAAAGTCCTTTCCTTCTAGTCTAAAGGGGTGGCCTCTTTATGGGTAAAAAGGTCCCCTGATATTTGTCTATAATGTCCTCTTATGTATTTGTAAAGTGTATTCATGTCCCCTCGCAAGCGCTTTTCTTCCAGAGACAACAAGCACAGTCTACCCTCATAATTTAAGTCTTCCATTCCAACCAGTTTAGTTGTATGTCTCTGCACCCTATCCAGCTCATTTATATCCCTCCTAAGGACTGGAGTCCAAAACGGCACTGCATATTCCAGATGAGGTCTTACTAGGGATTTATAAAGAGGCATAATTATGTTTTCATCCCTTGAGTTTATACACTTTTTTATGCAGGACAGAACCCTATTTGCTTTAGTAGCTACAGAATCACACTGCCCAGACAACTTTTTATCTATAAAAACCCTAAGATCCTTCTCACTTAAAGAATCTCCCAACACACTGCCATTTAGTGTATAACTTGCATTTATATTATTTTTGCCAAAGTGCATTACCTTGCATTTATCAACATTGAACCTCATTTTCCAGTTTGCTGCCCAGATTCCCAACTTAGACAAATCAAACTGCAAAGCGGCAGCATCCTGCATGGAACCTATAGTTCTGCACAATTTAGTATCATCTGCAAAAATAGAAACCGTACTTTCAATGCTTAAATCCAGGTCATTAATAATTATGTTGAAAAGCAAGGTACCCAGTACAGAGCCCTGTGGCTACCCCACTAACAACACTGGTCAAATTAGAAAATGTTCCATTTACCACTACTCTTTGTAGTCTATCTTTTAGCCAGTTCTCTATCCAGTTACAAATACTATGTCTCAGGCCAAAATTCCTTAATTAAACCAGTGACCTTCTGTGTGGCACTGTATCAAATGCTTTAGCGATGTCTAAGTAGATCACATCCACAGCGATCCCAGAAACAACCATGCATCATTAAATGTATTATTAAAATTGGCACTATTAATAAGGAAACCTTCATTAGCTGGTTCCTCATTTGTGTTAACAGACGAAAAATATGCATTCATAATCTAAGCTTTTTGCTTGTTCTCATCAACCAGCTTACCCCCTCTGATAATAAAGGTCCTACTCCTTCCTGTTTCAATTTTTTACAATTAATATATTTAAAAAATTATTTTGGATTCTTTTTACTGCTTACTGCTATATCCTTTTCCTTATCTATTTTAGCTTGCGTGATAGCTTTTTTGCATGATTTATTGGCCTCCTTGTACCTTATAAATGATTTGACTGTCCCGGCTAACTTGAAAGCCTTAAAAACATGTCTTTTCTTACCCACCTCAACACCAACACTTCCTTGCTTACAAGTGGAATATACTGACATGTATATTTATCAAGCAGCATTTTAAAGACTTCCCATTTTTGTTCAGTGTTTAACCCTGTGACCACTTTAACCCTGTGTTTAACACTGTGACCAGTTTTTAACCCATTTCCCACTTAATATGTTGCAGAGATGCTCTTATACTGTCAAAGTTTGCTGAAATTCAATGTTTTAGTTACTCCCTTATAGAATTGCCTCTGCAACAGAATCTCAAAGGAGACCATGTTATGATCACCCGCACAAATGCTAGAGATGAGTTCAGTATTATTAGTTATTACAAGATCCAATAGAGAGTTTTTCCTAGTAGGTTCCTGAATGAACTAGCTTTATCTGTCTTGGCAACCCCATTGCCCCAGTCAATGTCTGGATAATTGAAGTTACCCATAATAATAACTTGACCTATTTGTGAAGCTGCTTCTATTTGTAAAAGTAGCTGGGCTTCATAATTTATACCTTTTTATCCGGAACCTCCAGACTGTGGCACTCCAGTTGTGCCTGAAGTCAAATTGCTTCACAGAATGCTTCCAGTAGTCTGTAGATGCACTTAATCAAAGATCTGAAATCTAATTTGTAGATGTACGTATATGGAATAGTAATATCCACCTTTAATGCGATAACATAGATATTATTACAGTTTGAACTATTTTTCAGTAAAACAGAATAAGTTTGATTAGATATGTTAATGTTAAAATCACTAGGCAAGACATACATTTATGTTGACCCCTCGTCACTTAAATTAAGCTCTTCTATATTGGGAGAAGAATTACACATTTAGTGGTTCATAAAAAGTAACAAATTATAAATAACGGCAGGCTATCCAGGACAAATTTGTGAGTTCCCTGAAGTCCATTAGAGTTAATGGGATGGTAAAATTACATGTGTTTAAAGTATTGTTAGCTCTGCAATATCACATATCCACAACAATGGATTTTCATAGAAAAATTACTGCCATGCCAATTTCTTCCACACACAATGAGAAGACTGGGGGGTGGGGAGGGCTCTGACATGATTGATTGCTATATAAAGGAGATGATTGGTTGATGTGGAAGGCATGGGGAATAATGACACTGACTTTTTTTCCTGACCGAACTGCAGATTTTGCTGCGAAACTCTACCTGCTGAAAAAAGCCTCATATCTGATTAGGCAGGAGAACTTGCCCTGACCTGGTAGGTCAACTTGCCCTGACCTAGTATGTGGCCCAGGTTTGTACCAGGTAAGGATCTCAGAGAAATAGGCACTGCTTGGAAATTCAGTTAAAATATGTCACAATGGTTTTCATGTCCCCTCTCTCAACTGCTGGACTCCTGTCTTTCATTCCCCAGGATCAAGACATTGGGACAGAAAGTTTGGCCTTGGCAAAAGCTGGGTAAGGCAAAGGAATAATGACATCAGAGGAAGGAACAGTGATGTCAGGGCTAGACTGTAACACCGGAGGCAGGTATTTATCAGATTTTTGTTCAGGTTTACAATGATTAACTGTTCCTTTTATGGAAAAGCCCCAGGAAAAACAAGCTGTATGGTTTCTAGTAGAATTATGTCTAAATCAATTGGATGTTCTGAACATTTCTGGAAAATGTTTCAACAATCACCCCAAAGGCTGCTTCAGTTCAGATTGGTATGGAATTCCCTGGCAATGCACTGTTTTACTGGCCTGTCTGTATCATAAATAAACCCTTTGCACTGGGTTAATGTACTGGTTGGCTCATTTCATAAAAGGGTGTTTCTTTTTATTGGTCTTTTTGTTATCTTATTATTCTTTACTTGTCTTTCTGGGTTAATAAATATAAACTAATAGATGTAGATATAAATATTTAACTGCAACTTTAAGGGGCAGATTTACTATGGTTCGAATTGATTCGAAGTGAACATTCAAATCAAATTCGAATTAAAAATTCAGATTTCGAATATAATTTTGGGCTTATTCGACTATCGAATAGCCCAAAATTAGATTTGAATGGGCCAAATTCAAAAATTCAAATTTGAATTTGATTGTCAAAGTACTGACCCTTTAAAAAAAATTTAATAAAACAATTCGGCAGATTAAACCTACCGAATTGCTATATAACCCTATGGGAATCTCCCATTGGATTTTCCCAAGTTTTTTCGATTGAATATAAAAAATTTGATCGAATGATTAAAATAGTTTGATTTTATCGATCAATCAAATTTTTTATTTTCGATGGCTCGATAATTTGAATTGTGTTAAAACCCCTCAAATTCGAAATTCAAATATGATGGGTTTTAATTTGAATTTAATTTGAGGGTTGAATTCCAAGTTTAATTTAACCCTTAGTAAATCTGCCCCTAACTGTCCTTTGCCAAAGGGAATACCAATTTTCTTTTAGCATTGAGCATAGCTGTGTTTTTTATAGGCCCACCTACATGAAATATAAGTTCTAATCCTTTTGTAAAAATGGATGGGTAAAAAGCTTATTACTTTTAAAAATAAATAATGTCTTACCCTTTTCAGATGCTGATATTACTGGTTTTAAGATATTTTTAACACCGTAAAACCATTTTTAGAGTTTTTAACCATAACATTTTCATTTAACATTTTAAAACATTTTACATTTTCCATATATTAAAATGAGCTGCAGTCTTTCTTGTCAGTCTGCACAATATTCAGTTGGAGTTAGATTCCTCCTATCACTTCCCTATAACAAGCAAAAAACCTTCTTATGTTATGAGTGACCTTCTGTACCCAACCTTCACCCTGGTCTGACACAACTGTCTAATTAGCCCAGGATATGTTAGCTCTCACCTGAATACATAGGGTTGCTGACTGTCTCATTTTTTTAAAGACAGTGGACAGCATATTCTTTCAGAGTAAGCAGACTGTTTTTTTTTTATTAAAATAGCTGGTAACATTTTATTATAACAAAAACTCAAACTGGTGTTTGAATAAGCTAACATTTTCATCTGATAAAAAAGCTTTGCCAAACATTCACAACAGAGTTATAGTACAATATAATGGGTTGTGTGTGTTGAGTAATTCAGTGCAACAGACATTTTATGTCTGTTTGTTTACTAAAATTGTAGCCCCTTGGAAGTGGGGTCAAATGAAATCCTTCTGCTCTCAATGTACAAGGTAGGGCACTGCTACATGGTATCATTTTGGGTCCTTACAAAACAATGAAGGTAAAGGATTTCTAAGCTAAATTATACCTCATGCAAACCTTCAGAAGAATCTTGGGGGCAAATGGTTCTTAAACAAGGACAACAGTTTATTGAACAAAATAAAGGAAACAATGTACTTAACTTAATCATAGGCAGTGCATCAATATATTTTACACATTTATTTATACTGAAGCACAGTATATGACAGATTACTTCAAAAGTTAATCTCACCACCAATGTATTGGATATCCAGTGATAACTTAAACTTAAAACACACTTGAGTCCCTATCTTGACCATAGTACTATAAATAAATGGAAAATTTAGAGCTAATCCAATAATTGATGCTAATACAAAAATATATTTTTATGAAATTATATTATATAAATTATATATAGTATATAGATGAAGCAGTGTTTTACATATGGGCTGTTTTACATCAAATATTTTTAAAGACCTGCAACTTTTATAACTCAACTTTATGGTACTGCAAAGAACATTGTAATGAACAGGATTTATTGTTTATTCTGGAACTGATGCTTCATCTACGCAGCCTTTAGGCCAGCAGACTATTCACAATAAATATAGCACCCTAACTAAGTTATAATAAAGGGATAGTGCACCCAGAAACTTTGGGGTATCATCAGGGCTGGGCCAAGGTAGTTTGGCAACCTAGGCAAGGTGTTCAATCAACGCCCCCCCACCCCCGTTATGTATAACTATTTCCCACCTATTTACTTTTTCCTTAAATAAAGAAACCTTATAACACATTAATGAATCAAACTGTACATGTGCCAGCCAGCAGCACACAAAAAATTGCTCCCAATCTGTACCTGTGTGAGCCAGTAACACCCAAAATATTGCTCCCAATCTGTACCTGTGTCAGCCTGCAGCCCAAATATTGTCCCCAATCTGTGCCTGTGCCAGCAGCACCCAAAATATTGATCCCAATCTGTACCTGTGCCAGCAAGCCGAAATATTGCCCCAAATCTGTACCTGTGCCACCAGCATTGCCCCCTAAGTCTGTATCTGTGCCATCAGCCATGACCCCCCAAGTGTGTACCTGTGCCACCAGCCATTGCCCCCAAGTATGTATCTGTGCCACCAGCATTGCCCCTAGTCTGTAACTGTGCCACCAGCCATTGCCACCCAAGTCTGTACCTGTGCCACCAGCCATTGCCCCCTAAGTCTGTACCTGTGCCACCAGCATTGCCCCCCAAGTCTGTACCTGTGCCATCAGCCATTGCCCCCCAAGTCTCTACCTGTACCATCAGCCATTGCCCCCCATGTCTGTACCTGTGCCACCAGCCTTTGCCAGAGCAGCAGCAAAAATATTGCCTCAGATCTGTGCCAGGCAAAGGGCAAGTAAGATGGAGGTGCGGACTTAAGTAGAGCAGAACTCTGCTGTTGGAGACAACTTAAAGAAATAAAAAAAAACATTATTTCCCTTCTAAAGTGCGCCCCTCCTATGACTGCGCCCTAGGCAGCCGCCTACTCTGCCTACCCCTGGTTCCGGCCCTGGGTATCATATTTGTGTAGATTAACAGGAGTTTAGTGCTGTGGTAATCTGTATTCTTTACATACAGTACTGATATATTTTAAGAAGAACTGATAAGCAACTAATTTTGTTACCTGTATTATATAAGAATTTTAGAGCACAAATAATAAATCTTTGTCTGCTTAATGATTTATCATGCTCTTGTAGTAAACAGGCAGTCAGTGGCATCTGCTGAACCCAACTGAAAACATAGGTATATACTGCAATACCTCATTTTGAGTTTTTGGGATTCGGTAACTTACAGCATGGAGTGTTTATACGTAAAAATAGCTTGGTTTTTATTACTTTACACCCTGAGAAACATGTTGAAGGTGAAACTTCACAAACACAAATGCACTACTTCCACAATTACATATCACAATAATAAGATATTAAATTGAAAATCATTTGGAATGCATTTTTCATAATGAATTCAAAACAAAGCAGACAGGACTAAACATTTACAAGTGCAATGTGTTTGATTCATGAAGATGCACAGAAGGCTTATGAAAAATGAGCCCACTTGAGTCTTTGCAGACCCTGTCTTGTTAATGATGACACTGAATATTGAACAAGGCAAAGTAAGGTTTTATTGCAAAAGAGAGAGGGCCATGGAAATGAAATACAAAAATGCACAAGATATGATTAAAGAAAAAGCTCACGTAGGTACAAATAGGTGAGAAATCTTTTTCAGTCTTATTTACCCGAGAATGGATTTCACTTTAAAGAGGCCTTTATGTTGTTTCAAGCAAAGCACCTGAGATATAACCAATTTCCTTTAAGAGCGCTACACATTTGTCTTTATAACAATTTGTATGTAAGAGCTTTTATGCAAATGACACTAAAGTAGCTGCTTTTTTTCTAAATTGGACATTTTTATGGTGCTAATTTTCTTCTGTAATAACAGAAAAAATGGCTGTCCCAATGGAGTTGTGCATTTCATCTTTAGCTATGTTTTGTGAAGTTGGAATGACAAGTTTCTTTCATTTATGCAGTGGATGACAAAAAAAAGTATTTTTTTCCCATTTTCCTATGAGTTAGTTGAAGCAGTTAGTCTTTCAACTAGCACAGTCCCTTGACACTAACCTTTTTGCGCAATAAAGATTGTCTCATAAAATAATAATGAAACTTAAAGGAGCTAAAAATATTATAGTCTCCTCATTCTGTCTCAGAGTAAGGGACATAAATTACTTGTTAGTTTTAACAATTGTTAGGTCTTTGGCATTCAAACCTACTTTCTTCACAGATGTCAGGCGGGTGACTTTTATAGACAATGGCTTCCTATTTAATTGAATATAACATTACACAATTTATATCTGCTATTTTGTGAGAAAATCCCTAGACACCAGTATAATAAATTAAATATAATAGACAGGTTATTGTTGCTTAATCAAGCAAAAAATATATTTGACAGAATTGTTGTAAGCTTTAAATGTAATTCCGTTTTAGCATTTTTTTTTAAATATTCCTGTTGGAAAATATTAAGCACTATGACTTGAAGAGAAGGATTTTGATCAGAATCCAGAGTCCAGTCTGAAAAAAACATATCTCATTTTTTAAAATAAATCTTAGAATTTTTGTCAGATGTCTTTGCTCATTTATCATTTTGTTTGTGTTTCTTATCTTCTTTAATGTTGGTATAGACTAATTGTCATGTTCTTGCAATGAGCAGGACGTACATGCCTAATAATTAACTACAATATTTCAGCTCTCAAATAAAGTGTTTAAACAAATTATCTCTGACTGGTACAGAAACATAGTATTTGACAGGAGATTAAAAGCCAATTGGCACATTTTATCTGTTTAGTCTTCTGTCTACCTCTGACACTTATTCAGCATCAGAACAGAAGCATGCCATCCCAATAATTTCTTAAACTTTTCTGAATTCACAGAACTTGTTAAAATAGTAAAATCCTTTGTTGGTAGTTTGTGAATGAATGTGTAATATAATATTTTACAAAAGACATGCAAAGTAGTGGTAATGTAATAGAGAAATTTTAAAAATATACTGTACTTTCTCCCTTTTCCTGCTTTTCCATTTAAGGCAGGGATACCCAACCTTATTTACCCATGTGCCACATCCAAATGTAAAAAAAGAGCAACATTAAGCCCAAAATTAAATTCAAATTTTTTTAAAACAAACCTTGCTATCTTACTTTTGCCATAGACTGATGGAAAACATACATATGAGTAGCTATTAACATTTTTGCTATATTGTCTGGTTTTAAGCATAAACTGTAAACTGGGAAATCCTCATTGGACTTCTACATTCTTATCTTACTATTAGAGATGTTAGAGATCTTCTGAAATTATCTTTGGTCTTGAGAATGGAAGCCTTGTTAACTATGGAAAAAAGCAGCATTATTTGCAGTTCTGGGTTTGTTGTAACCCTCAATAGTATCTTTCTCAGACTAATGTCACAATATAGGAGTCATTTACTTACCTTAGGACCAATGAAAAAAATGCAATTTCAGATTATATTGCCATGTTTGTTTTACTCAGAATTTTTTCCCACAATCCCATTATTACCTAGAGGCAATATGACAAATGCAATGTGAAATGATCTAAATTGGGCTATATTTTATCTTAAGGTATAAATTATGGCTAGCTAATGAGTTTTTAATAACAACAGTGTAGGGCAGGTGATCAGGTAATTTCAGTAGATCTGATATGCCATTGCATTTACATGAATCACCCCTGCAGAGTTCAATGCTAGAGATCACTAAGTAAAAGACATAAAATCTGCCACATCTAAAGTGGCTATTTATTTTGAATTTGGTGCCAGAATGTTGCCATTGGGATCTCACGCAGCTGCCCTAATGTCAATAGTTCATCATGATGATGGATTAAAAAGGTAATAGCTTACTCCAGAGGATGTAGTAAATACAAGCCTGTAATTAAAAAATGAACAATAGCTTCAACAGCTTACCTGTAATTAGGAGTTATAGGAAAAAAAGAGTAGATATTGTGACTGATTGTGGACTGACTAACACATGCCAGCTCTCCAGACTGTTCAGCTGATGGTCAATATCAGACACAGACAAATAGATTCAGTCACAATTCAAAAGTGCAACCTAAGCTGGGCTAGTTTTGTTGTCAACATATATTTGCCAACAGGGCCCTAGGCTGTTCCAGGTTCCTGGCTTGTCCGATAATACACATCCTCCTGTGTATTAAATAGCTTTTCAGGAGGTCCTAAACTAATAATAAGTTAAACACGATTAAATTGTTTGAAACTACTAACTCATTTATGGCTATATGAAAAGTGATCAGTGCGCTCATGGAGGTAGATTTACTAAAGGTTGAAGTGACTAATGCTGGCGACAATTCACCAGTGTTATCACCAGCAGGGTCTTCACAAATTTACTAACATGCGCAGGCATCCCTTGCTCTAGCAAATGAACGTTACTACACAAATTCATTAAAATGTGGATTTTACTGAACGTTATCTGTTTCACCAGACTTGCCTTCGCCAGCTCATACCAGGCGAAGTGCAATGGAGTGCATAGAACTTCCTCAATCTTCAGTTACTTACTTCATGTTCTGAGTGGAAAAATTATCTAAGTTAAAAAAAAAAAATTCAGGGTAATAGGCTGCAAATGGCATATACATTTTTTTTGGATAACTGGTTTCCCCCATACATTTATAATATATGCAACATAATTTTACTGTGGGCTCATGTGTAGGGCATTAAAGGGCAAGGAAAGGCAAAGAAATAAAATCCCATTTTTACTTTTCTTCTTTAATGAAAAAGAAATCTATCTCCAATATACATTAATTTAAAAATGTGTGTCGTTTTTATAAGAAACCTGACTGTATGCAGTGAAATTCTCCCTTCATTTAGTGCTGTGGATAGGAATTGTCAGATGGTCCCTAACTTCTGGCAAGGAAACAATCTTACTTATGAACAGCAGGGGGAGCCCCTGCCTTACTTACCAGCCATGCAGAACTCAAACAGCTTTGTTTTTTGATAATTTATGATGATTCCTAGGCAGCACAGACCATACTGAGCATGTGCAGTGCCAGTGTCAGGCAAAGATGTATAACAAAGTTACAAGATGACAGCCCCCTGTCGCCAACTTTGAAAGCATAAATCATTTGTTTGATTAGGCTTGTGGTGCAGTAAGTTCATGTTTATGTTTAGTATACAAAATACAGCATTTCTAGTCTTATTCTATTTTACACTTTCCTTGTCCTTTAAAACAACTCTACTGACTATTAAGCTTACCTGGGCATGTCTATCAGTGTCAATGTAATGTTTTAGATGCAACATGTAGCATAAAGAGGTCCATTGCGCATCTTTGCTTTGATTTGCTCGCATTGCCGAAGAGAAAATTTGCCAGCAATCGTCGGGCAGGATGAAACTTTGCATTTTAGTAATTTAGATTTGTCCCAGTGAATATTTCCCTGGTGAAATGTTGTGCTTTGTTCAAAGCTTTCACTTGCGAATTTTCACCACTTAGTAAATTTACCCCTTAGTTTCTGTGCTACTTTTACAGTATTTTTTGTGCCTAAAAGCAAGGCAAAAATATGATTAGCAAAGAAGATAGTTTTGATCTTTACTTATAAATGTAAGAAAACTTGGCACACTGACATTAATAATGTTAGCATACCAAGGAGGCATTGTCAGTTAAATATACGGAAGTACACAAACATTCTGCAATAAGGGCTAATGGAATATAATAATAGTGCCTCCTTTTCATGATTCCTTCTTATCTGAAAAAAGTAGTTCATCTTGTGGAACTATTGAGGCCCTTTAGTAGAATATATATTTCATGTTTATTACATTACACATGATTCTGTATGCATGACAGTGTATTTCATTAATAATATGATTGGCACAGAACTCATTTATATAGATGTATAATCTCATATTTTCATCTGCATTACACTTACATATACATAGCATTCATGTAAGGATAAAGAACAACTGTGTAATAACATTACTACCCTCAAAGATATACATTTTAGTAGCAGTCCACATAAACTTACACTCAGTGTAATGTATGCTTACTCATTTTTTCCTTACATTTTTTAGATTTAGGTTTAATGGTGTGATTTCTCAACCCAACATTTTATTGCTACTGCAAACAGCTGAACCATACAACTATGTTGCTTGTCAGTAGTGCATTGCAAATTGCTATCTCATGCTAGAAGCAACCAGTTAGAACAGGTGAAATTTGTCACTCACAGGATGAATACATTTTTTTACAGCTGTAGAAAATGTTATGTTCAGGAGCTAAAAAAGAAATGATTATATAAATAACTGTAAGAACAATATTTATATTTTTTGAGAAACCTGCAGGTTAGAAGACTTTTTTATAATAATGTCATGTCATTATTCAGCTGGAATTATATATATTTATTAATGTGTATTTAGCTGACCAATCTCAATCCTGTAGTGAAAAACCTTTACAACTGATTTTACTATAAATTATTCTAGTCTGAATATAACTGTTTTTTTTTAATTTCTCACCAAAAAATTGTAAAAGTAAGGCTGATGTTTGAATTTCCCTATGCAATCAAGTATAACTCAATTCAAATTCCTAAGTGAGACAGAATTTGAAGTTTAGGCTATATGAAAAATATTGGAAAATTTATGCCACCAAATTTTCTCCAGCGGGAATTCGCCGCAAATTGGAGCTAGCCGAATAAATTTGCCCATCTCTACCAGAGTGTTTTAAATAAGAAAAGTGTTATTCACTGAAAATCAAATCTTACAGATGACATACCAATATATTTTTTAATGGTTTTAATATAACTGTAAAGAGTACAGGTACTACTGGTACATTGATAGAATGTAAAATGATGGTACATTGATAATGGCTCAGTGTTATTGTGGAGTATTGTAGCATTAATAATATTGATTAGTAATATTGTACGAAAACCCAGAACTAACCCCAAGATCCAGGGGCTGCACTGGTGCCCTCCGCTACTTGGATGTCACCAGGTCTTATAGTGAGAGGACCAAGGAAAGAGTTCTGGGCAGACAAGGGAACCAAACACGTATAGAAAGGATAGAGCACAAGGAGTGTAGTTGAGGGTCAGGCCACATAGATACCAATCAGGCAGAGCAGTACAAAAACAGGTGTAAGGGACATAGTTGAGGTCACAGGCCAGGGTCAACACCAACAGTAGAAAAGTACAAAATCAGGATCCACAAGAATGGTTAGTAAACTGGTAAAGTCTGGTACAGGCCACAAAGTGGCAGAAGTTGGGAATTGGCAAGGATCAAAGAACAGAGATAAGAACAAAGAGAACACCCAGGAACTATTAGGAAATCAGCCTACGTTGGGTGATGTGAATAGTAACTGTGTGACTTTAAATATTTGATATACTGTATACATATTTGAAATTTGCAATTACATCAGATAGTGTGTGTGTCAAAACAGGAAGCTGCACTAGTGAGTGTCACATACAAATGGCACATGGCAGTAAAGGAGGAGGCAGGTGTCCTTGCCTCACCACTAGACCACCAACTGTCTCATAAGCTGATCAGTATGAACATATGAGGTATCTTTTCTCTTTTCTCAGTATGAACATATGAGGTATCTTTTCTCAGATATTACAATTTTTCTCTGGAAAAGTGAGAATCCACTAAACTCTGTACCAAATACTCAGGCTGACCCTCAACAGATATTAGAGGAGTTGGAGCAGAATTGTTACGAACAACTCTGTCAAGCTTTAATAAAAAAGAAAAGAGTTATAAATTCTAAATTCAGGAGGATGTTCCAAGTGTACTGTGCTGAGATTAATGAGTTCAGATACAGAGAATGAGTCAATGAATTGGGGTCCTAACTTGACAGAAGGTATTTTCAAAGTAACCAAACCCTATCACCAACCTGGTACTCAGCAGACACTTTATGATAAAGAATCTTGAACTCTTTGCCAAATCTTAGAAAAGTGGTCAGTGAAAGAGTTGACAACAGGAACTGGAATGATCAGAAAATGAATAGGCTCTAGTATGATAGTCAAAAATGGAGATTCTCGGTGGATGAGTGAGCAGCATTATTGAATGCAAATTGAGTCCATGGAAGAAACTCTGGCCAAAGTGATTGATTACTGGAGATTTAGCATGTGAGATATTGCTCCAGTTAATGTGTCCTTTCTGTCTGGCCATTAGTTTGCAGATGATATGCAGAGGAAAAAGAAATCGGTGCCCATAAGTGAACAAAAGGCCCACCAGTACCTCAAAACTAATTGAACCCCCCCATCAGAGACAATGTTCAATTGGAGCCCCATGAAGTCTAAGAATATTGGACAGGAGAATTTCAGCCAGAGATGTAGCAGAGGGGAGGGTGGGAAGGGGAATAAACTGAGACATTAAACCTGTCCACTACCTCCAAGATAACAGTATTCCCTTCAGAGGGAGGTAATTCCACAATGAATTCCATGAAGATATGGATCCATGGCCTTTCTTAAATGGGAAGGGTGTACCAGACCCTGAAGTAAAGACCTGAAAGATGACAATGACACCAGACACAGCACACTTCAAAATCCAGAAGTGGTTGGATCACACGTATGTATCATACGAATGGCATGCGACAGAAGAGGAGGTAGTTATTCTCACAGATATTTCACTATTATGCATTTTCTTTAATTTATGCTGTTAATTCAAATAAATAACTTCAAGTGCTATTTTAAGAAACCCAGGTAGCAATCATCTAGTTTACTACAATTGAACATTTACTTTCACCGTGCCTGACCTGCGCCAAAGTTCAATATGTGGTTGCTGGACAAATTAATGTGTGGGGCTGCACATCACCCAGCTTTATTAATAACAAAATGAATGGTAGAAAGATGATCTTAAAGAGTAAAATCAGAGATTTAGGATCTAAGGTGAAGGAATGGTCTTCCAATGTATTTTCTTTGTAGATTTTGCCAGTGCCACAACCACCTCTTGGAAGACAGGAGGAGCTTAGGAAATTGATATGTGGCTAAAGTCTTGATGTATTAATGAAGGGTTTGGTATCATAGAGCACTGGGCTGATTTTATAATGTGGTTTTGCACAAACAAATCTAAAAAGTAGTAACTCCATTGTATTAGATATGCACAGAACATATCAGGCAAAATGGACAAAAAAATCTCACCCTTGATAAAGGCTCCAATGCAGGCCGAAACATTGGATACACAGTGATTTTAAATAAAACACTATAAATCATGCAGAATGTAGTGCTAGTCCTTCTGAAAGTTTGTATAAAGCCAAAGCCCTCTAATATGGGTATCATACTGACATATTTCAACACATTCAAGGGTTCTAAATGAGTCACATGTTTTCGTATCCTTGAGCACATCTCTCTGATGCTTAGAATTCAACTTTTCTGTGACACCCTGACTGGATTTGAACCAAGGACTCATTGCTTGTTATGTAGTTTCCTTTTAACTCAGCTACAGTATTTGAGCAGCCTGCTGGGCTCCTGGTTCACTACAACAATAATGTATGTTTTTCAGGCAGGAATGGTGGATATAGGTGGTTTCTATAAACCCACACCTGTTCTATATATCTAATTATCCAGCCTATAAATCCCTACCTCTCAGTTCCTTCCATGACAGTTATAGGTCTGTCTAGTATAATTCCTGGGAGTGGTTCTGTTCTGCTAATCTGATTCTGACCACTGCCTGTATCCTGACTTTGACTGAACTCTGCCTGACCTTCTTTGCCTGCTTGACCTCTCTTCTGAATTCCAATTTTGTACTGTGTTACCAATTGGTTTTGACCTGGCCTGCCTGACCATAATTTTGTCAAGTTAGCTCAGTCCTCATTATACGATCTGGTTCCTTTGCTTGCTCAGATCCTCTGCCCTGATCCTCTCACTTTAAGAACTGGTGGCAGCCGAGTAGCAGAGGGATACACCCAAAGCCAAAGGCAACTGTTATAGGCACAAGTGTGAACTACGATCGGGATCTTGGCAGTGGTTCTGGGATTTGGGTTACCGATCGTGACATTTTCTTAGTTGAGGACTTTTGCAGGCAGCAACACTTGTCATACTAGCATAGGATGGGGAGGGTTTACTGCTTCATTCTGATGAGTTTTTCAACTTTCACAGGCAAAAAAGATTTCTTCTCTCTGGAATTTCATGTGCTTTGTACATAAATGTAAGATTGATTCTATTATTTCTTTTAAATATAATATGATCCTGCTTTCAAGCCATCTACCTGCTTGTGGCCTGTCGCTGAAGCATAATAGGCCTAGACCTGAACTACAAATGGGCTGAGGTTGCCTTGGAGAGGATTCCAAAACATAATGTGCAGCATTTCTAGCCTTTTTCTTTGTTAAGTTTTAGTTCTCCTTTAAACAGTCTGTAAACATGTGAATTATAATACTGAGACTGTGAACAGTTAAAATGAAGCTGTGATGGTGTCTGAGAATAAAATCTGTTCAAGACCTCCAGTTTATTTTTCTTTAAGTTTTAGGTATTTACTTACTTGTTTTTGCTTTAACTATAAACACTCTTTTTCTGTGCTGCAAGCTATAGGGTTAATTTGTCCTTAATACATATATAATTACAGATATATCACCTGGTGACAACTTGTTACAAGCAGTGTAATAAAATATATTCTGAATTAAAGTAGAGTTTTTACTTACTGCAAATCAAACACTTTTTTTGTCCTGTTTTCTATTAGAACATTTACAGCAGTGGGCGACTCGGCAGTAAATTGGAAATTTGAATTAAGGGGTTAAATTTGTGTGAAATAATTCTGCTGAATCTTACAGCTGCCTGATGGATTACTTTTTGTTTCATGTGTCACAGTTAACATAAAGAATAGTGTCACATGTCCTTCGTTAGTATGAACAGATTGTTTTCTGAAGATCAACTAAATAGCAGATGGGCTTGATACAAGCAGGTATAGGTACATTGCATCATTTTTATTTTAATTTGGTTTGGATGGAAGGGTATAAAGGCACCTCAACCTTTAAGCCTATGACATTCACGTAGTGGTAGGTGTCAGATGAGGTCTCAGCTCTGACAGATTTGCATCTCTTTGAATATGACGCTTGAAAAGCCAAGCCGCTAGATTAAATTTTGCCATGGAGAAAATGAGAAAGGCTTCCATCTCACAGGTCTGCTGGGAGGATCTTTATGGTTGATTTACCTTTTTTCTTCTATTTTTTAAATAAATGTTTCTTTATGTGGTGACTTCAGTCTGTGCTCAGCCTACCTCTGTCATGTGAGATACAAGTTCTGCCAGTTAGCTCAGAGTATTCAGCTTGGCTCGTACAAGGTGAAAGAATATATTTTAATCTAGGCTGCATATCGCTCCCATGTTGCCCTGATTAAAATTTGCAAGTAAACCTTGGAATGCTGTATACCTGACAGTGTTTCTAAAATAATTTACACTCTGCATAAACCTGGCCTGTCCAAGACTTCAGAGTTCCATTATAAGTGTTGTAAAAATACAGCCATACAAAGAATATGAAGATTGCCTTGCATTCCCAACATTAAACACATTTTCATTATTCCTATGTTAAAAATGTATATGCAGATATATTTTTTTGTTGATTAAACCAGGTTAAAAGGGGCCCAGTGAGACCAGAGCCTGGAGTCAACAAGAACAATGACATTTTCATAGGTTCGTGCCACCTCATTGCAAAATGGAAATGTAAAAATAAGTGAAAAGTATATTTGATCAATATTATTTCTTGCAAATGGTGCAAATCCAAATAATGGATTTATTATGACTCGAGGGTCAGTTATAGGTAAACTGATAAAAAAAAGTGCTTGCATTTTCCCCACTAAGATCTTTTTTTTAACCCTTTCATCCATGACCATGTTTTTTTTAAAAAAGAAAAAGCCCACCAAGTGTAAAGTGGCAAGCTTTTTAGTTATTGATTTTGTAAACATAAAGCTCAATGAAGATTCATAAAACTCAATCTATCTTTTTCCACTGGAGCAAATATGTATTTACCTCTTTTCTGTGTTTCAACTTGTAAATTTGTTAAAAAAAAAAAAAAAAAAAAAAAGTTTTTTTTTTCTCTCGACATCAGCAAAAATGTTTTCTCACATATGCTAGTAATGGGCAAATAAATTGGCTTGGCACAAATTCGAGAATCTCCCACGAAAATTCACAGATGAAATTTTGCCAACATCAAATTTTTTGGATGTGCGTCTGAAAAATTGCTTCTGACAAAATCAGCACGTCAGCACTATTCGGACGCCCATTGACTTTAACACCAGTATCAACTTGGACGCGGTCGTCAATTTGCAGTTTTAATTTTTCTTGAAAATGCCCGCTTTGTTCTTGAAACTTTCCTATTTCACGATTTTTGCGTTGAAATTCACCCATCACTAATATACGCCCATTTTGAGTATATGTTTAATTTTGGAACAAATTGCTACTCTAGCTTCTAAAATTTCTTTCAGCATTTATTTTAACAGCAGTATATTTAAGGCGGCAGAAGTACCTATCCAATGCATGCAGTCTGGCAACCATTTTTGTACTGGTACACAGTTCAGAAGCCCTGAGAGAGTTAACATCTTGGCTTGAATGAAAACATCTTATTTTTGCAATCAGTGGTCTAGCTCATTTTCTGCCCTAACCCAATGCATAGCAGAGCTTCTCTCCAGTATTTCCATTCTTCTGTTTGTAATTTTTTTCTCACACAAGAGGTCCACCTTATGCTGCTCCCCATATGCTGCTATTTATATTGAACATGCTTTGTACATTTCTTGTAGCATAACCAGCTTGCCCTTTACAGAGGCTCACTATTCGATAAGTCTTTATAAATAACTCTGCATAACCTGTACAAAGCTGGCTAAGATGCACATTTAATGCTTAGACATAGATGACAACTAGACATGGTAAACCAAAGGACAAAATCTGCTCTCATTGCTGCCTATTCATAGACTCCCTGGGGGTCATTTATCAACACTGGACAAATTTGCCCATGGGCAGTAAACAGTAGCAACCAATTAAATTGCTGCTTTCATTGTTCTACTTGCAGCTGGCTTTAAAAAGCTAATCACTGATTGGTTGCTATAGGTAACTGCCCATGGGCAAATTTGCCCAGTGTTGATAAATGAGCCCCTGTCTCTTATATTTGTAATTCGTATATTACACAGATCTTTCACTAATGAGCCTACCACAAGGTATAGTGACCGTATTTAATAATTTTAATAAAGAAAAAGGAGAAAGAAGTAACACCTTGTTTTGGCTCTTATTTCTATTTAATTTATATGTAAGAAAACCCCCTTGGATTTACCGTATTTAATAATTTTAATAAAGAAAAAGGAGAAAGAAGTAACACCTTGTTTTGGCTCTTACAGTATTTCTATTTTATTTATATGTAAAAAAAAAAACCCTGTCTCTTACCTAGATTTATGCTAGCTGTCGTTATGCAAGAAAAGGTTAATGAAGCAGTATTTATAATGTATTAATGAATAGCAATTATATTACATCGCAAATTTAATAATTTCTCATTAGGAACCATCATTTCTTCTTCTTCACACTTCCACAAAAATCCAGTTGGTCTTGTTTTTAAACAGAATGGGAAAGAGTGTACAACCAATATTATTCTGATGAGGCTGGGCACCAGCCAAAGCACATTAAAATGAATAGACTGTGTATTAAACAGAGAATTTTGTTTCACAGTATTAGCAAATGATGGCTTATGCATAATCATCAATTCTACAAATTGACATATTTTTACTCAAAATGCAGAATTTTCCCAGAATTCCATCTTAATAGAAGGTAGCCTCTAATTAATGTTTGTTGGACAGATATGGATGTAATTACTGTAAAGTTTGTGAAATTGGGAGCAAGCAGGGACTTACTGCATTTATGGACAAGTGGTGTCACTTACTGCAAATATGTTCAATAACAGCATTAGCTTCCAATATACTTTTTGCAAACAGTAAAGTTTTTACCAACATATACATGCTATAACTCTCTGATAACTCCATTGTCTTTCTCGCTTCCATTCCATCCGGTAGCTGAACTGATTAGCTAAAGTAATTTTGTCTTTTAGTTCTTCACAGTTTACATAAAACGATCCCTACCATGCCATGGAAGGTTAAAGAGTCCTTTTACTAGTCACAAGGGTGCTGTGACTGTGACCCAGAAGAGACCCGCAGATCCTGGTTACGGCTCACTGTTCTGCCTTTAACAACTGCCTTTCACTACAGGGGGGAGTCTTATTGTGAGAGGATCTAGGAGAAAGTTGAGCGAGCTGAGCGAGCTAGAGCAAGGGAACTGTATGTGCCAAGAGGAATGGAGAGTAGGCGCATGGTCAGGGACAGGCCTGACTCAGTGCCTCAGTGCAGGATGATGCAGGTGGCAGGTGTCCCCACCACCTGCCAGGGATTATTACAAGTGCAAGTGCAAGACCCCAAGGGCTGCAAAAGTGTAATACAATCTTTACCTTATGCTGGATTACAAAATAAAAAAATGCAAGAAACACACATTTCTACCATTATTTTATCAGTGAAAAAAGTGGGATGAGGATAAAATCAACATAAATGACTAACCTGATACAGTCTGGTGAAAAAAGCAGCATTTAATTAACAGTTGTAAGATAATATTAAATATACATGTTCGCTTGTGTTGATACCTGCATGATTCCTGCTTGGTCCTGAGGAACACAATTACGATACCAGAATGACCAAATACTGTATGCTACCTTATAGCAAGCCTAAACAATATACATATTTTGTGCAGAATTGTACTGCATCTGTATAAAACTAGCTTGCAAGTGGTTGATGAAATACCTACAGAAATGCGCAGGCTCCAAAATATATGCTGAAATGTTCATTCCCTATAACACCTTCAGTTCACAGGGCAGTTTAAGTGTGCCAGGTTCACAGACTGTTCACTGAAAAGGAAAACTGGTGCTTAGCATATTAAACATGGCCTACTGGGTGCTTCGGTGTGCAACAAGACTTCTTCTGAACCCTTCTGTTTTTATGTGGGGGATTGTACACCCCCTGTCAGTCTGCACGCTGCCTGGAGAAGAGTAAACCAACCAAGACACAGCAGTTAGAGGGACATTTTTTTATATTCAAGGAAACTGGCGAATAAAGATGACATGCTGTTTGCAAAACACAAAGTCCTCCGAAGGTCTGCTCTATCAATATTCATAAAATCTCCTATTAAAATTAATTCAATACTTAATTCAAGAATTTAGATTGTTTCCCACATTTTTTTAACAGTTTCTTTACCAAAAGTCTGCTCACAGAAATAACAAAATTCCACATTCGTTGTTAATGCCAGAAGATAGAAGTCCAGCTGTTTTTTGTTATTGTTATTACTAATTACTATGTTAATGACTGTATTACTTATTTGCAAGGCACATGCAAACCACACAGTGTGATTCAATAGGATTAATACACAGGTATCTATAATAAACTCCAAGTGATGCTGGGGACTTTGCTCAGGAGAAGTTTCAATTTGAAGGAGCGCTGGCTTCAAGCCATTTCCCTACCAAGAAAGAGAGGAAAGAAAGTAAGAAAAAAGAAAAGAAAAAGGACATTTGAAACCACAATACATGGTATCTTAACTCAGGCAAAAGATAGATCAATACAGTAAATTATGCTTTATCGGGATAATCCAAGTAGCAATTTGTTTCGATATTTCATGGGTAGGAAAGAAAGAAAGATATGTATTAATTTCAACTGACGAATATAACACAGAATAAAAATAAAGCGTTGTTGCCACAATTCAACACTGCATTCTAATTCAAAATAAGGAATGAAGGGGTTAACTCTAATGGCCTTACTTATGCACAATTACCTGAGATTTTTTTCTTCCTTTACCTTCCCCACGGCACTATTTTATTTCATAAGAAAATGTATGAAAATTGTTGAAACGTAAAGTACAAAGCTTTTTTTTTTCCAGATAGCCCCAAAAAAGCAAAAATGTCAAAGCCTTCGAGTTCCCCTTTGACATTCATGCAGTGCTGAGAGTCAGCCGGGGTCTCAGCACTGACAAATTTGCATCTCTTTGAATGTGACGCTTGAAAAGCAGAGCCGCTAGATTAAATTTTTTTTTCCATCGAGAAAATGAGAAAAGCCTCTATCTATTCGAGTCTACTGGGAAGATCTTTTTCTGATTCTTGTTAGAATTGTTTATCACCCTGACAGAGCAGACTCGGACGAGATAAAGGCTCTGCTCCATCACGGGGCCTGACAGTGGTAGGACATGCAGAGAAATGAAAGGAGCAGGGAAATATTATTAATAGATGCCGACTTGATTTGACTCTATTGCACGTCAAGAAGGGGGTGCCTCTGCTTGATTGCAGCCTATGAAGTTCTGTCCAAAAAGAAGCTATTTTTCATTAAGTGATAGAAGGTCTTTTTCATGTTTTTTCCTGAGGAGCTGATATCTTATGCAGTTTATTCTAACCCTGCTGATTTCTGTCAAGGGAAAGAAAACTCATGAAAGATGGGTCTAGCGATACAAGTCCTTAGCAGGAAAGCAGGTTGATGGCTTGAGTTTTGTGTGGAGTTGCTGTGACTGAACCTTGATTCTGTGGTTTCCAGCCCAGTAGAATGATTCTTCTGTCTTAGTAGAGCTCATTGCACAAATATAAGTCAATGGGAAGAAAAAATTATCTATGAAATAAATGATTATATCAGTGGTAATTACTCATGCAACCTAATTTCTTACCCAGAGAAAGGTTTTAGAAAATGTTGCTTCAGCACAATATGAGTCAACATGGCTATAAACCATCTAGGCAAAATTTCCTTATAGAAATATGCATTTATATATCCGTTTAGTAATGTTTGAAACAGACATTTTTTAGACATATTATTTTATGAATCCAGTCATGTTTAGGGGCTCATCCACTTTAGTATATGCGATGTCAGATGAGTAGGCAGCTTCAGGCACCAGTACCCCTAATTAATC
>CM044445.1:72397400-72440050 GCA_024363595.1 Xenopus borealis
CCCCCCCCCAACAAACCATCTCTTGCTCAGACCCTTCATCTGTAACCTTTCTGCAAGCAAATGCTAATTGAAAAAGAAAGAACACCCACTAATCTTCGAATTTAAATGCATTTAACAAAACCAATCTCAATCTAAATTGTTGTTTCACCATTCCCTTTTCCCCAACAGATGTTGAGAAACTGCAATTCCTATTAAGAACACTTGACTGTTTACTCAGCAAGAGAACTACAGGCTGTATCAACTGAAATGTGTTTCAAGATGCCAACCCAGTAAAATGCACAGGATGTTATTTGGTTATCTTTGAATATAATCTAAAGCAGAAATGAATTATTGCACATTAACTATAGCTGATTTAGCTCTCCTCTTTTGTAATGACTTTCTTGCGAATAAATGCCTTTTATTTTATGACTGACTTTTGCATTTTGTTTACTTTCAGCAAAAGAAAAGGGAAGACAAGGGAAGATAAATTACCTTGGGATATGAGGTCCACCTTAAAAAAAAAACACCTGCAGTACTGTATTTTCATTTTACTGATTGCACAGACATATTATTTGAGTGTTCTTGGGGCTCCGGCACATGCTCTCTTTTCTTTCTTTCCTTATGTGTGCAAATGTTTTCTTTTTTTTTCGATAGCAGGCAACTAGTTACCAGACAGTGAATAGTGCTTAGACTGGATCAGGGAAAAATATAGTCCAACCAGGTAATAAAGGCAGGTATGCAACATAATTGTAACTTTTTAAAACCTGTTTGCATGTCCACTGGAAAGACACTGAGCTTAAAAATGTTGGGAATCAACAGAAGCAGCAACTTGTGGGGCATTTGGAACATACCACATCTGAAACTTAGAAAAATTAGGTAAACACCATTAACATACTTACAATTTCTGTATACACTGCAAGTCTCGAGCCTAATCCCCATCATGCTATGGATGAAAGAAAATAGTAAAGATGTACCAAATCCAAAATTAAATTTGGGATTCATACCAATCCCAGCACTTTTTTTAGGATTCAGTTGCGACTGAATTGAACCCCTGAATCCCTACAGTCATAGTAACGTAACATAACATAGTAACTTAGGTTGAAAAAAAGACACACGTCCATCAAGTTCAATCTGCATAACTGCTAGTCATGTGACCTTAATGCATGTTGTACTGGAAAACAGAATGCAAGACCCTTTTTTTCAGATGAAGCTTGCAATTGGGGCATGTTGCTCCAATTTGAAAATGCAAATTACAGTTTGGATTAGGGTAAGTGTTCTACTGAATGTTTTGCTTAGGATTTAGTACTTGCTGAATTAAATTAAATAAAAGTTTTGGAGCAGCCCTAATAAATTAATAATCACTTTGCTAAAGGCTTGTTCAGCTGAATGGATTGCTCTCACAGGTCAATTAAAAACTTTTTAGTATGACATTTTTTTAACTACACAGGGCACTGGTACAATTTTTTGTTACATGTTGAGCTGCAACAGGATGGAAAAAATCTTTGCAGAAAAATAGGAATACTTACTAGTTGTCATAGATGTACCCGGCAGAACATTATCATTTATTTATATATGCAGTGCTTTACCTTAGTTATAAAAACAGGGAATAAATGGTGGATAACAATCAAGGGTTTACAGCATACAAAGTTTTACAGGACCCTGTAAATTAGAGTTTACAAACTAAAGGTTACGGTACAATTGAGACATTAGGATTTTAGACACAATTTTGTGATTTATGATACAGCAGTGATTGATTAATTAAGGTACATTGAATAAGCTTCTTTAAACAGGTGGGTCTTTAAGGAGCGTTTAAAAGTTTGGAAAGAAGGAGAAAGTCTGACTGCTTGAGGCAGAATGTTCCAGAGAAAAGAAGAAGCCGAGAGAAACAAGAATGGTCAGAAGCGGAGAGGAGAAGGAGGCGAAGGTCAGAAGCAGAGCGAAGGTTGCGTGTAGGAGTGCATTTGGAGATCAGAGATGAAATATGGGGAGGGGCTTCATTGTTAAGGGCCTTGAATGTGAGGGTTAGTAATTTGAATTCTATTCTAGAGGAGATTGGGATGTTGGTGAGATAGATGAATGAGTCTAGCAGCAGCATTTAGAACAGATTGGAGTTGTGAAAGGCAACTTGGAATACCAGCAAGGAGTAGGTTGCAGTAAACAAGGTGGGAGATAAGAGACTGAATAAGTGTTTTTGTTGATTCTGAATGGAGATCTGATCATATCAGGGCAATGTTGCGTAGTTGAACACAGCAAGATTTCCAAGTGTTTGAATGTGTGGTGAAAAAGACAGATGCATGTCTAGTATAACTCTTAGGCAGCGTACCTGTGTTGTGGAATGAATGGTAGTGTTGTTTACTGTGAGTGATATCTGGGGAACTGTGGAAGATCTTGGAGGAAATATAATGAGTTCTGTTTTTGAAAGGTTCAGTTTCAGGCTGCACTGTGACATCCAGAAGGAGACAGCAGAGAGACAGTCTGTAACTTGGGAAAGGGCAGAGCTAGAGAGGTCAGGAATAGACACGAGTTGGGTGTAATCAGCATAGATACTGAATTCCAAATGACTGAATAGGTTTTCCTAGCGAAGTAGTATAGAGTGAGAACAGCAGAGAGCCTAGAACAGAGCCTTAAAGGACATGTCAACCCTTTTCACAAAAATGTAATCAATGAACAGCGTCTCTGAAATTTCTAGATAACTGCCACTCTGGTTGTTAAAAGGTTAACAGTAAGGCTGCAGTATCCCCTTAATCAGCTACAAATCCTTCTACTACATTAAACCACTCTGCCCCCTCCCTTAGGAATTTCCTTTGGCTCTTGGCTCAGTGAGCATGCTCAGTTCCTCTCAGCTCGGATTACATAACACACCCTCCAGACTAACAGCCAATGAAGAGAGAGCATCGCTGGTTCCCATAGAAACTGTCTGATGCTATTTTTTTCTCCTAACCACCTCTCCTGAGCTCAGCGTAATAATTACAGTGCTCAAACCCAGCATAACTTTTTTTTATCAAAGTATGTTGTGCCTGTGTAAACCTGCATTCTGAATTACATGGACTTTACAGCATACATGTCTTATTTCAGATGATAATGTATCAGAGGGAAAATGGCCGCCAGGTGAAAGCTGCTATTAGTTTTAGGAAATAGTGATGGCGCTGGCAAACAGAGGGGGTATATGCAGTACAAATGATGCAGTTTGGGTGCGGAAGATATGCCCAACTTATATACAGGGTAGGAAAATGTAGGCTTTACATGTCCTTTAAGGAACTCTGAGTTCAGAAGCAGAGTTAGAGAAGGCAACTAGAGATCTAGAAGGATGAGTATGCAATAGTAACCTTTAGACTTTGCCAGTAGAATATCATTGGTTACTATGGTGAGTGCAGTTTCAGCTGAGTGTGTTGGGTGGATGCCAGATTGCAGGGGGTTGAGAAGGGAGTTGTGAGTAAGATGCTGAATCAGGCATTTGTAAACAAGCCTTTAATGTGGATGCGAATGGAAAAAGGAAACTGGACGATAGATAGACAGCAGGAGAGCTGGGATCAAGGGAAGGTTTTTTGAGAATAGGATTGATTAGTAGGTAAGTGCAGGAGATAGTGTATCAGAGATTGAATAAAGGAGGCGAGAGGGTATGGGGTAAAGGGAGCAGGTTGTGGGTTTTGAGTAGACTAGAAGTTTACCAACTTCAGGGGATTGGGTATGGGGCACTGTAGAGTCTGATGAGGAAGGGGCGAGTCCTGTAGGGTAGGGCGGATTGTGCCTAGGGAACACGTAAAGGGATTGGCATGAACAGGGAGATGTAGGCGTGGTCAGACTGGGACAGGTGCAGAACAGGATGGAGAGTGTGAAGATCAGGACTGGACTAACAGGATGAAGAGGGCAACGACTCGGGACAGTTATAGACTGGATGGTGCAGGAGTGGAACAGGAACAGACTGATTGGGACAGGATGGTGCGGGCGCAGCTCATGGGGACTGGATAGCAGGAGAGGACTGGATAGCAGGAGAGGACTGGTTCGCAGGAGAGGACTGGATAGCTGGAGCAGAACAGGATAGCTGGAGCAGAGAACACGATAGCTGGAGCTTAGAGTTGGAGCAGAGAGCAGGAGCAGAGAGCAGGAGAGGGCTGGAGCAGGGAAGGTGAAATGCAAGGCAGAACAGGAATCAGGAACAAGCAAGGTTGGTACCTGGTTAAGGCAAGGCAAGAAGGACAAGGCAAGGCAGGAAGAACAAGAACAGGGCAAGAGCTTGAGCAAACTAGTCAGGGGCAATGCCACAGTTCTAGAGGCCAATTAATGCTCCAGCAAGGTGTGCTCGGAGGGCTGGCCTTAAATAGGGCTGAGTCAGCCCTGTTTGGCTGACTGCAACAAATCAGGCTGCTGCTGGGCTGGGGCTGCAGAGGCAAGGAAACCTATATTGATATAGTGATCCCAAAGGTCCCTGGCTTGAATCCCAGCAGAGCCTGACATTAGTGTTGTGGGGTGAATGAGTGCAAAGTGGATGTGAGTGGACTGCACATTAGTCTGACATTGTTGTCAGACGGTATGCTCAGTCTAATGAGATCAATTTTTTTATTAAAGAAATGAGCAAGATCTTGGGCAGTTACATTAATGGGTGGAGGGGGCATAGTAGTGAGTTAAATGTGGCAAACAGTTGCTGCGTTTTAGAGGACAGAATGGAGATTAAAGAGGAGAAGTACTGTTCTGTAGCTATTGATAATGTTCGATTGTAGCAGAAGAGCATGAATTTGAAGTGGATAAATTCAGGATCAGTTTGTGACTTTCTCCACCATCGTTCAGTTGATCTGGTACATCTTCTGAGCTATGGAGTTACACTAGTGTGCCAGGGTTTGGGTTTAGCTGGTTGGCTGTGGCAGGTGGTAGAAGGAGCAAGGGAGTCGAGAGCTGTTGAAAGAGCATCATTCTAGCGTTGCCTTATTTAGACAGGAAAGATTGTTCAGATGAGAAATGAGTTGTGCTGATAATAATTGTTGTGGATCAAATGCGTTAAGGTTTCTGTACATGTGGGTGGAGAGAGATGGTTGTGATAGTGTAGGTGAAAGTGTTATCTGAAAGGACAGTAGGTGAGTAGGTGATGGTCAGATAGGGGGTAGGTAGAGTTAGTAAGGTTGAATGGGTGGCACGAGTGTCAGAATATAAGATTAAGAGCATGACACTCAATGTGAGCTGGTGAGTTGGTCCACTGAGAGAGTCGAAATAAAGTTGTTAGAGAGAGGAGCTTAAAGGTAGCAGGAGAAGCAGAGTTGTCAATGGGAATGTTGAAGTCGCCTAAAATGAGAGCAGTTGTCTCACTGGAGAGAACATATGGAAGCCAAGAAGCAAAGTAATCCAAGAAAGTATAGTAGGAACCTGGGGGGGGGCGATATATGACAGCAACACGCAGAGAGATTGGAGAAAACAAACGTATGCTGTGGACTTCAAAAGAAGTGAAGGAAAGAGAATTTGGTGTGGTTAGATTTTGAAACCTACATTGGAGGGACAGAATAAATCCTACCCCACCACCATGACAGCCATCCGGTCTAGGGGAGTGACTAAGTGAGAAGCCTCCATAGGAGAGGGCAGCAGGTGAAGCAGTGTCTGTGGGAGAGAGCCATGTTTCAGCGATAGCCAGAAGGTGAAGAGATTTGGATATAAAGAGATCATAGACTGCTGTGAGTTTATTGCTGATTGACCATGCATTCCAGAGAGCACACGAGAAAGGTAGATCTGGCTTTATGTTAATAAGGTTTGCAGAATTAGAAGCGCATAAGGTGATTGCAGGAATGAACGAGTGAGAACACGGTTTAGGGAGATCTCCCCAGCTACAAGTAACAGTGATAAAGAAAGTGATACAAGATGTGAACTAGATTTGACAGTGCAAGCATTATATTGTTTCATGGGTTGAGAGGGTTTAAGAGAATTAACAATACAAGACAGAGTGCTTAGGTTGAGAGAGGGTGATGGGATCAGCGAAGAGGAGATTACAATTTCAGGATAGCTGATGGATATTGGAGTGCAGAGGATATATTCAGAAGTATAGAGGAGACAGAAAAAAGGGCAATCAAATTAAACATAGCTTATCTTGTTGAGAAGGGATGTCATGTTGAGATTCCCAATGCTTGCTAGGAGTTTTCAATTCAGCTACTGATCCAACTGCTGTCCATCTCTGTCTAACTCTATTTGTTGTACTTAAAATGTCTTTACTTTATCTTGCTGGACTTTAAGTTGTTAGATCTGTCAATGCCACCCCTGCCAAGCTTCCCCTAAAGTGAATGTCCTGATATACAACAGGGGAGTAACCTGGATGAGGGTGGGAAGTTCATTAATTATGACAAGTTTGAAGATACAAGAATCTCCTAGTCTGGTTATCTAACAGAACATTAGTAATTAAACAATAAATAGGACTGAGCCAGATGTGGCAAGAATTTGGATATACCAACTCTTAACTCAAGCAAGTAGGAAAGTTGCCAGATAAAATTAAACCAATATAACATTTAACACATACCCCCCCCCCACAACTTAATAATTGGCAAAGGTAATACAAAGTTTTGCGTCTGATTTGAATGGTGAGTTGCAGAGCTGACTTAACAGGACTTAGACATACCCCACAATTGAATAATTGGCAATGGTAATACAAAGTTTTGCAGCATTTCTTTATATATCTGTAACCTTAGTAAGAGGAGGTGGTGGGTCAATAAACAAATAATAGACAACTAATGTATTGGGCCCAAGAAGTCTACAAAGTACTAGTCTAATTAGTTTCAGCCGTTGCATTTAATATTCACACATACAGTACTTGTGCACCATTCCATAACGTTGAATGGCACACGTGGAATCATTTAGCACCAGTGATAGACAAATTCACTCACTAGGCGCAAATTTGCGTCAAATTCCTGCGATTTCTGCTTAAATTCGCAAAACGCCTGCAAAAATTTGCCTGCTAAAAGATCCACTTGTAACTAATTAGTAACTGATATCCCAAGCACTGCCAAAGCTTTACAGATTATTCAAAGCTATTTTTTATAATAAGTTTATGACAAGGATTCCCCACAATAACGTTCTTTGATCACTCACAGGCTTGCTAAAAATCTGTACTGTTGAGGATCACCAAAAAAAATTATTTTGCCTTATTATCTCTGTTCTATCACAAAACAATGATAGATTGTATAGTTAAAAAGATTCTCTTGTGATTTTTGTGTTGTATTTTTTATTACTAAATTAAACTGTGTACAAACAATTTACTCTACCATTTAAAATGTTACTCCTGAATTTTGTATCTGTAATACTGGTGTGCTGACTTCACAATGGAACTGCTTTCAGATAAGCTACTATTTCTACTGCTCAACATAGCTGGATGAGTCATGTTTGGGTTTGTTCTGCTTGTGTTTTACAATTTAGAGCTATTCTCATTTACATTTCAAATATTTTTGAAAGTAAAGATTAGACAGCAAACAGTGAAGATGAAAAGCAAAGTATTAGGTTAACATTTGTGTATTTAGGATTATACAGGTAGATCTATGTAGATATGCATAGTAAAAGGAATTGTACACAATATACAATTCCCTCATGCTTGGAGAGGACTGTTCTGGCAATAATAAAAATAAGTCACTACTTTTTATTTATAGACTTTACAGTACTTCCCATTCTCGGTTGTAATATGATATTTTAAATAAAGTCAAAAAGGCAATAATATTAAACATACAGATGCAGTCACTTGGATTTGTAAGCTAAATGCATCATGACTCAGGGCTAATTGAAGAAACTGTGTTATCTAAAGTTATCTTAACTCATTTAATGCATTTAACCTTTTCATTAGCATACCAAAGCACCATTGTGTTCAATGGTGAACTCTTTAATTGGATGGGATGCTGTGACACAATATTCTGTGCTAAGTGGTATAAATGGGATAGATGAGTTAAGTCGCGACGCATTTAATTACAAATCCAAGTGACTGCATCTGTAGCTTATATTGTTTAAAGAAGCAATGATGAGCAGTGATGTCATGTTAAGATTTCCAATGCTTGCTAGGAGTTTTCAATCCAGCTACTGATCCAACTGCTGTCCAACTCTGTCTAACTCTATTTGTTGTACTTAAAATGTCTTTACTTTATCTTTACTTTTTATTTATAGACTTTACAGTACTTCCCATTCTCGGTTGTAATATGATATTTTAAACAAAGCCAAAGGTGCTGACTTGTCACACTTGATGTACTTAATGTTGACTTACTGCCCTTTTAAGTATTTTTGTACAAATTTCAAGTAGCTAAATTACTGTGCCACATACTTACCACTGCTAAACACTGAACAGACAATACTTTTATTCTAGCGCTGCCGACAAATTAAGTGATTTCATGGCATGGATTAATCGGATAATTATTATTCTGTTTTTGAAAGTATAATTGAATTTCAGGGTTAAAGGAAAAATTAGATTGCAGGAAACACATGTGAAGAGAATTTCTTGGCCACATACTGTTTTCATGCTATTTAAACAACACCTTCCACATTATCATTGTGGTGTTTCAGTGAAGTTTAACAATACATGCTATTTAAATCCATATTAATGTGCAAATTAAAATGTGTAAATACTGTACAAAAGGGCTGGCTTTTTTTACAGACAATGTGGCTAGATGATATATTTCATAAAACACAAAATTAAATAAAAGAGCCTTGATTTAAACATAAACTTGATAAAATACAAATGATATATAATTACTGGAAATATGATTTAATGGGCACAGTTGAACATCAATGGACTCTGCACCACCTAAGTCACACATTTGTTATATGTGTTAATGAAGCTGGTCATGCAGAGGAAGTTTTAGTTGCACGGTCACACCAGAGAATCTATAAATGATTTAGACACATTCACATACCAATATGGTTACCCACAGTTGTCTAACAAAAACAAAATCCAAAGTTAAAGTTTTCAAATACTGTAAATGCCAGATCAAGCTTCTTAAGATTCTCATCAATCAAATGTTCTCATTTATAAAATTGTTTTTTCATTTCATTTCCCTGTTTTAGCTAGCCTAATCTTTCAGTCAATTGTTTAAGTACCATTGAGAGTACTATGATATGAGATATGTCACTTTTCTATTTAGAATGTTTTTATTCTAACATAAAGTACTTCAAATAACAATTATTCATCTTGTTCTTGGTGCTAAGTGGTGTTTAGTCCAGTATATGTAGCCTCTGTGCTTTTACCAGTCCCATATAAGTAGCTTCCATGCTTTCCATATTCAGTGGTTTGCCTAACCAACTAAAACTCATGACCAAATACCCACCCCATTTTCTAACAACGTGCCTAGAAAAAATTACCCCTTACCACCTGCCTTATGTTGGAATTTTTTGTTGGCCACAGCTTTATTACAAGACATGAGCAATAACAATACATAACCACAAATAAAACTAACAGGTATATAGTAACAGTGACAGTGATATAACATTATCCTAATAGTAATACTTAGCATCTGCAAGGTCCTTGGTAATGGACCAAAAATAAGTGCATGACAATCATGCCACTTGTACCCTTCAGCATGGTAGGCACACCAGATTGCATGTTTTAACCAATGTAACATAACACCTCCCAGAGAGGAAACATGCAACCATGTCCCACTGACAAACTTGGGACTTCCTAAACTTCACGCTGCCAACAAACTGGCCACCCAGCTATGACAAAAGGTTATCATTCTTGAGACTCTAGCCTAACTATAATGTCTAAATACTCACCATTAGTGATGGGCGAAACGGCCGCGTTTCGCTTCGCCGAAAAATTCGCGAATTTCCAGAGAAATTTGCGAATTTTTCGCCGATTCGCGAAACGAGTCGCGCGTCGTTTTTGACGCGCGCCGCGAATTCGCCCCTGGCGAATAAATTCGCCCATCACTACTCACCATTCTTAGTTGATCTGTATCCCACTAACACCAGCCACAATTGTAACAACTAGCACAATGGGTTAACCCCTGGGAGGGCAGGTGGGACTCCATTTAGTCTATCTATCCATTTACACTATCCAAAATAGATGCCTTTCCTAACTGCACTGATTCAAATTAACTACAAATCACCCCCCCCCCTTAATGTTTCTGAAATAAACCCAATTACTAATGTAGGGATGTGAAAATTAGACACCCTCACATATTTCTGTCAGGCACATTCCTTAGTATTATGGACGCCTAATGGGTCCTAATGGGGACCTTTTGTGCTTATGCAACCCCTGTAGTTCTCACAGTGTACACAAGGTGGCACTGTGTAAAAGTATAAAGGTCATGGGAACCATGCGGTCAGTGTTCATTGCTTTAGCCCAACCTTGCAGGCTGGAAGGGAATGGGCATGATCCCTAGGCGCAGAGGCCCTAGTAAAGTACAGCTATACTCTGTCATAGATCACTCTAGGAGTGATAGCTAGGTAACTAGTTGAGCAGCTCACGCTCCGACAGGAGACTTAGAAGGATTAAGATCCTCGGGTACTCATAACCCAGAAATAGGGACTAAGTGTACAGACCTCAGGGATAGGGTTTCCCCTCAGGTTCCACTTGGTACAGCTGCTGAATTCTGGTGTATTTCTATTCATATTCAAAGCTCAACTACTGCTGACATGACCCCTTGCCTGAAGGGATCCAGCCCATGTACGGTGCTGTGAGTATTTGCTCCTTTATGCTGAATGTATCTGTATCTATGCGTGTGCTCTAGGGATGGGCGAATTTATTCGCCAGGGGCGAATTCGCGGCGATTTCCTGCGATTCGCCGCTGGTGAATAAATTATCGAAACTGCCAAAAAAATTCGGCCAAAAAAATTCGCCGCGCAAAAACGAGTCGCGCGTCGTTTTTGACGCGACGCGCGCCGAAAATGACGCGACGTGTCGGAAACGACGCAACCCGCGTCAAAAATGACGCGTTGCGGCGCGTTTGACGCGGCGCGTGTCAAAAACGACGCGTCGCATCGCGTTTGACGCGTCGCGTCGCGTTTGACGCGACGCGCGTCAGAAACAACGCGCGACTTGTTTCGCGAATCGGCGAAAAATTCGCGAATTTCTCTGGAAATTCGCGAATTTTTCGGCGAAGCGAAACGCGTCCGTTTTGCCCATCACTAGTGTGCTCTATATCCATGCTGTGTATCTGTTCTACACTCCAATGTGGTGATTGTCTCTATTGCTCTGCTGTTCAATAAATGCTGTTTTGATTCATTATAAAGAATCACTGGCGCCCAACTTATTTGTGCTTATCGCACATGGTTACAGTTCAACTACATCCTTCCTCCACCCCGCTGTGAGGGCTCACCCCTGAGAGAAATAGTTCATTTGTGGTGTTAATACCATTTGGTAGCTAAAACTGAATATTGTCACACCAGTTTACTATAGCGCTACACTAACACCTGCCACACAGATTTTGTCCTGCCCCAACATGAGCCCTCAATCAGCAATTTGCTGTACTGGGCTTCACTTTCTGTCGTTCCTTCCACTAGCCAATACGTCTCATCTTTGGTTTTAAAAGAGGAATTTAATTATATTGCATAATTTCGACATACCTTTTGTATCAGGCCATTTAACATTCATCAAAATATGCATTTTGTTCATCTATGAGTTGATGTCAGAGAAACTGACTAAAATCTAGCATGGCATTGTTTTTTATTTCATTTTTTTTTATTTCCTTAAATGATTCTGATGTAAAGCCCACTCACAAGGAAAAACTTTAATGCAAGGGTGTAACATTTGCCATAGGTCTATTTGCAACAGGTAGCTTACTGTATATTGGTCAACTGTTAAATCTGGATTACTAGACTTGAGAAAAAGTGTTGCCTTTTATTTAATTTCCCCATACAGATGGATTCAGTTCAGCATAGTGTCCTCTTTTGATGTGGACAAAGTTTTTATGGATTCATTGATTGTGGAAACATAATTTGGTGATATTCGGACTGAAGGTTTTTTATCTTTTGACTAATCGTTCTAAAATTTTTGCTCCATTGTGTAGGGGTGTTTGAACCATAGAAGGTTGCTTTGCTTTGCTATACCACTCACTGGTCATTTTGGTTTTCAGTTACTGCTGGCAATCCTATCTCTACTATTTTCTTATTGCAAAATTCAAAATATCCCTGCATATCCATGTTGGAAACAAGAGGAGACATCCTTACCTGTAGGGATATGTTGCCATGTTCATTCTGGGGAGATACAACACAGTTCACAGATGCACCACATGCACAGATTCTGATGAAAACATGCTAAAATTTGCAATTAAATATAAAAATGTCATATTGCTTCTTGGTGTGTTTCCATTATTATGCCAACTACCAAGTCCATACAGCTTGTTGGAGATATTTAACTACACAGCTCTATTACTCAGCTTACAGTAAATACAGCCATTTAACTATTAAATTCTATTTGAGATATACTGGTCTGTATATATTTCTGTATCTGGCAGAAACCTGGTCTTCACAATCAGGTTTTCAGTTCTGGGTAATCAGTATTTCAGTGATCAGTGTTGGGTATGCAAGTGTACATTTCTCAATTAGTTTCCTCACAATGCTTAGTTAGGTCCTGTCTTGTTAGTGTTTTGGCACTTGGCACTGTTTGGTTACTGTAAAAATTGTCATTCATGGGTCTTTTTCTATGATATTTTCATATATGATTTTCAGGCATATTGTAGGGGACTTTAAACTAGTATTTAGGGCTAAAAGCTAATTTGATCACAAGCCTTAATAATAAATAAGAATTCTTCAGTTCATGCCTAAGGTGATTGAAGTCTACAGGATGGGGGAAATTAACCAATACTACAGTCTGATGTTTTGGAACCTGTATTTAAATAGAAAGTGCCATGGACAAAAATGGTTAGGGATTTCAAGTGATTTGTCTTTTTTTTAGATCTCCTTGCTCTTGCTGTTTCCTATGCATTCTTGTGCAGCAGGTATTGTTGCTAACAGATCCATGACCTACTTTGATATAATTAGATGCACTCGGCTTCCAGATTTGCTTAATATTATTTGCTGTTTAATTTATGCAAATTAAGGTACATTAATCTGTAGAACATGAGTTTGTGGATCCACAACAATTCCCTTATTTCAGATCAAGAGGATTCTTAAAATGATAAAGGCTCATTGCAGAATAAGTAATTGCTTGATTCAGAGGCCTTCATCTGCTCATGTGAAAAAGGACACTACTAAGTGGCAGATTTACAAAATTCACATGAAGGATTCAAAGTACGATCGAATTTTCGAATGTTTTGAAAGACCACTTCAACAGTGAATTTTGTAAATTCGATCGAATGATTCAAATGATTTGAATAAAATTTAATTCGAATATTTGATCATTCGACTGTCAAAGTACTTCCCCTTTAAAATTTCATTCGACCTCCTAGTTCACCAGATCCAAGCTACCGAATTGGGTTTACTTAATTTTGATTGAATAAAAAAAATTTGAATTGAGGTAAAATCCTTCGAATTTAATATTCTAATTCGAAGGATTTTACTTCACATCGTATTCACATGGTCAAATTTCGAATTAATTTTTTTCAATTCGATATTCGACCATTGATAAATCTGCCCCTAAATGTATTAAAACAAGTAAAACAGGAAATAAGATACATTTTGCCCAAATCTGTTTATAACAGAAACTTCTGTTACTAAAATGGTTATAGAGTTTCTGTCCATTGTTTATACAAAATGCAGTCTCTGAAAATGAATACACAGCATTACACACTTTTTATGGTGCAATGCTTGTTATTTGGTCACTGTTTTATTACAATATGATAAACAACCCCCTTAGTGTAAACAGCGCATTAATATGATTATTAGACATTGTACAATTTTCCATATTCAACATTAGGATTGGGTATAGAGTGTAGAAATGTATTGACTCAAACCTTTGGTTACAAGTTATTACACCACCCAAGCACCCTTGCTCTCCTCTCCCTCAGTCCCTGCCTGCTATGCTACCTATGTATATAGTGTTATGTATATCTATATTTTATATAATATAGATATACATAATTCTATATACATAGGTAGCATATATATATATATATACTTGTAAAGGCTTAGGAACACACTTACAGGAAAACTACCTGGGTGCTATTCAGAAGACGTGTATATCCATAGAAAAATGCTGAAGCACACCAGGATTTCTCAATCAAAAAGCTTATTTACTGGATCAACATTTCTGTCCTCACAGGGACCTTTATCAAGATAACAAAAATTTGAAAGAGACTCACCCGCCAGTTAACCATCACCAAAACCACACCCATAGTTTCAAGTGTACAGGTTAACCCGTGGTGAACCATATGATGCAGCAGATGCATTGTAAATAGTGATCTGAAAGACAAAGTGCATAGTACCATTTAGTCATAATTACTATAAATATGAATAAAGTGCAAGGAATGTTATAAATACACAAATAGAGCATAATTATGTTAAAAAAAATACTTAAAATCAGTACATTAAAAACAATATATCAATATCTAAAAAATGCATATTAGACAGGGAATTCTTTCTTATAAACCTTAACAGTTATAGTATTACATAATCTTATGAAAATGGAGTGAATGAACAGTACTCATTGAGTCCATGGAGGTTCATGGTATTTAGCATCCAGTAGACCTCTCTTTGTGAAAGCATTCAGTCCCAGTTTCCTCCCCTATTTGGTTCTGGTACTAAATCAATGCCCATAATTATTAATGTAGGTAGTCTATGGCCCATTTTTAAGAAATGTTGTGGTAAAGGTAAATCTGATTTTCCAGTTTCAAAAGCATGTTTAATTGAGGACCTGTGATTACCCATCTTTTCTTGTAGAATGTTTTGCGTCTTGCCAACATGTTATAGACCACATGGGCATGTATCATATAGATAACATGTGTGGATGTGCAAGAGATCTGATGCTTAATTAGGATTTCTTTACCTGAGTGGGGTGTCTAAAGTTTATACCAGATGTCATACATCTACAAGTAGTACACCCTGCACATTTGTAACATCCTTTCTTAAATTTACTAAGAATGCTCCCATTGTGCTCATAATATTTAACCGGATCTGTTTGCATTAGCAAATCTTTTAAATGCTGTCCTTGTTTATAACCCCACAATGGTTTTTGGTCACAGTTTGGGATAATCTTTTGTCACTCTGTAAGATGGACCAACTGTTCTCCACAATAGATTTAATTGCATGAGAACCTGTAGTATAACTATTTGTCACAATGAAATGATTCTGTTCCTTCAAAGACAAACTTTGTTGTGTTTCACGTTCCTGTGTTAAATGTTTTCGAGCCTTTTACAAAGATTTGGTTAATGTACATTGATTATAGTCCATCTGTTTAAAGCAATCCAAAGTTTCTAACAATTGCTTTTCACAAATATCCCAGTTAGAATTATTTCTTATAGTCTCTAAAAACTGTGAAAAAGGGACTGCCTTTTTAGAGCTACAGTAGGTGGATGGAAACTTGTAGAATATAACAGTGTATATCGGTGGGCTTACGGTATAGCTTGTATCCCAGGCCATTTTTTTGCCTAAAGAACTCGACAAAAAAAATCTTGGTCTAAAGATATATATATATATATATATATATATATATATAGTATATACATAACTCTTTGACAAGTTATTGCTAATCATTTTTATGGTATTTTTTATGTATGTGTTTCATATGATTATATTTTACATTCACCATAAATAAATGCAGTGATCTCTATACCAGCTCTAGCAGCAGGTCAGCTTTACAGTGTGTAGTGAAACGTTGCATTAAAATACTCAGTGGAATACTTTATTTTAAACTCATCATGTCAGTAGTGTTGGATTCTATAGACTTTAACACACTGTATTAATAAATCATCAAACCGCATGGAAGATAAGAAAAATCAAGGTAAATGGCAAATAAAAAAGTATAAAACTGAAGTATTAACCCTAGAATGTCACATTCATGTCAGCCATTAATTTTAGATTCACATATAAAAAAAGAAGCTTGCTTTTTTGTGAGATGTTGGATATGTGTTGGAATTGTATCTGTGAATTACTGTGATGGAGTCAGGCTGCCATCCTTTCTATGTTCAGATAACCGTGGCAGTTCATGACAAAGATTTCTGGGCTGCTTTCTGATAAAGATATTGATATTGAGAACCCTCAATGGATCTAGGACACATAATTCTACAGTATCAAAAAGTGTGAAGTGTGTTAAAGGTTACCCTGATTTCCGTGAGTTAAAGTGGACCTGTCACCCAGACCCAAAAATCTGTATAATAAAAGTTATTTTCAAATTAAACATGAAATCAAATTTCAATTTTTTATTAAAGAATTCATAGCTGATTTAAGCTAATTTAAAAATCTCAGCTGTCAATCAAATATTGTCTGCCACTGCTCTGTGCCTTCTGCATTGAAATCCATTTTTCAAAAGAGCAAACAGATTTTTGTATATTTCATTTTGAAATGTGACATGTTTCTAGACATATTGTCAATTTCCCAGCTGCCCCAAGTCATGTGACTTGTGCTCTGATAAATTTCAATCACTCTTTACTGCTGTATTGCAAGTTGGAGTGATATCAACCCCTCCCTTTCCCCCACCCAGCAGCCTAACAAAAGAACAATGAGAAGGTAACCAGATAACAGCTCCCTAACACAAGATAGCAGCTGCCTGGTAGATCTAAGAACAGCACTCAATAGTAAAAACCCATGTCCCACTGCATACTATTCAGTTACATTGAGAAGGAAAAATAACAGCCTGCCAGAAACCAGTTCCCTCCTAAAGTGCTGGCACAAGTCACATGACCAGGGGCAGCTGGGAAATTGACAAAATGGCTAGCCCCATGTCAGATTTCAAAACTGAATATAAAAAAATCTGTTTGCTCTTTTGAGAATGGATTTCAGTGCAGAAGTCTACTGATGCGTTTAAAAAAAAACATAACAGTTTTTCCCATGACAGTTTCCCTTTAATGACTAATTCTTTACCTTCAGATAGGCAGGTTGTAGTTTAATCTGAACTGCTGACACTGCAGATTTATCTGACCTGAAACTACCCTTTATAGGTCTTGACCAGATTTAGATTTTCTTGCATAGGCAAACAAATATCATCTACCTATAAGTTTAACTACATTACTGATCCCATGCTATTACATCACAAGTTTCCCAAATCTTCTGCAGGGTGTAAGAAGAAAACAATTAAACAGGCAAAGCAATGAAATGATATCCTACATGTAAATCTATTGCAAACATAACATGTTAGTAATAAAAAATGTTCCTTGATATAAATCCAGTGCACTCATTCACTTTTTTTATTGGTTCAATAATATTTGGAGGATTTTTACCTATAACTAGTGATGGGCGAATCTCCCCAGTTTTGCTTCGCCGAAAAATTCGCGAAATGAGTCACGGCACGCTTTTGATGCGTGTGTAGCGTCAACTTCAGCGAGTCGCGTAGTTTTCGACGCGGGTCGTGTCTTTTTTGACGGGCATCGATTCGTTTTCGGCGCGCATCACGCCGTTTTCGGTGAATTTTCGCCAGGCGAATTTCACTGGCGTTTCGCGAATTTATTCGCCAGCGGCGAATTGCGGGAATTTGCTGCAAATTCGCCGCTGGTGAATAAATTCGCCCATCACTACTTATAACAAACTGCAGCTGTCAAGTAGAAAAATCAATTAAAACTAAGTTCCATTAACTCTTGGACTTGGTTTTGGTATTTATTAATTTTTTTAACTTTATTGAGGCTGCTCATGCAACTGTAAGCAGCTTGAAAGTGTTGCTGAAATATGGCTTCTGGGACAGTAGTAGTAGTAGTTTGAGGGTAAATTTATTTTCCGTCATTCACTTTAATTTTTAGGTTAATGAATACATGGTAGGCAGTTTAAATACAATTATAGTCAAAACTGAAAAAGTGCCGCAAATAACTAATCTTGATAAACTCACCAAGTTGAAACAGTGTCCAGGAGGAACAGGCCCACACCCTCAGATTGGGGGGCAGATGAACCAACATACTATTGAAGGGGTCTTCAGGCACACTAGAAACTCCATGGGGCAATAAGCATAAAGTAAAAGATTATTTATTTCAGTTTAAATGAAAAAATAAACATCTTAGTCATAGGCTAAGGACTTAGTGGCATGAAAATTGTAGGGCCATTAGATGTTAATTTTTAAAATTTAAACTGAAATAAATAATTTGTTACTTTATATTTGGATTTTCTAGTGTGCCTGAAACCTCCTTCAATAGTATTGTAGGCAGTATAATGTACATAAATCATGGCCATAATCTGTTCTTTAATATAGAATATAGAATTATTTAATATAGAAGAAGATAAAAGGTTTATTAATAGTGTAGCATCAAGCAAATCCACCACACAATTGCCAACTTTATATATTTCTGTCTACTACTATGAAAGCTGTATTTACAAAGATGGATTTAGATTAACAACAGGATTGTACTGTTCTCTGATTTGCCACATTATGTGGTCTGTCAGACTTGGCCATTAACCTGTATATACAGTATAATATTTATTTGACTCAAACGTATTTAATATATGAACATATGGTCATTAGGGCTGTATTTAAATGTGGTGATAAGAAAGAAAAAAATATGTAGCATTAATTTTTACTTAGAACTTTATTAAGTAAGCCCTTATTATTGGTACTACCCCAAACACAAACCTTTACTGCCAAGCAGGAACTCTCTATAGGCTATGCCTAGATACTGAGCTTCCAAAAATAGTGCTCTCATTATGTACTTAGCTTTGAGATGTCCATTTCATCCTTATGTATAAGGTGCTGATCAAAAAGAACTGACATTTTGCACTCATCATAAAGAGTGCACTGAAGCTGCTACCTTCAGTGGATAAAAGATGTTGAAGTTGGAGTGGATAACAGATGAAGTAACATCATGATAAGCTAAACAATGACACATTGACCTAATGGAATAATACTGAACACTTTCAAGACCATGTGATTTAACTATACATTAAAATTTGAAATGCATGAACTAGTTGACAGAAGACAGAATGTGATACAGAAATAAATTGTACACCAAATAACACAAACCTTTTTTTTTGTGTTCCTTGAGAAATCTGCCACTATATAGCAAAACAATAGCAATGCCACAGAGTTTTTGTTCTTTAAATCTTATTGTTTAGCACAGGAATTTTTGAAAATTACACGCTTTACATTTTTATTTACTCTTTGATGAGCAATTATTTTATGTTGTACTGGATCTAAGAGTCCTTCTTTACAATAAAACCTTGGAATGTGTTATTCGTCATCAGTGTAATTCATGTAAATACAATTTGTGAGCTAAGTGATGATTTTAAAAAGAATTTTTTCTGGCTTGAGGATGCATGTTTCCAAAACCTTGAAGAATCTGATTTCTGCAAACACAATATATCCAAAAAAATACAAAATAAATACACAAAAAAGGGTTCTAAAGAACTTTTGTTATTTCATTTTCACAAACTCCAGAAATGTAAAATAATTATGGTTGCTTTTTGGGATTAATTGCAAACAAATGTCTTGTTTAATGGAAAAAGGGTTGGTGCAAAATTGTGTAGGTAGAGTGTGCAATCTGTTCCTTGAGACTACTTAATCCTTATTAACCTGCTTACCTTGCGATAGACAAAGGTTGCTATCTATCATTGGTACACTGAAGGACCACAGGCTGGCATGTTGTGGAGAATGGAAAAGTTTGTCAAATCACAGCCTCTGACTCACATGGAAGCATGTTTTGACTCACATTAGTTTCTTGGCAAGTCTATTTCATCTATCAAAGTCTCAGGCACCAAAATTAGATGTGATTTCTGTGAGTCAGGAACACCATGTGCCTGAAATTATGTACATCTATATTGGCAGTCATAACTAACATTTCAAATAGTGTATTATTGATTATTACTCATTCAGGACATCAGTAAACAAAGTTTGGGAAGCTTGCTTTTTAAAAGCACAAATCTTCCATGAATAATCCCTGAGGACTTTTGACCAGAATAACAGGGTTTCCATCATGGTACTAATAAGACAAATGTCATCTTTTGCCTTTTGTGTGAATATTTGTTTTTACTTCTAAAGACACATTAGTTATATAGGGTTGAAAAAAGGCAACATCCATCAAGTTCAACCCCTCCAAATGAAACCCAGCATACACACTCCCCCTCCATACCTTAACATAAATTATATATACCCATAGCTATACTAACTGTAGAGTTTATTATCACAATAGCCTTTGATACTATGTCTGACCAAGAAATCATCCAAGCCACTCTTAAAAGCGTTAACAGAATCAGCCATCACAACATAACTCGGCAGTGCAATCCACAACCTCACTGTCCTCACTGTGAAGAACCTCCTACATTGCTTCAAATGAAAGTTCATCAGCACCGCTGATGCCATTTAAATTAATGAACATTTAGAAAACTTTCTGAAATTAGTAGTCAAGCAAAATAGGGTTAAACTGACTGTGGGGTAGAAAATAACTCATGTTCTAATTTTCTCACAGTACTTTGAATGTAAAGAAAAACACAGACACAATGCTATTAACATATTTAGTACATTATACTACTATTAACATGTTTAATAAATCACCTCCTTTATATTGTATACCTCAATAGTAAATCAATAAATATAAAGGCTCAGAAAGGGAAACAAAGTCTGTCTTGCTGCCTTGACTCCAGAATAATAACTGGACCTGTCCATGTATATTGAGGGCTAGGTGCAAGTACAGGTGTACTAAAAGGAGGAAAATCACACCCAAAGACCTCATATATGCACCCCTGGTCCGCTACAAAAAAGATGATTGCGAAAAATGTAGAGGGTAGTACTCTGGAGTACAGTGGAGATCTAAAATCAATTGTCTTTAGCAGGTATCTAATGCTAATATGCAAACAATTTACCTGTATATATATCAGTGGTTCGGTAAACATATACATTCAGTACTGATATGCAAGAAGATACACATGCAAAATAATGCTAAATCAGCTGTTGTTTCTCTCAATTGTGTGGTCTGAATCTGAAAAATGTTTAAGTAGTATTGCTACAGGCCTGACTTCTATACTAATACAAAGGCAAAGTCTACATATACCCAGTAACAGTTCTAGAACAAAAATGCATACATTGTAGATATTGTACAGACAACTACATATTTACTAAATACAGAAAATCTGTTATTTTTTTCACACAATACTTTTTAATTTTTTTGTTGTTGTACATTTACAATAAGTGGTTTATCCATTCCCACAAGCCATCTTGGTTTATACACTAAAATAATAAATTATTTGTTCAAACTCTTTGTCTTTCTGTTGCTTTAGCTGCTTGATCACTGCAATAAAATTGTCTGTTCTTCACGTTCTTCATATGTTTTGCAAATGGTATGGGTGATCGGATACACACAGAGAGGCTCTCTCTCGCTCTCAGCCCCACAGCAGGAAAAAGTGATTTTGCATGATTGTCAGGAAATGAAAGAAATGAGCCCAGCTCATATTGTCCAAGGTAGTCTGAAAACTACTACTTCCCTTGCAAAGATGGAACAATAAACCTCTCCAGGGTGTACATTGTTGGTCTATAATCGTATGCCTCAGGTATGTTGTGAGAGAACAATGGCTCTAGCTACAACCACCTCTAAAGAGTGATTAGAACTGAGAAATGATCACCTGGAGTGTCTCATTGTGATTATATAAAATTGAGCCTTGTTAAAAAGTTTCAAAGAAAACATCAAAATCTTTTTTTTCCTTATGAATCATTGCATACTTTTCCCTAATCTTCTTTCCTGATGTGGCTTACAATGTAAAATGGTTACAAAAGTTAGAATTGTTATGGTTAGGAAATGCCATTCATACAATATTACTGATGAACAAATAATGTCTGATGACATTTTACCTACAGCATTTTGTGAGAATGCTTCAAATACATTTAAGATTGAGCAGTACTTAACAAAGACATTCTGACCTAATCTACTAGGCCATGATCTCCCCATCACCAATATTATATTGTGAGGGTGTGATCTTGTTAGCTGGATCAACACAGGAAAATAAGTTCAGAATAATCTCTTGGAGGGAAGGGTGAAAAAACAGAAGTTTAATCTTTTAGCTTTAATTACAGTATATGATAACTTCTGCAACCTTAAATTGTCAGCTTTCCATATGTAATAGTGAAATTGTGACAATATGTATCTTTAATAGTAATTTTAATAAAATATATATAAAATGGAAAAATTGGGCTGACCACTATGCTATTTTAAACCATTAAGTGGGATGCCCCAATGAGGCTGTGGTCACACAATTTATACAAAGAAAAAAGGCCTCAGCACTGACCTTTTATCAACATATTAAGTATATTAAAACATTTTGTGCATTAAGCTACCAAAAATTCCCTCCCCTTTAAACAAAACAGCAATTGTTTGTCCAAATATTTCAATATATTAAAAGTGGCCAACTTCATCAAATTCCTCCCTGGTCTGGCCAGTTCTACACTCCATTTTCATCTGATTTATTAATCATTAATTCCACTACTTCAATATACATTTTACTCAGGGACTAGGTTTTACCTGCAACTTGCTTTCCAAGGTTAAAACTCCCAAATGTTTTCCTTCTTATTCGCAACTAGAATCACCTGACAGTATGGGAACTACAGCATGGTGCTGGCCTCTGCTCATGTATAACAAAAAAGAGAAACCTGTGCTCACCTCTAAACAATAAATATACAATAATTTACATACACACAGGATTTCCAAAATACAGTATTGTGGTTTATTGTACAATATTCCATTCTTCAGGAACAAATAACATTAAAAAAATGATATATTTATATAAGCAAAAAACGGCAGCACTCCAAGGATTTTAAATGAAAGTTCAAAGGTGAAGAAAAAGCAGTTTTATTAGAATCCAATGTTTCATTTCCTATCTGGAACTTTCAAGGAATCCAAACCACCAACAAGTAGTGAACGCTTTAATATATATATATATATATATATATATATACTTTTTGGGATTACACCATATACCTACAGTATATTTGGATCCTATGAAGTGTAAATTCTTCCCTGAAAAGTTTGAATTTCAGAATAGTTTGCCAGTGGTTTACACCAAATATTATCTTTGCCCTCGAATATACACACTATTATTATCACTATTATGCATTTTTTGTTATTGGCCTGGCTAGTCTCTTTTTTTACGTTTGAGAAAGGTTGCTTAGGAATGTGGCTGATTACAATCAGATGCACTTTTAATATGTCAACTGCTTTCTTTGTGAAATTAAGAAGGCCATAGAACACAGCCTGCTTGAACCACAAGAGATGAGCATGTGAATATAAAATAACTAGGACAATGGTAGACCCTGCAAAATAGCTGTGGTTAGTGGCTTGTGGGAGGGTGGTGGGATAGAGGGATGAAACTCGCTTTTAATCAATGCGGTAATCAATGCCATATGTGTTGTCTGTTCTAGTTTGTCTTATTTTTCTTCCCATAACTGCAAACTCACTTTTTAGTTTTCTTAGTTGAGGCAATTCTTTTAATGTAAAGACAAAAAGACTGTAATTTACCCATCAAAATTAAATGTTTCACTCACCAATTCCACTGATGATGTGCATATCACACACACACACACATATAAAAAATATATATATATATTCTACCAATATGTAACAGGTCCCACATTACTCTGTCAGAAACTGTAAAAATACAAGGTCTGAGTTAATATTAGAAAAATTTATACATTTAAAGGTTTTATGGCATTATTTTCAAAGAAGGGATCAGTCATTTTGACATATGGGTATTTGCTTAAGCATAACAGGTGTTGTATAATGTGTACATTTTAATTAAAGTAAATAAATATTGTTTAAAATGTGAAAAGAAAATTTTGTACCAATATATATTTTAAATGGGATTTAAAACTCTCTTCTCTATTCCAAGAGTTTTCCCATATTTGCCCCTTTGCTATTTTATACTAATGCATTACAATTAGTGGCCCAGCACTGACCCATATGTTTACTGTACTTGAATGTCATGCTAAAATATGCACTGGTTTGGCTGTTTAACAAACTACAGTATATTAAAAAAATAATTTCTCACCAATGTATAACTTTCTGAAAGACAAAGTAAACAGATGGAGCAAGCATCATCTAGACATGTGGCTCACCATGCCCCACCATGTCACTCAGTTTATGTAGTTCATTATCACACCTTTTTCATTAAAATGAAGTTGCGCCTTGCTATGCTGTGCTGCAATGTGTAAGCCATGGAATGTAAAGCAAAGCTTGTTTGATCTGAATGTTAAAAAGTAAAATGTTACTTGCCAACAGATCTTTAATAGTATCTATGAGTGTTTGAGTTATTCATATTTCAGAACGGCAATGCTCCTTTCTCTGCTGTATTGTTACTTACAGTATCTATATTCTGTGGCTACTGAACAGTAAGGGAACATGTAAAGCCAAGAATTATGTTCAAGGCTAACCCATGGACTGCTAATAATTGTACAGCACTATGGACTGCATAGGTGTACATTAATATATAGTATAATGAACAGTTGTGGGATTTATTATACCGAAATCCAAAATACAGAAAGTCATCTCCCATAGATTCCATTTTATAATACAATAAAACAGTACATTGCACTTGATCCCAACTGAGATATAATTAATCCTTATTGGAGGCAAAACAATCCTATTGGGCTTATTAAGGGGCAGATTTACTATGGTTCGAATTTGACGGTTAATTAATCCTCAAATTTGCCCATCGAATTTTGGTCGAATTATAACCCCTCGAATTCAAGGGGTTTTAAAGCAATTCGATTTATCTAACAATCAAATATGAAAAATTTGATCGATAAAATAGTTCGAATCGAACAATTGGAACGATTTTAACCATTTGATCTAATTTTTTTTATTCGATCTTAAAAAGCTGAAAAACCCCTATGGGAGCGTCCCATAGGGTTATACAGCAATTCAGTAGGTTTAATCTGGCAAAGTAGGCAATCAAATTCAAATTTAAAGGGCAATTGTTAAAAGTCCATAAGAGTCAGTGCTAAAAGAAGCTCAGGGAATAAGAATGCAGCAAAAAGAAAAAAAAAAAGTGTAGTGGCTTTTTTTATAAGCTGTTAAATTTCCATTATTGCCCACTATTACCATGTGGTGGTGAACTACTCTTTACAAATCACCAATACAGTATGTGCTTAAAGATGGGTACTCACAAAGGTTTAGCTTAAAATCCACTTATCAGCATGATCAAGATGTTCATGTTGGGTGCTGCTTTATGCTAGTAGAAATGTAGAACGCAGAAATATAGTGTAAAATCTTTATTGCTTATGTAAAACCTTAGACTATTGCACATTTGAGTATTTGAGTTTAAAATAGACACATCAAATCCCCTGTCCGTGTTGTCTCCCAATATGTTCAGTATTTGCGGCTTAGCTCTGACTAGCTTTGCCTCCATGCACCGTGTGGACACTTCCGGAATGCTTGGGGATGACATTGACTGCTTCTGCCTTATGCGTTTAGGTCCCACACAGGAACTTTGTCAAGGAAACACAGTGCAATGTAAGATTTCTACATACAGATGCAGCCACTTGGATTTGTGTATTAAATGCGTCGTGACTCAGGGTTAATTGAAGAAACTGTGTTATCTAAAGTTATCTTAACTCATTTAATGCATTAACGTTTTCATTAGCATACCAAAACATCATTGTTTTCAATGGTGAACTCTTTAATTGAATGGGATGCTGTGGGATAAATGAGAAATCTGAGTTTAGTTATTCTGTGTCAAACACACAATCCAAAGTGGCTTCATCTGTATTTATCAGAAGAAATTTCTTGTTAATGTGAGTTCAAGTAGATGGAGTAAGAATTCACAGGGAACGTAGTCATCAGAGAACAGGCCTCGATACCCTGATCATGTGTGGTAACTGTGTAAAAGCTTTTGACATCCATGGTGACAAGAAGGCAATCCATGGAAATATCCCCAAGATCATATAGTTTCTTTATCACATGTGTGGAATCTTAGATGTAGGATGGCATGGATATTATATATGGTTGCAGAAAAGAATCAATGAAAGAAGAGACGTATTGGTAAAGGGATCCTACCGCTGAAATGTTCAGTCTGCAAGGAGGTGCTGATTGAGATTTATGTATCTTCGGTAGCGTGAATAGGACTGGAGTCCATGGATATTCAATGGTCATGTACTTATAGGTATCACTGCTGATCCAACCTGCACTGTGTGCCATATGTAAACAGCTGTTGAGTTCACGTTTGAACTTAGAAGTAAGGTCAATTGTCAAAGGTTTGTAAGTACTGTAGATGAATCAGAAAGCAATGACAGGATTTCATCACGGTAGAATTTTTAGTTAAGGGGCACGATTACACCGCCTTTGTCTACTGGTCTGACAACTAAGTCCCTGTCATTTTTAAGAGATCCAATGGCCTCCTGTTCTGCTTTGGAGATATTGGGGAACTCATGGGTATACTGGGTGATTTTGGCGGCTTCCTTGTTCAATACCTTGATGAAAGTCTGGATGGCAGGTGGTGTGTTGGTTGGATCAAAATGCTGCAGTGTTTCTAAAATGCTCTTTCAATTTATGTTTCCTCTGGAGTTCTATCGATGAGTTCTGATGACCAAGTTCCTTGTGAATTTTTACTCAAATCTACTCACATTTACTTACAGATCTCCAGGACAGCAATGGGCAGTGCCCTGGCACCCTCATATGCCAACTTCTTCATGTTAGAATTCGAGACAGCAAACATCACACCACTACTGGGCACCTCTATTGGTCTTATTTTTGGTACATTGATGAGTTGTTTTTCTTCTGGAACATCAGCAAACAATCCTTGAAGAACTTCCATAACAGCCTCAATGACTTGGATACCCCTATCAAACCGACACTCTGTTATCACACTCACGCGTTTGACTTCCTCAGTTTACACATCTACAAACACAGGGGGGGCTGGGCACTAAGCTTTTCCAAAAACCAACAGATCGCAATTCGCTGCTACTTGCATCTAGCAACAACCTCCCGAATACCCACTCAGCTCGAACTCAATGGAAAATCATGTTCAATAGTTTCTAGGAGAGAGGATATTCATATAGCCTTCTGCAAACACAACTCAACAGGGCTATGCAACATACACAGGCCTCCCTACTTAGCAAGGTGAGATATAGCCCCAAAATCTCTGTACCAATGATTTTTACCTCTACGTATTCATTGGCAGCCAATAATTTCTCTGGATCAATTAAAGCTTATTGGCCTATGATATACATGGATGAGTCATTGTTCCTCTTCCAGGCACCAAAGCCAATGATGTGATGCATATGGGACAAGAATCTGAAAGAAATGGTAACTGATTTCAAAGGACATGGGACTGGGCAAACCAATTGGTTATTCAGCAATAAGAAACTGGGTTGCTATAGATGTCCAGATTGCACTACATGTCGGTGCTAACTAAGTGGACCAGACCCATACATGGGAAAAAGTTTCCAAATTAATCACAGATCTGCATCTCAACCTTTGTTGTGTACATCATAACTTGCCCTTGCAGGCTATACTACTTTGGTAAGACCACCACTACACTAAGAGAACGTATCAGCAATCACCGCTCAACTATTAGTAAAGCCCTCAAAGATTGTCAAACCGCACAGCCGGTGGCTAGACACTTCCACGTCCACAGCCATGGTCTTCCCACATTTAGGTGTCTGGCTATTGACCACCAACCTCACTTAGCATAGGTGATGACAGAAACAACACCCTTCTTTGCAGGGAATTGGGCTGGATCTTCAAGTAGGACACGCTGTCACCCAGAGGCCTCAATGAGTCACCACCACTGGGTTGTTTTATTTAGAACTATTCTGACATCTGATTAGGGGTTCACCTTGTATGCCCTGTGATGACTCCACAGACATTTGTATATCTTACTTCTACAGGGATTTTTATTTGGACTCATATTAACACTATTTACTTACAGTCACCGAGACACAACTCCCATTAATTTTTTGCTGTTCATATGTTATTCACCTTGCTTTCGCTTCTTGACCCACACCAATTTTTTTTTTGACCCATTGGTTTAGGACACATGTAAGCGACTCTTTGCAATTGCTGCAAAGCTGGGAGAATGTTGCTTTATCTTAAATTACTGATATGTGGGTTGGAACAAACGACGAACACAATTCCCTAATGACCCTATGCCACTGCCTGCTCATATGGTATGGTGCTATCTGGAGGTTTGATCCAGCTTTTAGCACTCCCCTAGTGTATACAACACTGGAATAACCTACAATGCATATGTCTCGGTATGAGGGGAGCACCTCATTCATGTTGCCCATGCCTGATGTATGCCAGTCGGCAGCTCGTCCACCTCTACTGTAACAGATACTGGAAAGGGTACCTTGTTGCCATGTATACTTGCTTCCCTATGACCCCTGATTGGATGTTGATAGATGTGCAGGAGCTGGCCTAAGTATGGTTGACAACATATAGGAGCCCATTGTTACAACCAGAGGGCCATTTTGTTCTCACAGGTGTATTTTTTTACAACTATGATGTCATCAGCGTGGGTGGACTCTATAATCACTTAGCCTCTCTTTGCTATATATGTTGAACTCTTAAGGTGGACATAGACGCACAGATAATATCGTACTAAACACATTTTGGTACGATATTCGGTACCTGTATGGAGGGAAATGAGCTGACCAATATCGTCAGAATATTTAGATATCAGTCGGCTGGTTGATCAGGCTGGACAGAAAATTTTTATTTGAGGCCTTTGAAGGACCCTTAACATCGACCATTGTTAGAGCTGAATCCTCAGATACAGGTAGAATTCTATCGCTTCTATCTATATATATATATATGACGATTCAGCTCTATACATGTGTTGAAATGAAAAATCTTTCTTGGAAAGATCTTTTCCGAGAAAGATCGTAATTGTTATGTAGGTCTATGGCCAGCATTACACTGCACTGTGTTTCCTTGACAAAGGTTCCTGTGTGGGACCGAAACGTTAGATAAATAAACCTTTTTTCCTTTTGTCCATTGCTGTTTAAATCCTGTGAGTACCATCAATTTACACATTGTATCCATTATCATCCACTCGTTCATATTTGAGAAATGGGGGGGGGGTCTAAAAATGCCAGAATACACAAATAATTTGATTGGAAACTACCCTTCCTTCTCCCCACTTCTGACAAATTTTACATGCATGTGTTTGGCGAGGTTACAGTAGAGACTGAAAAACGGTTAAGCATCATGTCTGCAGTTTATGATGCTTTCCCCTATGATGAAATGTAAGCATATAATCTGTATTGTGCCATCATGCTTAAATATGGATACCATGATGCTTGTGATAAAAAAAATGCATGTGCTCTCAAACATTGTATATTTATTGTGTGATGGTGATGGCAATATTTCATTTAAGCTCTGCTATTAAGTGTTACTGCTTTCTGAAGACTGTTTCCATATGTGTCTGTGGCATTTCTCAAGTCAACTAATTAAAATGTATTCTTTGGCCTTCTCTGTCTAGTTCATTCATTTGGAGAAGTCCTATGAATTAGGACGGCATTTCCAGTAAACTATTTTAAAGTGTGTGTTTTATTTCTATCCAAATGGATAATTGGACCCAAATGTAAAAGAGATCCATGTGAAGATACGACTTTTAATGAAGGGCCAAATTTAGCAAAGTTTTAATGGGCCTTTGCAATTTGAGAGTTTGGATCTGCCACAACAGCAGAATGTCAGTGCAGCTCCTAACATAAGTAGGTGATAAAAATAACATTATTTCCTGTCAGTGAACATGAAGGTTTTGTGTTTTTCCCTTTATATCACAGTCATTAAGAATGTTATCACAAAAGAAAAAAAAGGGATAGTGGAATGCATGTATTTACATGGAATTATGGAATTACATGTAAATGCTTCTGCTACTTACTATATATGTGGCTGATCCACTCCACAGTGCTCACTGCAATATGGTTTTTATTAGTCAAGTGATACAGAGAGGACCATTACGCTACTGTTTTCAGTTTTGAAGCTCAAATTTGTTGTCCATTTTATATGGATATCCCGTGTGGTTCTTTTTTGGTTTATACATTCTAGATGCATTCCATAACAGGGCTGGCATTTATTGCTTTGTATTGGATTGTACTGATTAGCTCACAAATTACTATTTGTTATTTTTATTGTTAGATTTGTTATTGCTATCTGTTGCTTATGTCACAAACAATTCATAAACTGTATCATGATCTGTTACTATATTAACCCCAATGTGTAATGAAAGGTACTAATTTTGCTCTGGTATAGTAACCCAGGGGTCCCCAACTGCCAGGCCATGGGCCATTACAGGGCCGTGGACAGTCCTTTACTGGGCCACCGAGACTAGCCTTAAATTAACGAATCGTGCCGAATTTGGAATGGACGGCGGCACGCTGGATTGGACGCCGGCGCACCAAATTGGATGCCGACCCCCATCCCGACTCCTGCTGGACATCAGCAGCAAAGCACAATTTTTTGGTGGTGTTATGCCTCATCAGATAATCAGCAATACTCATTTCTTTGTTGGTATACAGCAAAGTGTATCTGTAGTGAATACAAGGTACCACCTCTACAACTGTACTCAAAATATTTTTCACACTGGACAGTCACATTCAAGTATTATTCTCAGAAACATCAAACATCAACACTTATGTATTTCAAATAAGACACCCCCTCACATGTTTGATTATCTCTGCTGAACAAGATCACTATAAAGACCATTCTAAGTCATCTGACGATTGCTAAGTCATTTAGTCATCATGAAAGACCATAAATTTTATGTAATTTTATGTAACTTTAGGTTTAGATATAGATACAGACAGATGTAGATCGTTTTTATATATAGCTTACATGTACATAGATTCATTATATACTGCACACCTCTATATTGTACAGAACAAAATATATTGGTGCATTATAAATATATTTTAATATTATTACTGCTAATGATAATAATAATTAAACTATTATGTTCACCCTTATACATAAATGTAACTTCAGTAAAGAATCACTGATCTGCCAAGCTTGTCTTATGAACATTAATAAAACATTTTCAAAATGACCCACAGAAAACAAAGAGCTTTACTTATTTTATCACATTTTCTTATAAAGCTCCAAAATATTATGTAGTGTTTTACCTTATTTTCAGAGCATCTATGAATTTAATTTAAAGGAGTGCAAATCAAATCCACAAATGATTGCTAGGGTAATTTGGACTCTTCAGCAGTAGTTTCAGATTGCTGAAACTACAAACCAGAGAGGTACTGAATAAAAAGCTAAATAACTCAAAAATCACAAATAATAAAAAATGAAAACCTATTACAAATCATCTCAGACTATCACTCTCTACATCACTCAAAGATGAACAACCCTTTTAAGTTTTGAACAAAGACAAGATAATATAAAGGAAATGTATATAACATAACTCTTCTAGTTCCCTCATTAATGATAAGGGATCAATATGGGTATGGCCACCCTTAGACTACCAACTACTGTAACTCTATTATATTTTACTGCATGTGGAATCTTATAGATAATACTCTTACATCAATAACATTATGTATCAGCTCTTAAGGCAAACTAAGCACTCTGGCCTTCTTGTGCCATTGACTGTCTATATATTTTTGTTTATTTCATTTTTAAGGAGGGTATTTTTGTTTACATACCTGCCCACTTGCTTTAGGTAATTAGTAAGTATTGTATCTTACAAATATGCCAGCTGTCTGAGGCAGAAATGATAGGGCCTTCATTGAAATGCTAACCTTTTATTACAGAATAGTTAAAGATGTATGTATTTGTGAAATGACAACAATAGCAGTATTCTTTAATGCAGGGATCAGGAACCTTGGCTCTCCAGCTGTTAAGGAACTACAAGTCCCAGAATGCAATGAAGGAGTCTGTCATGATTCATAAAGGCAAATGCATTGTGGGACTTGTAGTTCCTTAACAGCTGGAGAACCAAGGTTCCCGATCCCTGCTTTAATGTATGTGCATTTTAACCTGACAATTAGCTATGGAAATTCCATAAATAAAGATGAAGCACAATAATTTCTTTGAATTTACTTTGGCAGAAGATTAGATCATTTTTTGTTTGTTGCTGTCCAGATCTATAAAAATCACATAGAGATTATGGCCATGAAATAGTTTAGCATTTTACACTACAGTTGCAACACTCAGATCATTTGCTCTATCCAGTGAAATTGTAAAGAGTGTGAGTTTATCCTGGAAATCAATGTATTTTATCTTGTATTAAATACTTTACTGTAATGTCCAACGTGTTTGTGTAAAAGCAGAAAAGGCCAGTGCATTGCAAATATGCTTTTATTCATAGATGCTTACTGAGATATTTTAATGATGGTTATTAATTTTTCTTCCATAATTTTATTCCTCCATGAGAGTATGGAACTTATAGAACATACATAAAAGTAGAGAATTGCATAGTTACCAGTGGTTTAAAATGGTGCAGCTGCACTGCATACATTGCAGTATTATTACTATTACTAAATCAGGACATTTTAGCACAAATTTGATCTAATATGACTGCCTAGTTGCATGATCTCTCATAAACCCTATCTATTTTGGGTAAATGCCTCCAATAATTTTTTGGGTCCCCAAATCAGGACTGTCTTGGTTAAATAAGACTAATAAGGATGTATGGAAAATATGTCATAAACTCATCAAATAAATAATTTTCAAGACCAACCAGTATTATAGTCTCAGAAACACATATACAACTGGTACAGAACATATCTGCATGTGGTTGGAAGAGACTGGCTTTGTAGAACAAATTGGCACTGTACTGTCTCTGAACTTAAAGGTGTCTTCCATCCAAATACTTTTTAGCAGAATGATAAAAAATGAATTCTAAGAAACTTTCCAATACAAATATGAGACCCTTTATCTTGAAATCCAGAATGTTCCTAATTATAGGAAGGCTATATCCCATAAATTAAATTTTAATCAAATAATTCGGACTTTTAAAATAGATTTCTTTTTTCTCTGTAATAAAGAAACAGTACCTTGTACTTCATCCAAACTAAAATATACTTAATCCTCACTAGAGGCAAACAATATTATTGTTTTGTTTTTTTTTAATGTCTTAAGTAATTTACATTTGAAAAAAGTAGACGTGCCCATGTGGCATTGCAAACCTTTAACACCTGCTTGAAAGTGGTATTCATTTTTGGAGCAAACGTATTAACTTTTTCCTTAAGAAGTTTTATTACATACTGTACACTGAACACTATCACAAGCTACAAAATTTGCAATTGTTCCCTTTGCTAACATGTATTAATGATTTTTACATTAGTGACCAATATTACATTCCCCCCCATAGAATTACATTTGCAATCACTATACAAACAGTAGTTTTTGGGGGAAGGATCTCTTAAAATAAATTTTTAGGAGCTGGTTGGTTGAAAACTTTTCCATGTACTATATACAATATTATCTTATTTATTAATAAAATAACTAAAAAAAAGTCAGATCGGGAAAGAACTCAAACCAAAAATTTTTTGGATTTGATGATGAATCATTTTTTTCGGGTTATCAATAGTGATTCCCGCGATTCGCCGCTGGCGAATAAATTTGTGAAACGCCAGCGAAAATTCGCCTGGCAAATATTTGCCAAAAAAAAACCGAGTCACATGTTGTTTTTGACGCGACGCACGTCAAAAATGTGCCGCTACTCGTTTCGCACATTTTTTCGCCAATTCGCGAATTTCGCTGGATATTCGCTAATTTTTTGGTGAAACGGGGTAGATTCGCCCATCACTAGTTATCAACTGAAAACCCGGATTTTCTGGATTATCGGATGAAACCCAGCACAGACCACAATATTTTCATATTGTAAAAAGGACATCTGCCATTGACTTCATGAACTCGGCAGGTTTGAGACAGCAGTGTCTATTTTTTTCATCTTTGGGGTATAATTAATCTTTTTCACAAAAAATTTTTGTTTTTGCACAACCCTCCCCCCCACAAAAACCCTTTAGTAAATAACTCCCTTGATGTATGGAGATACAAATCCCTTATTTGGAAAATCCCAGGTGCTGAGCATCCTGGATAACAGGTCTCAAACCTGGATATGCATTGCCTTAAATATCCCTCCTGTCTCTCCCTATCTAAAGATTGTATTTGTGCTAACACAGCCATGCTTTAGCTCATGGCTTTCAAGATCAGTTACATGAAATCACTATAATAAAATGATATCAACTGCTTTCTAGTTATCCTTAACTAAGGTTTTGCTTGAGTGCTAATACATCCATGTTTAATCTTAAATCATACACATATTATTACAACATGGCTTAACATGACTTTTAAAATCACTGATATGTTAACATCCTTTTTCTGACTTTAAAATGATACCAAAATATTACAAGTATTTATTTTTTACTTCCCCTACCCCTTCATCAAGTGAAACATTTAGCAACAGAAGTTCTTTTGCAGCAGATAGTCTATGGCACTGGCTTCTATAGGTCATTTTCTGGCTATTAAAAAATGATGCTAAGACATATTATTGTTATAAGAGTTGACATTGTTTTCTTCTGTGTCATTTAGTAAAAGTGAGATTCTGCTTTCCATTTCCCCACAGCTGCTGAGCACAGGCAAATGCTCTGCTTTGGTCCTTTTGAAGACTATATTTTCTGACAGATAATTAAATATATAATTAGAGGAAGAGAAAAAAAAATCTTTAAATTAACATGCCATTTGCTCATTGCATCTTTTGCGTAGATTTATAAAAAAAAAAAAAAAAAGAAGCACATAAATGATTTAGCGGTTGTGGACCATTAGCAGTTTATAAAGCAGGGTGCCCCTGTTTGTTTATCACTAGGAATTGGCCCTACATTTATTTTGCCCAAAGCAAATTATAGTTTCAGTGTTTTTAATGCCTCAGGAGATTCTAGAAATTATTAATTGATGTTTTTCCCTGCTGGATATCATTACTCTTGACTGAAAAAAAAACTAAAGAAAGAAAGGAATAAGTAAAAATTTGCTAAGCCAACCGGTCACCAGCCGAGAAATTAGTCTCCCTGGTGCCAAGAAATATTCCTCTGTTCACACAGCAACAATTGAACAATTTTCTTAATATTTAACTGTATTCGTTTTAAATAAGCTATGTTCTGCAGTTCAATCTCTCATGGGAACTCATATCCTTCTTATCAATATATATGGACACTTAAACCTTTCTCTGTTAATTATTGGTACTTTGACATTGAAGCAGGGAATAATTACCAGTTTGGAAGTCACACACAATACCTGTGAGGGAAATATTGCCATCTTCATAGTGTCTTTTATCTTATCTCTGATTTTTGTGTATGTGTGCAGCAATCTGACCTTGGAATTGATAACCTTGGCTGTCCTCATTTATGGTGACCTTGGTGTTTCTTTTGCAGAGAGCTGAGGCATAGAATACATGCAGGTAAATCTGAATACTTCAGGGCATTTAATCACCCTCCCTGTCGCCTTTAAAATCACTTTCCCTGCATTATGCAAGTCAGCATATCCATGCACTTTAATATACATGAAGTTGAGGGAGGAATATTTTTCACTGAAGACTTCTATGGCCATTACTGCTGTGTTATTTTTTTTCATCTGTCATTCTCTTTTCCAAAAGTAAGCAAAGATAGTGGCTGCTTTTAATCAGAGAAACACAAGTATTGGATATTTGCTTCCCTATCTTAGTATCCCACATTTCAGCATGTTTTATAGCAAAGGCCTTCCCAATACAAGTGCTGCTTTGTTGGCCTTTCATATACAATTTAGCAATATGAACTGTTTGTGCAGGATAGGTAGATTGGCTTTAGCATATGCATTTTAGAAGACATTAGTGAGACTTACAGGTTCAAAGAAGTAAGCACAAAAACTGTTTTATAATGGGGTGTCCAACTCTGCTTTCTGTCTATATTGCTTTGGGGTGCAGACTAAAATCCTCCTTCTAGTTAAAATAAATGCTTTCATTTAGTTAGGCACCTGGCTGTTAATACCTGCAAGGACCAGGGTTAAAAATAAATCGTAGCACTCTCCTGAAAAATATGTGCAGAAATTAACACTGAATGTGTGTACAGATATGTGATCTATCATCTGGAAACCCATTATCCAGAAAACGGCAAATTATGGGAATACATATTTTAAAAAGGATTTCCTTTTTCTCTGTATAAATAAAACAGTACTGGAATGGGATTTTCCAGATAATAGATATTTTTGTAATTTGGAACTTCATCCTAAAGTCTACTAGAAAATCATGTAAACATTAAATAAACTAAATAGGCTGGTTTTGGATCCAATAAGGATTAATTATATCTTTGTTTGGTATAAGGTACAGTTTATCATTACAGAGAAAAAGGAAATCGTTTTTTGTTTAAATTTGGATTATTTGAATAAAATGGAGTCTAGAGGAGATGGCCTTTCCGTAATTCAGAGCTTTCTGGATAACAGGTTTCCGACTAATGGATCCTATACCTCTACCTCGAACTTTATCCTAACTAAGATAGTATTGAGGGTAGAAAACTCAAATTCTGCTTAAATTATTTCTTAGTAGATTTGAGGTAGGGAGATCTAAAATATGGAACAATTCCTTATCTGGAAAATCCCAGGTTCTGAACATTCTCAATTGTACTTTGCACTTGATGCAGGATTTTTAAGCCTGTTCAAGGTGCAGAGGGCAGCGTGGTCCTGAATACAAGTGGTTGTTGAATGAAAACTAATGGGCATGATTTTGCATCATGGCATACAGACTTAAATCTCTTCACACTTCAGATTTTACTATCCTCACAATTATTAAATACTATTAAGATATTTGCCTTGAATCTTTTGAGTTTTTCCAAGCAACCTGCTGTGCTGATTTTGTGAATACTTATAAATACATATGTTAGTATTATTCTGTGTGAAGTACATACAAACTAGTGTGTGCCATACTTTCTAAAGCAAACTCTACCCTTTTGAAATACCTTATTACATGGAAAAGAAAAGAAAACAGAAACACTTGTGCTTGCAAGTAATATTCAGAGAAAATAGAAGAAAGAGTATTGTTATGCCACTTTCAGGTTGCTAGGAGTTTTAATTTTCACATCAGGACTAGCATCATAAGTTAAATAAATGACTGATTCTTATGTAGTGCCCAATAATTCTGGTGCAGTTTTTATTTATTGGCCCAGTTTATGGAACGGTTTAGGGACATGTCCCCCAGACCTTGTGAAATTAGACATAAATCCCATTCTTTTTTATTAAAACCATCCATACCTGTTATAATATATGCCAATCATATACTGTAATTCTTTCCCCACCTTTATGTCTCAGACACAGCAATCACATTCAGTTGTATACTGCACTTCCCTAATGTCACTACACTCCTCATATTCCTCATCTCAGCTCACAATCTTTAACTGCATAGCCTTATATAACATTTTGGGATGTTGCAAAGCTTGTTGGATTTTGGCCTCAAAATATAAATGAACTTAATACCCTGAAATCACTCATGTAACTGCTTACAGACATGGTAGGCATTATAATGACCATTGTTACATGTACTTGGTCCCATCTAATATATAATTAATCCTTACTGAAGGTAAATAAATCCTATTAGGTTTATTTAACGTTTACATGATTTTCTTAGTAGACTCCCTTGTCTGGAAAACCCCAGGTACTGGGGGTTCTGGATAACATGCCCCATGCCTGTATATGGAAGCATGGTGTGAGTGTTTGTTATTTGTTTCTTTCATCCTTAAAAGCCCTGAGCTAGTAACACTGAAAGAAAAATGTAAACCTTTTAAATAAAATTAAATTGTGACACAATTCCAACAGTCCTTTCTTCTCTACATTAATTTAGGACATGTAATACTTAACATAAAAAGTAAATCTATAGTCATGGTATACCTGAAAATCCTGTGCTTCAGGATTAATCATTTTTATCACAGCACATTGTAGTGTACCATTTCTACTCACTCTGATTGCATCTTATACAAATAGACTTCACCTGCAGTTCCATAAAAAAAATGCCTGTATAAATAGAAGTCAGATATCAAGATTTTGATCACACCTAATTCAGTTGAGCCCGAAAACTGAAGCCATTTCCTGTTTTGCCCTATTGTGTAATAGATATATGCAGCAGTTTGGCCTATATCATTTGAGGTTAACGATCAGGGAGATCATGGGAAGTGATATGAGTTTCTCTTTTTTTGCCTTAACACAAAACCAAAAATACCGAATATCCTGCCTTTACCAGACACTGCATGTTTTCACCCTCTTCAAAGCAGATGTTACACAAACATGCCTCCTGTGGTTTCCATATTGTAGGACACAGTTAGACCCCCAACATCACCACTAACAATGGCAGTTACCAGACCACGGGCAGACTACCTTAACAGGTTTTCTCATCACAAGCCACTTTATATATGTGTTTTGTGATGGGGGCACAAATGTTATTCAACTGTATTATCTATCAGTTTCCATATGTTCAGCATAACAGTATGTTTTAAAACCCATGGATGACAGAATCAAACATTATTTTAAAGTACAGGTGCAGAATGCAGAATCCGGAAATCCATTATCCAGAAAGCTCTGAATAATGGGAAAGTCATTTGCATGCACTCCATTTTAATGAGATAATTCAAAATTTAAAAAATGATTTCCTTTTTCTTTGTAATAATAAAACATCACCTTGTGCTTGATCCCAGCTAAGCTATAATGTATGCTTATTGAAGAAAAAAAAAGCAATCCTATTTGGGTTTTTTCAACATTTAAATACTTTTTTAGTAGACTTAAGGTATGGTGATCCAAATCACAGAAAGACCACTTATCCAAAAAAAAAACCTCATGTCCAGAACATTCTTGAAAAGAGGTCCCATACCTTTATAGAAAGGTAAATTCTATACTAAAATAAGTAATTTTATTGTATTCAGTGACATATATTTGTGCTTGAACTCTCCCCCCTAACAATGGAAAAGCTTTAGGCTCTGTATCTATGGTTGCTTGGACAAAAGTGCAGATTTATGCTTTTCTTCTGAAAAGTGATAATTATTGTATACTCATTCTCATATCATTTGTGGAACAAAATACAATCTACTTCCTTGTTTGTAACATTGGCAAAGTATTATTTTTGCTGGATGGCCTGCATAAATACAGTAATGGCCATGTAGTAACCTTACCTATTGGAGCATACAGTGAATGTAAATCAAAAGTGATCAAAATCTGCTTTTTCTGCTTCATGCTGGTATCTGTTTGTGTGGGTACAGTCACACTGGGAAGAAGGGAATGAATTAACACTTGCATTGCCATGAGGGGGAAAGCATAAGCTGCACCATATGACAAATGCATGCTAAAGCATCCTTGGGCACAGAGCCTAACGCACCCTTTTAATTGGTAAAATATGTTTTGTTTTGTGGGTAAGATTTAGTTTTAGTTTGTGGCTACAATTTTGTTTCCATTATGGGACATTTTTACAGATATCTATGAGATATGGTTAATCAATTAAAAAAAAAGAAACTCTGCTTATTTTAAAATGTGTCCTTGATTGAGAGCTGCAAACTGCTTTAAATTGCTGAGTGCCAGAGGGTAGTGCGATCTTTACTTATTCATATTACACTTATGAAGTACATGCATTTTCCAGTATCAGAAACATGAATGCTTATTCTAAAGAACACATGTGAACATAAAAGTTCCTATACCAAATATATGATTGAGCATTTGCTTTTCCTGAGGAAGCCAAGTGGGAAAATGCTTTTGAACTTGTGACTCTGTCCAGTCAACTAGGAAGAGAACAGTGCAAAGGAAAACTGATCCCTTTGGTTTGCTGGGAAAAAGCATAGGCCTGAGTATATTTTTTTACCATGCCCAATGTCTTTATAGACAAATACAAAGGTCCTCTGCACTCAACCCATTATCAATATATTTAAGACATTGAGACATTTTGTGCATACGGCTACTAAAAATGTCTTACCCTTTAAACAAAACAGGGATTGTTTGTCCATATATTGCAATATATTTAAGCTGGCCAACTACGTCAAAGTCATCCCATATATGGTCAGTCCTACTCTCATTAAGAATTCTATTGCTTCATTATACATTTTACAAAGGGACTAGGTTTTACCTGCAACTTACTTGCTGCTTTCAAAGTAAAACTCCCAAACTTGGTTGCCCATTTATTAGACACCAGTGGGATCACCTGACTTTTGTTATAGCTCATATAGGAGCAGTGACCAGCTCCTTGTTGTAGCCCCCACCCCTCCCAACTATAGTCAGGTGATCCTACTGGTGTCTAATAAAAGGACAACCAAGTTTGGGGGTTTTACTTTGAAAGCAGCAAGTAGACTGCAGGTAAAACTTTGTGCCTTTGTAAAATGTATAATGAAGCAATAGAATTCTTAATGAATTTGAGAGTAGGACTGGCAGATATGGGATGACTTTGAAGTAGTTGGCCACCCTCTTTTTTTCTCTGTCTTCCCCCCTTCCACTCTCATCTTTCTTTCTTTGTAAAATGCTACTCTCATGACAAATGTATGATACCGTTTTACTCTGACCCAAAAAGTGGTAATCTGAGTGACTACCACCACAAATCGAGTATAAACAGTGCAACAAATATGTTGGCACTATTGAAATACATGTTGATAATAAAAATAATAATAATACTAATAATAATAAATATTTACAATGCAAAGGCGTTCATAATGTAACAACAAATAGATAATGCATGGTTCTTGATAAGTCACTTCTGTTACATGTATGTATTTTATTTTATTTTATTTCTGAAAACACAATAAAACAGTTGTATAAAAAAAGAATTAGTGGTGAGAACAACTTTCCCTTGTTTGTTATAGTTCATATAGGACCAGCTCCTTGTTGTAGCTCCCACCCCTTCCAGCTATTGTCAGGTGATCCCACTTGAGTCTAATAAAAGGGCAACCAAGTTTGGGAGTTTTACTTGGAAAGCAGCAAGTAAGTTGTATGTATGTATGTATGTATAACTTTATTTTTAAAGCGTTGTTAAGGAGTCGCAGCGCTGTACAGTGCATAAAAGTAGACAAATCACATAATAAACATATACAGAATCATAGGACAAAGAGGTTAAGTGCTATGTGGTAAGAGACATAGGGGCAAATTCACTAAAGCGCGAAACATCTATTGCTAGCGCTAATTCGCCAGTGTGACCTCATTTCACAACTTCGCAAATTTACTAACACGGACTCTGGCGAATTTTCGCTAGCGAATTAGATAGATTTGCGCAACTTCGCACCCTTACACCAGACGAAGGATCGTAAATTCGCAAATTCGCTAAGATGAACATTTTCCTGAACGTTAGCACTTACGCTAGATGTTACTTTGCCTGGTCTGACCAGGCGGAGTTCAATACAATAGATAGGAGGATGAAAAAAAAAATTTACATTTTTTCTGTCTCAAAAAAACGCTGGCGTATTTTAGCATAGGATGGTGATAGTCTGAAAAAGATCGATTTTGGGGGGTTACCCTCCTTCCCCCCTACATTTCCTAACATATGGCAACTCATCTTTACAGGGGGCACATGTAGGGCAATAGGACAACTTTATTTAATTTATTAAAGGTTTCCTGTGCTTGTGTAGTGGAATGTAGTGGCTGTAACATATACTTCTATTATAATTTAAAGTTCCAGCCGTATGCAAATTAGGTTTCGCTAGCGTAACAGTGCTCTGCTTAGTTAAGTAACACTAGCGCAATTACGCTACCATTCACCAACCTGAGCGTAAATTCGCACTTTAGTGAATTTGCGTAGCGCTGGCGAAAATTCGCCTGGTGAAGTGCGGCGAACGCTAGCGACTTTTCGGATATTAGTGAATTTGCCCCATAGTGGGAAGGAGGTTGTGAGGAACAGAGGAGTGAAGGGCTTTGAATGTTAGTAGAAGGATTTTATATGCTATCCTTTGCTTAACAGGCAGCCATGCTAAGGGTTTTAGTTGGGGTTGAGTAGATTTTCTTTTAGGGTTGGGACAGACTGGGCAATTTAAGGGAGATAAGTCGCCTGGCGACTAATCGCTGCTTATTTGGGGCAACTAATCTCCCTTTGCTGTTATCTAGCACTGGCTAGCGCTAAAGTCACCTGCGTCTATTCACACGCGGCGATACGAGGCAATTTTGAGCGACTTTGAAAAACGCATCATAAAAATACTTACGACACCTTCAGGCACTTCTTAAGAGTGCGCAATTACAATTCACACTGCGCAATAACGTTTCAGAATGCAATAACTTTTTAAGGAACAATATTGCATTGCGAGATGTGGATTTTTACTCTTATTCGTGTGCAATGTTTTGCTCTTAGCAACTTGTAAAGTATCTGCCACTGTTGATGCTTTAGAATGGAATTTTTGTAAAAATTGTGAGTTTGCTGAAAATACTTCTCTGTTGTATGTTATTCTCTAAAGGAACTTACAACTCATAATTTAATTGTCATGGTGTAATATATTATAGTATCACAAGAGAGGAATTATAATATGCTGATTCAATCTTTATGCATTGCAATGGAAAAGGGGAAAATAGCAAAAACAGGGTTTACAAAACGTCTGCAATCATTTATGATGATAACATAGATGTGACATTGAAGGGGTTGCTAGGGTCCATATTACCCTAGCATCAATTCATTGATTTGAATCCGAGACTGGAATATGAATAGGCAAAGTCCTAAATAGGAAGATGAGCAATGAAAAGTAGCAATCATTAATTTGTAGCCTAAAGCTGGCCATAGACGTAAAGATTTTTGAAAGATCCAATGGTTATAGTGAGACCACG
>CM044445.1:72442802-72503491 GCA_024363595.1 Xenopus borealis
TTTGCCGGAAGTTCGCGAACATGTTCGCGAACTTTTTTTCGGCGGTTCGCGCCATCACTAATTGTAAGATGTACGATTGTTTGTATCCCACTAACCGCACGATAATTTGACAGATTGGTAGGACTTCCCTAAGATCGATCATTCGGCAGGGAAAGATTGTTGTGTCTATGGGGAGCTTTACAGAGTATTTCGTTTTAAATGGGGTCAGTGACCATATCTTAAAGATGGAAAGTGTCAGAAGCCAAATAATTTAAAAACTGTAAAATATAAATAATGAGGACCTTTTGAAAGAAAAAGTGAAATTGTAGGATTAAGATGTACATCATGTCCAAGGTAGGCGAGAGATCTAATGTGCTTTTGTGGAAATTTATGCCAATGATTGTGCATTAATGCTCTTTATATTTTGGCAAAATCATTTCAGTCAGGTACAACTGTGCCATGGCTGTATGCAGGCACATTCCCATTTACACAATTTGATGCTCAATGTAACCACAAGAACCACTTCAGCACATAGATGATTTGTTGTGTACAAACAGCATCTTTCTGACATTACTTTGGGTGATCATTTACAGGAAAATGCATGTACAGTACAAGACTCCATCATTCCTTGCACTTAAACTTGTGCATCTGAACTTTGTTTTTAAACACAGCGGTAGAGGTCCAGAACAAAAGTTGTTGTATGCAGAGTGTAAATTAAGTCTTGAAGTCTGAGAACTGAGAAGTTGTTGAAGTGTAAGAACCTGAACTGTGGTAGGTCAAGAACCAAACAACGTCACAAGGACTGAGTAACTAGGTTAACATATATGAGGTCAGGCAGTAGTCTTTAACTTGGATTTTTATGGGATGACTCTACAGGAAGGGACAATTGGGGAATATTTATTATGCTGTGTAAAATGAAAAATTGTGTATCAAAAAAATTTCACATTTATATCACGGTGTATTTTTGCCCATGAGGCATTATTTTTTACCATATTCCCAGCATAGCTGTGGCCCCTGTCCCAGTTACATCCATTGCAGTGAAGTAAAAAGGAAGCTATTTAACTTGTGTTTTGGTACAAATTGTGTGCACGTTGTATCCAGAATGAACAGAGTAGAGGTTGCATTACCTCAAGGGCCAAATTCAAAATGGCATTTGCCTCTGATTCACTGGGTGACAGTCTGGTGAACCTATTACCGCAATCAGCTGCAGAAACCCTGGAAATGCAGTAATGTCTAGACAGGTGGTAGCTCCACAGCTCTCCAAAATCAATTTAGGCACAGTTGCACATTATTTATCAGAAGTGGCACAATGGATTCATTAGCAATATGTCAAAGGTGCTAAAATTTATCCTGACACAATTACCTTAATAAAATGTATTAATAGGTGATTTCCATTGCACCTATGTTAGAACAGGGGCCCCTATAGACATCCATTTCAACTTGAAAGCAACTGATAAGTTATTAAATGCAACTCCTAGCCCATTGTTCCTTCTAACAGACACAAGCCATCAGGATAATCTGCCTTGGAATTATGATCTAATTCAGGGCAGTAGATTTCAATTACAAGGACCCATACAGTTAAATTTCCTACTGGTTTTGGAATTCCCTTGCTGGCTACACAATATGTTGACGCTATAGAAATACATGTTAATAATAATAAATGGCTCTGGGACTCATGTAATGACAAAGCAGTGTTAAGCAACCACTAGCAGCATATTGTTCTCAGTGGCGATGAAAAAGTAAAAAATGGGTTTAGTCTCCATCATCTGCAATGAGGGCAAATACTATGCCAGAGATTGCATCTCACCACTATGCACTCTATGGACATCTAGCTTTCCCAGTCTCTGAGAACAGTCAGCTAATGATTAATTGCTGATTTAACTGCAGAGTTTCAATCAGGTTAACTAGCTCCAGGATATTTTTGGTTAGCAATTGGGTTCATACTAATGATGCAGGCAGTGACAACGCTGGAGCATTTATTCCTAGCAAGATTGGTTGCTGCATTTTTGCCATTTCATTAATTACACTAAACTACCATTTATTAGGGTCATTTGTATCTTCATGTATAGTTGCGCCTAATGTCATTGCCTTCATCCTGCCTCTTGCTATGAATCAAGCCAAATAGAATTATGACATCAACAAGATTCAGCATTTTTCAGGACAAATGCATCTAATTTATGTTGAAGTGTCAGCCAATCTGCATTAATTTTTATTCATAGGCTGCAATTGCATCAAGCACAAACAATTGTAAATCTGGAAAAATGCTGCATTGTGGGTAAAAAATGTCCATTATGCCCCAATGTAAGGCCTTCTCTACATCTCATATAGGTTATTGGTTTTTGTATGTTCACTATTTAATAGTGCTTTAGAAAAATGCATTACTATAATTATTATTATTAATAATAATATGAATAATAATAATACTATCAATAACAATACCATTTACATTAAGTAAATTACCCCTATTGTGTTTGTTGTTTTCTTATTCAGCTCACCTTGGATATTTTTATGGCTTGTAGTTTCTAATTAAAACAAATTTTAAAAGGTAAATTATAGAACATTACCATTCAATTATTTTGTTGGTTATATGGCATTGAATTTGATGAGATAAATAACAGAAGTCCAGAATTGAATTAGGCAATAAGTTTTTCTCATCCAACTGAACTTGGCAACAAATATACAATTCTAAAGTAACTAAATGTATTTGTATGTGCGTGTGAGAAAAAACATTTTATCCTATAATAATTTCATTCATATCTTCAACACAGCGCAAAATATCAATTGTCACAAAAATGGAACGTTTCTTTGCCATAGTGGGTGCCAGAAATTCCTCTTAAATAATAAAATCCATCTTTAGTTCCCATGAGGTTAATAAGTGAAATCATCCAACTGAGAGCCTCCATTTCAAATGCAGAAGAAAAAGTAAATACCATAGCAAAATGTTACTTTTGGAAAGGGAAAAAAATATCTCTCACCAGGGAGTCATTTGACAATTAAGAGTGTCATCAAATTAACAGGCGTGAGATCTAAAAGTCTAACTGTAAATAAGGATCCATGTGATGGAACAGGCAGTATGGAAGTTATTCCAGCAGATGCTGATCCAATAGCCTTAGGTTATGAATCTCTTTGCTATGTCACAATCTGACACATTTCTTATGCTATCTCTCTTTGTAGGTAGAAATAGCAGTCACATTTGAGGTGTAACTATGAGGACTGAAAAGAACTAAGGCTCCAGAGAGTAATAAAACTCCTTTTACTTCCATGTAGGGCTGGCAACAGAAAAAATAAAGTGAAACTGCACTTTAAAACAATTTGGAACAGTCAGGATAGAAAAAGTACACATTTTTATTGCCAAAACAGCAAATGCAGGCATCATACAAAAATGACTTTCCTTTTATTTATTTCACATACCATTATTTGTACCTGTGACCTTTATATTAGAACATTTGCAGTCTGGGAGATTTAGGGGCGTATGAGAACACATTTATAAAACTACAGTAAAGGCATTGTAAGCAAGACCTTTTCTTTCATTTACTACCTTTTATTTGTACACATGTACAGCATGTTTAAATAAAGTACGATATCTGGCACAGCCATGTCTTTTTCCTATTTAAACAGAAATATGCTTTGAACACCACAGGCAAGAGATTGCTGCTGCAAATTGCCTGGTTCTGGCAGGAGCTTACCAGGGAGTCTGGGTCCAGTCGGCGGGTTCAATGTGTTCCAGCAATGACGCATTGTGTTCCAGTGACATCATGATGAGGGCTTCATGGTGCTGGTTCCAGGGATATGGGTGGCACAGTGTGATGATGCAGGCAACACTATTTAATTCAGCGCAAAGGTTTTCCCGGTGCTCGGACTTTATTTCCTGGCTAAACTTTGAGTAGCAAGTGACTTTCTAATTCTACTGAACTTGGTATTGACTTTGCTCATGTCTCTTGACTATTCTGCTGCATTAACCCCTGGAACCCTGCCTGGATTTGATTCGCTGTTGTTGACCCTGCTTGCTATTTGACTATTCTATTGCCTTAACTCCTGGTACCTCGCATGGACCTGATTTACTGTTGCCAACCCTGCTTGCTATCTGACTACTCTGTTACATTAACCCCTGGTACCTCGTATAGACTTTGATTTATTGTTGCCATCCCTGCCTGCCTGACTGACCATGCTCTGAATTAACCCCTTGGTATTCAGCCCTGTGTTCTTCGATTGTCAACTGTTACACTTGCCTGGCCTCTCAGTGTTACGGTGATATGTGCCAACCTTCATCACCAGATTGGATCTTCATACCTTCTGTCTCCTACACCGGTACCTGTTTACGGCTGACACCAAGGTGCTTACTGAGAACCTTTCTTCTGAGACTTTCCTGCTCTCTGCTGTTTCCACCGCTAATCCTGCATTTCTTTGTACTCTTTTACAGTCACATTACCCAGCACCTGAAACACTCCATATGCTGGTGCATCCTTCAAGATTCCCAGGCTCCCATAACTAACCTTCCCTGCCTCCCTCCATAACTATTTGTGGGTTGTACTTGTGAGTGGGCTGTAAGGGTCGTCTTCCTCAATGCCAGTGGTTCCTCCCTAGTTCAGGAAGTCTGACAGTATGTCTGAGCAACACGAACAGGAACTGATTGGGGAAGCAAGTATTCTAGTGACTTTGTCCCAACAGGTGGCGGCCCTTACTCAAGTGCAGTGATCCCCAACCAGTAGCTCGCGAGCAACACGTTGCTCTCCAACCCCTTGGTTGTTGCTCCCAGTGGGCTCAAAGCAGGTGCTTATTTTTGAATTACTGGCTTAGAGGCAAGTTTTGGTTGCATAAAAAACAGATGTCCTGCTCAACATTCTCTCCTGTAGGCTTCCAGTCCATATAGGGGTTACCAAAAAGCCAATCAGAGCTCTTATTTGACATCCACATGGATTTTCTCATGCTTGTGTTGCTCTCCAACTCTTTTTTAAATTTAAATGTGGCTCATGAGCAAAAAAGGTTGGGGACCCCTGCTCAAGTGGTCCAAGATTTACAAAGGGTTATCAAAGCATACAGGCTTGTTTGACAGAGCTCCAAGCTAATGATTCCTCTGACCCTGCCATTGACTTATCCTCCACATCCTCATCTAGGCATCCTGAACCTAAAATTAATTTGGCGGATAAATTTGCTTGGAGACCATAAGCAGTTTCGAGCTTTTTGGAACAATTGCAGGTTGTTGTTTTCTATGAAGCAAAGACCGTTTAAAGAAAGCCCTCACCACAGCTCCTGCCCTTACTCATCCAGAGCCATTCTTGCCCTTTATCTTGGAGGTCGATGCTTCAGAAGTTGCTGTAAGAGCTGTTCTTTCTCAATGGTCTCTTCCTCAAGGCTTGTTGCATCTGGTTGCTTTCTTTTCCAAAAAATTATCCGATTCCGATTATCTGATTCGGAACAGAATTATTACATTGCAGACATAGAATTGTTATCAATCAAATTGGCTCTAGAGGAATGGAGGCATCTATTGGAGGGTTCCATACATCCAATTCTGGTTCTAACGGATCTTAAGAATTTGGTGTATCTTCGCTCTGCTTGATGGGCATTGTTATTTTTTCACTTTCAACTCCAAATAACTTATCAGCCTGGGGCAAAGAATGTCAAGACTGATGCCTTGTCTCGAAAGTTATCTTCGGATTCCCTATTCTGCAACCAAGTAATTTTTTGCTTATTCAACCCTCTTTATTACAACAGATGAAAGATCATAGTACTCCTGATTGCACATCTGGAAACCCTGTGTTGAGGGCACAAGAGGGCCTTTATTACTTCAAGGATAGACTCTTGGGGTATGTCCATGATGCTCCACTTGCAGGGTACTCTGGGTTACAAAAAACTCTGGACTTGGCCCGTCAACACTTCTGGTGGCCCACATTGGGTAGTGATTGTTCAAAGTTTGTTCGCTCCTGTGAGATTTGTGCTAGATGCAAGGGAACTTCTTCCAAACCATTGGGTTTGCTGCATCCACTACAGGTACCAAAGCATTCATGGGGCTCGAGTTCTATGGATTGTATTCTAGATCTTCCTTTTTCCAAAGGATTCTCCACTATTTTTGTTGTTGTACACCTTTGTGGCATTCCTTCTGCTCCTAAGTTGGCTAAAACATTTATTCAGGAGATTGTTCATCTTCATGGTCTGCCAGAAAATAACGTTTAGGATAGAGAAGTACAATTTACTTGTATATTTTGGCTAGCCTTGTGCGAAGGTTTGCAGATTGATCTGTCTTTTTCCTCAGGTTACCATCCTCAGACTGACGGAAAGAACGAACCAAACGTTGGAGCAGTATTCAAGGTGTTTTTCGTCTTTTCTTGATTGCTGCCCAGAGTACTTCCAGGAACTCAGAGCGTTGCGTCCTCCCCTGCCGTCGTCGTTCCCACAATGGTGGCGCCCATGGCTGCTACGTCGGTGGCGGTGCCAGCGCTATGATGTCACAGTGTCTGCGCCTTTGGCGCCAAATTCAAAATTAAAAGGTCACCAGAGACCCGGGTTCGATGCCCAAGTACAGCTTTAGCTAATTTATCCCTGGGTTTTCCTAAATTACTCCTTTATTGATTCCTGGACTTCTGACCTTTACCTGCATCCGACCTTGCTACTTGCTGCCTGCCTTTTGACCCTTTGCCTGGAATTGACTCTGATTATTGCCTGAACCTTTGCTGTGCCTTTTATTAGACTTTAACCCTATTGCTTCCTCCTTGGTCTTGACAAACTCCCACTGGGAGCTGATAGGCCCCCCGTGACATCTTCAACATAATTGGGCCTCACGTCTTCCAATCCATGTTGGATTCCAGGACTAGGAACAAAAAAGTTCAATATCTCTTCAAATGGAAGAGGTATGGTCCTGAAGAAAATTCTTGGGATCCTGCTACAGTTCATGCTACTGAAAGATTACCATCAGAAGTACTCAAACAAGTCTGCTTGGATTCATGTCCAGAGGCCGCTCCTAAGAGGGGGCAATGTCAGGAGCTTACCAGTGAATCTGGGTCCGGTCAGCAGGTTCAGTGCGTTCCAGCAATGATGCGGTGCATTCCAGTGATGTCACAACAAGGGTGTCAAGGCACTGGTTCCAGGGTTTACAGCTTGATGATGCAGATGACACCATTTAGTTCAGTGCAGAGGTTTTCCTGGTGCTCGGACATTGTTTTCCTGGCTACACTTTGAGTAAGTGACTTTCTAATTCTACTGAACTTTGTCTTGACTTTGCTCTTGTCTCTTGACTATTCTGCTGCATTAACGCCTGGAAACCTGCTTGAATTTGATTCACTGTTGTTTATCCTGCTTGATATTTGACTATTCTATTGCCTTAACTCTTGGTTCCTCACATGGACTTGATTCACTGTTGCCAACCCTGCTTGCTATCTGACTACTCTGTTACGTTAACCCCTGGTATGTCACATAGACTTTGACTTTGATTTATTCAACCCTGCTTGCCTGGCTGACCATGCTCTGAATTAACCCCTTGGTATTTAGCCCTGTTTCCTTCTATTGTCAACTGGAACACCTGCCTGGCCTCTCAGTGTTACAGTGATATGTGGTGAACCTTCTTCACCAGAGTGGACCTCAAAACCTGCCATCTCCTACACAGGATCTCTTTACGGCTGACGCCAAGGTGTTTACTGAGAACCTTTTCTTCTGAGACTACTGTTCCCTGCTCTCTGCTGCTTCTACCACTAATCCCACATTTCTCTGTACTCCTTCAGAGTCACATTACCAGGCACCTGAAACACTCCACAGGCCGGTGCATCTTTCAAGATTCACAGGCTCCCATACCTCACCTTCACTAGCCTCCCTTCAAACCTAATTGGGGTTGTACTTGTGAAGGGGCTGTAATGGTTGTTGTCCTCAATGCCAGTGGTTCCCTCCAGTTGGGCAAGTCTGACCGGTTCCTACATGCATAATATAGATGTGGCAATCCTTATATAATAAGTGAAATCATAATTAGCTTTTGTAGGCTTGATATTCATGATTTTTAATCCGACCTTTTATTTATAAAAGGTTTCCAAAGTTTTCAAAAATGACCGGTCCATTTTCACCTGCAAATGCTATTTACTGGGTACTTGCTGGCATTTTAAGTTGAATATAAAATACATTATAAAGTTTTACTTTTTAATACCTGTGCATATTATAATGGCAATTTTCATAAAATCCAGAGAGCATGAACATACAGACACCTTTGTTAAATGTTGCATATTCATATTAGAAAGTATTTGTTTACATTATTAGCTCAAGTCTAATAATTAAGAAGAAGGACCTGCATTATCTTTGGGTCAAATATATAAATAGCACTGTCACTTGCCCTAAATCTCCAACAATTAATAATGCAGATTGGAGTAAAGTGCTTGTGTAAACCACTGTGGTTGAAAAAAACTATTTTAAATATGGAGGCTTGTAAATGTGGTAATGTATACATTTAATGTATACATTTAAACACAATATTGTCCAGTTGTAAGTACAAACTAGGTGGCTAACTCATCCCTTTAATTACTAACCCAAAATTCAGGATTAGATAGAAAATATACAGACCTGTACTACTTCATGGTTTAGTCATTAAAATAATCAGAAAAGAATCAGAGAGTTGTGAATCCTCAACCATTCCAAATGTTTTGATGTTTTTTGAAAAAAATCACAGATTGAGCAATGCACAATTTTTCCACTAATCCATGCCTGGTGAAAAAATTTGATCATCACTAATTATTAAACAAAAGTATACCTTTAAAGGCTTAGGCAATCTAATCCCTTTCAGATGCTCTGTTTTTACTAAACAGTCTAGAATTCAATCAAAATCCAGGGATAATGCAGAGTTGGTAGAAAGTGTGTAAATCTGGTTCTGATTGCTCTGCAACATTTCGCCAGCTGGACTAGATTGTGTGCTCTGTGGGGCAGATTCACCACTATTTCTGTGACTTTTGTTGTGTTTTGTTTCCTTTATTTGTTGCATGTTGGAATACACTGCTGCTGAAAAATAAAATATTGCAAAGAGTAATAATATTGATCCTATATGTAAAACACATAAATGTTGCTGTGTTCAGGTTTGCTGGCAAAATGTACCAATATAAGCAGGCAGACTTTTGCTCAGCAGTTTTGTGATATATACATATCATGAAACACATTAATCATGAAGGTATTTTGAATTCCCCACACTAGAATGAAGCTACGTAATGAACTGCCTACAAGACGATGGGTAGCGCATATTTATTATCTTGCTTACTGGCAGAAAGTCTGCTTCTCCTTCCAGCAGTCATTGTAACCATGTTTTTGGATTTCCCCACTGGGGCCTATTATTTTGACGTGTCACATGTTTCGTCCGTCATGTTGTGTTATATTTGGTGTGACTGACAAACCCCCAATGAAGAGAAGAATAATTCAATGAATCATCCAGGAGTTGAAAACACTGGTTTGTTGCTTTATTTTCCTCCTGTGCTGTTCATTACACAGCAATTTACTCTTTCAGATTTCCAGCATAGTAGTGTTAATGGGGATGAATTATTTGCATATTTAGTTTTCTTATGTTGTAGCATTGGTCCAATAATATTATTATTATTAGTATCCTTATTATTGTACAAGATCTGAACAACCACAGCTTTCTTCAAAAATATTAATTATTTTTACATTCATAGACAAATTTATTAATTTTAGAATTCAAGTTTTTTAACTCAATAGCGAAAAAAATTGCCATAAACTTGTTCATCTCAACACCACTCAACTCAAAACCACACTGTTCCATTTATTAATACACATTTTCAGAGTGGGGCTATTTTTGTTCTTCTGCTATCTGTCTATAATACTTTCTAATATACTTGTAATTATGTCTACTCTCAAGTGCCTTGATAGCCTTTCCTCATAGTTAAATCATTCAATTTCTTTTAACAGTTTAGACAAATTGGCCAAACAATACATCTATATCTGATTTGACCATCATGGTGGTGTGCCAAATCAGGCCAATCCAATAATTTAGTCCCCAGTATTGACCCTCTCCTGTTGGATTTGTCTGGGTTAAGAAAGGGTCGAAAACAGTTATACACATTGGTACAGGTATGGGGTCAGTTTTCTAGAAACCTCTTATCCAAAAAGCCCTGAATTACAAGATGGCCATTTTTCATAGACAAAAGTTAAGATATCAGCACCACGTCGGCGAACGCCTCCAACTTTATTTGTCAGATGTTACATTTCAGGGGGCAAACCCCTTCGTCAAACATCTTCCTTAGACCCCATTTTATCCAAAAAAATCCAAATTTTTTAAAATATTTAAAATTTTGTAATAATAAAATAGTTAATTTGTACTTGATTCAAACTAAGATATTATTAGTCCCTACTGGAAGCAAAACCAGCCTTTTTGTTTAATTTAATGTTTAAATTTAATTTCCTAGCAGATCAAAGGTACGAAGGTATGGAAAAATCTGTCCAGAAAACCCCAGGTCCTGAGCATTCTGCATAATAGGTCCTGTACCAGTGCCAGAAATGGAGCATAGGAAGTACAGAGATCACAAAGAAAGCCCATTGCTGGCACCACAAGTATACCACAAACACATATAGTTCCACTTCAGTCTGAGCAATACATTTAATTCCCTTAAAACATCTGCAGATTGATTTTTCAGACTGTAATTGGAAAACATTTTCCACATCAATTTATTAATTTCAAATCCATTTACAACCATAAGTTAAAGGAAATATTGTTACAGTGCTAGTCTGAAACAGTCCTTACCTTGTTTTCCCACCCAATATTGATATTGAATGTGTTTTCTGCTGTATTTTCTTCTATCTGATATATATGGCAAAGTGTATTTCTGTGTGTATCAATGAACAGCACTGCACTCAGATGTTCAAAAACATATTTATGATACGATATACTTCTAAATCTAAGCACACAAACATCTGAAAAGTATGAAGTGGAGGTTAAGCACAAAAGTGCAATATGAGTGCAATATAAGCATTGGACAGTAGGGGGAATAAAACATTTCTCTTCTGTACAGCACACTGTCGATTCATGTCTTCCTTGCTAACCTGTATAGGAAAAAGCCAAATGCTTAATGCTCTTTTTTTCTGATATTTATAAAACTGTGTTCTTGCTCCAAATGATAGGCTTCTCCTGTAATGGTACAGCTGGTTTATTTTTGTAAGCAGTGAGTGCTTAGTGAGATTAAAACCAAAGTGCTCATGCACCTGTTCATGCTTCCTGTACAGTGGTTCTGCAAGGGCTACAATGTATTAACTGGATAATACATGATTTTAAATACTTTATAATTAAACAATGGAATGAAAACAATAAGAAGTAGCTGAAGCGCCAAAGAATAACTTTTTTTTCCTCTAAAATCCACCTTTATTTGTTAAAAAGATCTGGTTAACTATTCCTGTACCCATGTCGAGGTGTCCTATTGTCTGAAAGCATGGTTATAGGTTATTGCCTATTAAATATGCAATTAAATAAAAAGATAAAATGTTTTACTACATAAATATATTTTTTTATTTATTTCATAGTTTTTTTTTTTTTTTTATAGAAACCAGCCAAACAAATCTGCTGCAACCACTTCCACTGTGCATCTGCTGAACTGTGGGTCCTAATCGCTGCTGTGTTGTTTCCAAATTAGTTTGTTATGCTTTGTGAACCCATCTGTGAGTCACACCTCAGCACTATCTGAGCTGCAGATTCTTATTATTACAGAAGCAGTCAGCCAAAAGTGTCTGGTATAGAACCGAGGACAAATATCTAAGTGTGAAAACCTGAATTCACTACAGATTCCTATAAAGATCCTGCTATATGCTATATCAGTTCATCGCTAATTCCTGTACCTGTCATAATTTTTTGGCTTTGCATAGAGCTGCCATCCTTGCATTACTTATCATATACAAATGGTACAGGTGCAAGTGCTAAGTGGGGAAAAATGTCACCCCTAGAACAGACACAATGAGCACTTGAACCTGCATCTTGCACCACACTACACATCCAGCACAGTGCACTAAGTGCAGTGCTGGCATGTATGTCCCCAGCCTCTAAGGCGCAAGTCTGTTTTTGAGCTTTGCACCTTGCACCAGTTTTGGTTAATGAGGTCTATAGCCTTGGGCACTATGATGAAATGAGATATGTTTACAGAAGTAATCCTTGTATGGTCTTTAGTCATAATAATTGCTAATAAGTTGCTAATTTTGGTGATACAAATTACAGAATTCATTTGCTTTAAAAGAGAAAAATAAAATCCTTGGACCCAGGCGTTCCTTTCCGGCATTCTTTATTTCTTTTAAAACCTTTCAGGATAGGGTCTGAAAAGACCATGGAGAAATCTTAATGTAGGATTAATGAAAAGGTTACAGATGGTCAACCAGTGATATTTTGTTGCATGATATGATACAGTGATATAATATATGTGACATATTTGTGTGTGTATTTCAGAGGTTGCACTGTGACATTGCATTCAACAGAAAACAAATGTGAGAGAAATTCATCTAATAAATAGCTTACCTATATGGATTGGAAAAAAATCATAGGTTTCCCTGTACCAGAGTGGTGTCCATGCAAAAACAAACTTTATCCCCCAGCCTGTTCCATATTATTTAGTTCCAAAGGCCAACAAGGGGACACCACTATTTTGGATTTGGCTGAACCCCTGACTCCATTGTGAAAGATTTGTCCGAATACCGAACCAAATCTGAACCCTAATTTGTATATGCAAATTAGTGAGCGGAAGGGAAAAAGCCAGCTATGCAAATTTTTTTTTACTTCTTTGTTTTGTGACAAAAAGTCACATGATTTTAAGGATTCAGATTCAGTTCGGCTAGGCACAAGCATTCGGACGAATCCGAATCCTCCTGAAAATTGCTAAATCCTGGCTGAATACCGAACTAAATCCTGGCTTCGGTGCAACCCCATTCATGAATGCTAAAGGAGAGGTCTTCTGGTAAGTCTAATCACTTGATACCCTGGGACAGTTCTCCTGTTAGCAGAATACTCCCAGGGGGAGGTCCAGGCGATTTTTCTGCAACAACTATGGAGTGATCCTCTTCTTCTCTTTTCAAAGGACCCTGGCTGACTCATGTGCAGTAGAATGATAAAGCAGAAAGAAGATCACTCCATGCTGCTTGCTGTTATTTAGACTTTTCTTCTCTTTTAAGCATTTGACCCCATAGGTTAGATTTACAAAATTCATGTGGCTGTTTTACAATATTAACTAGATCCAGTCAGCAAGCACATACAATGGGATCATAGAAAATAACATGTAATATTTTCTATGTTTTGAAAAAAGTATCTCAAACCATAGAAAATGCCAAAATCTATGTATGACCTGCAATTATACAGCTCTACACTACTACCATATAATTATACCTGTGTAATGCTTGTATTTCTGTAAATGTTGTAACCTACAGTTTATTTTATAAGAACACATTTTAAGATCAGTAATTCTTTAATGTACTAAAATTATTTTATAGGTTCAAGTTGGTCTGATATTCTTCTGAAATGATCTGTTAATAATTAACAAGGACCAGGAACAGTCTGAGAATAACATGTGATTTGCTCAAGGTTTAGGAAGAATGTGAATGTTTTATGAAAACATTTTTTTCAATATGCTAAATTGATATTCTGATACATGAAAGAGATCAAGGGTTCAGCCTGTTTATTGCATTTTACAGTGCATTATTTCCAGTTGTCGTGGTTATAAATAGTGTAACACAGTTTAGCACAAACAGATTAGGCCAACTATACAGTACCACAGTAGCTAAAAAAGCAAAAATACCATCTGCCTGAACATTCCAATCAGACTGGCAATTTCTTTTATTGAAATGTGGCATATAAAAATGTCCCAAGGATTTTCATCATCTGAGTTACTCTTATTATATTTGAAATGTACAGAATTGATTTACTCTTAGGTCATCCCAAGGATTATACACTAGCATACCATTTTTATTTACCATACCGATTTCCTAACACCCCTAAGCACAATGTATTCGTAATTTAGATTTAATATATTTATCTAACCTTCACAAGCAGTTTAACTACCCAGCCTCTTCTCTAGAAGGTTCTCTAGTCAATATTAATTTACCAGGTTCCACAGTTTACTCCTCCCGCTGCAATCCGCAGCCCTAGAAACCTCTATATAATGTCTGTTACAGTATTATACCTCAGCCTCACATCTCACCCTAAAAGAACTGTTTTTTTATTTCCAAAGCTTCCTTCACTATTAGCTGTTCTATGCCATTAAATGTATCCTGCTGAATTGGATGTCCCCTCAACCCCCCACATTGAATTGCTGGCTGATTCTATAGTTAGTATAGATAAGGGTATAAATAATTTATGTGAAGGTATGGAGGGGTGTATGTATGGATGCTGGGTTTTCATTTGGAGGCGTTGAAGTTGATGGACTTTTTTCAACCCAATTTAACTATGTAACTATAATTAGTATCTTTTATTTTAATGGGGATCTGTCACCTACACATAAAAAGCTGCATAATGAAAGTCATTTGCAAATTAAACATGAAACACTAGTGATGGGCAAATCTGGGGTGTTTTGCTTCGCCAAATTTTTCACAGATTTCCTGAGAAATTCTCGAAATGGCGAAAAATTTGTGAAACACCACCGGTGTCTGGTGCCGAATCACAGGAATTCGAGCCAGGCGAATAAATTCGCCCATAACTAATTATTTCGGACTTGTTGAGGTCTTGTTTAAGTCAAAGGGAGAATCAATGGATTTTCTGGGAAAAGCCAGAAAAATTCAAGCAATTTAGGTTTTCACTCAATTGTATCAAGTTATTCCACAATCCAATTAAATCAAGGTTTTTTTTAAATTTATAAATATGCTATATATATGGGTATGGGAGTTTGGTTGTAGTTTTTGTTTTTTTTTTTATAAAATTTGAGATAAATTTGGATTTTAGTAGATAACTCCCTCAATGTTTAAAAAAAGTGATATTATGACTTTGATGCTCAAATTAACATATTTACAATTAATACTGGTTATATTCCTTATTATAGATCATCACAAACGTTCTTGAATGGATTTACACAATTCCAAACATTAATTTATGCATTAAAATACATTTTAGGGTTAGGGAACCCATACTACACTATTATAAAAAAAAATACTACCACTGTTATAAAAAAAATAGACCCACAGCAAAGAAGGAATACACACCATCAGGTCTTAAGGTGAAACAAGAGGTTGTTTATTGGGCGGAGACTAAAAAACATGATAAATCACAACATGTTGACAATTTTTTTTTAAAACTACATTTTTTGGTGGTAAAGTCACCGAAACTTGCAAAAAAAAAATTACAATTCCTCTATATTCCATTTTAAAAGCTAGATGTTTAAAAAGAGGTTAATACTGTATCTTGTGCCCACCTATCTTAAGTAGAATACACACTTTTAAGTAAATCCATCTATTGTTATAACTTTGGTTATTGTGTCCAATTTCATGCAGGTACCATAAAACATCATGCTATAAATAAATTATTATTATTAATAATAATAATAATAATAATAATAATAATAATAATACAGCAGTTTCCTAGCTAGCCAACTGGTATGCAAGTGGGGGTGTATGCAATGCAATTGTCCTTTAATATTTAATCCTTTTTAATCTGCTGCTGATCTCTTTGACAGTAAGAGAGATAAGCAGTACAGTATGAAAATGCTGCAGGGATCCAGGAATAAAGGCTAACATCTACTGGAATATGGTAAGTGGACCTTGATGTTTTTTTTTTTTAAATAGGCCCTTATAAGTATAATATTTAAACAGGAAATTTATGGGATGGCAGAAAATTGAAGACTGTGATGCTTGAAACCACTTGGTGTGACATTTAACTTTAATTTACACTGTGTTCACATACACTTCACGCTCTGCACACTTCCGCAGTGTAAGCAAAAATAATTCTCAGCAACTTGAATGTATAGATGTGTGGCACTCACTTTGTCCATGTCTCCCCACACTAAAACCTAATGAGATTATTCATGAGGGCATGGCCATCAGCACAATAGAACCAGAACATAAAAGATTCTCCAATGTTCACCAATCTTATATTTAAGATAGAAGATTTTAAGCTCCAGGATGTTATATGTAATTCTATTTTCACAGTTAATCCAGGGTGCAGGTTTCATTCAGCACCAAATGTAACCCTCAAAGTCATATGAATGTTGTTATTAATACCTTGTCTACTGAAGTTAAGGCTGCCACGCTTGACATTTTTTATTTTTTTGGTGAAAAAATGCTACACATCTTATTTCCCAAAGTATATAGTAAGATACTGTTTGTGATTGTAGTTGTGCAGTTATCAAAGAATCCTTTGCTGCGACAGATGCAGCACAGGCCACAGTCTGGTTGTACATCAGAAGGCAACTAATGCTGCCACTTCCTAGAGGTAGGTTCTAGGTAATGGATTTAACTTTCATTTGTCAGTATAGGTAAAATGTGTATGCTACAGAATCAATATTTTAACAAAACAAATATGTAATATCAAAGGCAATACGTAGAAGTTGACTAGTGATAAGTGAAAACTTTTGCAATGTACTGATTTGCCACACATATCCTGGTGTTGACACACGACAAAAGTTTTGCAGATTTTTCACCATTTTCCAGATTCACTCATCACTAAAGCTGATATTTAAATTTTTTTAATTTACATTTTTATATGATGATAAAAAATGATTAAAGGGGTTATTCACCTTTGAGTTAACTTTTAGTATGATGCAGAGAGTGATATTCTGAGACAATTTGCAATAGGTTTTCATTTTTTATTGTTTGTGGTTTTATAGTTATTTAGCTTTTTATTCAGCAGCTCTCTAGTTTGCAGTGTTAGCAATTTGGTTTCTATGGTACAAATTACCCTAGCAACCCTGCATTGATTTGAATAAAAGACTGGAATATGAATAGGAGAGGGAAGCTGCAAAGAAACGGAAGAAAATTGCAAATCATTAAAAAACTATGAAAAATAAATAATGAAGACCAATTGAAAAGTTTCTTAGAATTGGCTCTTCTATAATATACTAAAAGTTAACTTGAAGGTGAACCACCCCTTTAAAGTTATTACAAATTCAATGTCAGTTATGACACCATTTTGGGTGCAACATTCCTGGGATATGCTGACATTTATATATCTCTCAACAGAGGAATACAGTGGACAATCAATTGGATAAGAGAAAAAAAAACACTGTTCACCTTTGTAATGCACTTATTCTGCCAAGCAAAACAAACATAATGATATAATTGCTTGTCCATCAAAATATTCAAACATGCACAAGGGACATCCAAACTGTGGCTGAGATTATTGGGTAAATAATGACACAGTAAAAAGTCTTGGCTATGGCTGTTATCAAATAATAAAATAACTAACCCAAATGGCAGATGGCAAACCATGCCATTTGCTGAACAAGTCCCACTCTTGAGTAAAGTATAATAACCAAGAGTCTTGTGCTGCAAGGATACCTGTGCAATTTAACTCACAAAAGAATACACACATTACCAGAAAAACACTCCAAAGCTTTGTCAATGAAGAGGCAAACTAGCAAAACATCACAAAGATTAATGATCTAATCTCTAATGGAGTCAAAATTTCACCTGGTGTTGGGAGTTGGTCCAGCTATGATTACTCATTTTATGAATTGTGGAAAGTGATACAATTACTCCAACACTTCTTGGTTCAATTAACAAATGAGATATGCATATGAATTACAAAATGTGTTACCTGATTCAAGGATTGGGGCTGGCACAAAAGGCTTGGTACAGACTAGGCCAACTTGCACTGAGCCTGTCCAGGTCAACAGTTCTACTGGTGCAGCTCAACAGTTATAGGCCAAGGTTTGCAATAAATAGCCATTTGAAAGCACACTGGAGCCTCAGGAAAATGTTGATGGTCAACAAGGGCAATGTTATACAGTATGTTGAACAATGTAGCAGCAGGAAGAGGAGTAGGACCAAAGACAGGGAATTGTATATGCATGATAGACTTACTGTAGGTGACTATCCACCTCACAGGATCTACATGTATTTCTTTTATTTATAAACTTGAGTTAAAAGCCCAAATCATCTAACCCTGTTTTTTTTTTTTTTTTTTTTTAAACCTTGAGAGACTTAATATTAAGTGTATGCATACAATTATTTTATTTGACTAAAGTAAAGAAAATATTTACAAAGTTTATAGAATTTATAACAACTCAAAAAAATCTTTAGTCAAGGGTCAGCATTTCCCAGAAGGTAAGCAACATTAAAAGCATGTTGTACCATATTGCATTTAATAAACCAATTTATTGTATGTGCTTAAAGCCCACTGCAATTTTAACTGATATATCGTTATGCAATTATTCATGCCTCTAACTCTGATCACTTATCTGGATAATTAGGATGTATCAGTAACAACCAGATACTAGAATTTTGATATTAATCCATCCCTCTTAATAGTAAAAGGAAACCACTGATGTGTGGAAAAACAGTCCAGCCATGTTAATCCTCTATGAACATTTAAAATCTGCAGATCTCATTTATTTTCAAAAGTGGCTTGAGACAAACTATCAATGTCCTAAACCTAATTTAGACTTTAAATCAAAGTATATTAAAAAATCTAGACTAGGAAGATTATGATGATCTCCTCTGGGAATATTTCACATCTGAGATATTTAAACTAGGTTGAAGCACACATAAAGAGTTCATGATGTATTGTGCATAATGTAAAAAAAAATATTTATTACAAATACAGTCTTGCTTTATGTCAGTGATTAAAATAAGATTAAAATAATATTATTTTTAAATATTCCCAAAATGTTAGGGAAAAAAGTTTAGATTTAACCATTTCTTATAGCAAGTGATTTTGTGTTTGTATTCTGTTTCTTACATAATGGCTGAATAAACTTGTGACTGTAACTAAAATAGACAGAAATGGGGGGATTTAATATAATTTTTTAATTAAAAATTCTGTAATATGAACATTTTTTAATTTGCCTCATGCATCAGCAGAAATAAATGTGTGCATTTTTTATAGCTTATAGTAATAAAGCTTATTATCAAAAAGTTCTTCTAGGAACCCTAAGGGGTAAATTTCCGAAATTCACGTGAAATGATTGAATTTCGATCTAATTCGATCGAATAATGATCGTACAAATTTTTCGTGAAATCGTATATGCAAATTTGGCCTCTTCGATCATCGAATATCGAATAGATCGAATAGATCGAATGATCGGATATTCAAAATTTTAAATTTATTCGACTGCATACTTCGCCAGATTGAACCAACCGAATTGTAATAGAAGCCTATGGGAAGCTCCCTATAGGCTTCTGAGGCTAAGTCCTGCTCGAATACCATTCGTATGATCGGAGCGTTCGATCGTTCGAATCATACAATTTTTTTGGACGATCGAAGGAAATTTCACAATTTTTAGGTGAAATCGAACGATCCGTATCCGATCGTACAAATTCATCGAGAAATATTATTGCGAGCAAAATGATAGCCTAAAACAATTCGATAAGCATTCGATGGGCGAATGCTTATTGAATTGCGGATTTGGTCGAGCTAATTTCCGGGAATAATAGTACATTTGCCCCTAAAAGTATGCAGAGTAACTTAATTCTAATTTCGAAGTGAAAAAAAATTTTGAAGTGTTTTTTTTTCGATCGAAAACGGACCACTTTTGATTGAATAGGTTAGTTTTTTTAATGAATTAAAAATTTTCGTATTGTTCACTTGAATTCTTGGATTCGAAAGATTTCCTCCAAAAAATTTTATCAAAATTTCAGACTCCTTAAAAAGTTATAGGAGGTCCCCCATAGGCTAAAACAGCAATTTTTTTAATTTCAAATGTTCACTTTGACCATTAATTAATCTGCCCTTAATGTAATAAAGTTGCAAAGTTAGCACTAAATCAGTATCATCTGATGTAGCATTTAGGGGCAGATTTACTAAGGGTCGTATTGTCGAGGGCTTTTAATAAATATTCGGCAAAATCGAATAAAATATTCTCCGGTTTTGAGCGCTATTCGAATATTCACAAAAAATCGTACGATTGTACAAATAATATTTGATAAGAAACTTGAAAAAAGCCTATGGGGACTTCCTTTTCGGTAGGTGCAATCTGGCGAAGTAGGCAGTCGAATAAAATTTTAAAGGGCAAGTTCTTCGACTGGTGAATAGTCGAGTTATTGAATAAATATTTATTCGATCTATTCGATCTATTCAATGCAACCAAATATTCCATATTCGATAGTTGAAAATTTACATATTCGAATAGTCGCACAATCGAATAGACTATTCGAGTGAATATTCGAATCCTTCCCATGAATTTAGTAAATCTGCCCCTTTTTGTATACATTTGATTTTTGGACCTGCTAGACTTAATAACAGAAGTATGCAATTCAAATAATCTAATGTTAAAGTGTATCTGCTTTCCTATATTCTATTATTTTTCCAATACAAATACCATTTAACATAATTAGCTAGTAAGATGCTAACAACCACAGGGTTGTCTTTACTATATTATTACATTCTTGAAATTAGGATTATTTTTCAGTGTTTTATTATAACGTAATTATTTTTGTAATTTACCACCTGTGTTAATTATAAAGGAGGAGCATATCCTGTTTAAAGTTGTTTTTAATTTATTTGACATTAATAAGAAAAAGTATTGTCTGTAAAGAAAATGCCTTATCTGCATGCAACATATGTATTTTGCAAAATATTTTGTTGACTGTAATGTTCTAAAGTAATGAGCATGAGCAAGATGACAGTTCTCATTCATATACTGTGTCTATATGCCAATTTTGCAGACATATTTTTATGCACACACTTACATTCTTACATAGTTACATAGTTAAATTGGGTTGAAAAAAGACAAAGTCCATCAAGTTCAACCCCTCCAAATGAAAACCCAGCATCCATATACACACACCCCTCCATACCTTCACATAAATTATGTATGCCCATATACTAACTAGAGTTTAGTATCACAATAGCCTTTGATATTGTGATATTTGATATATTATCTCTGTTCAAGAAATTATCCAAGCCCCTCTTAAAAGAATTAACAGAATCAGCCATCACATCACCCGGCAGTGCATTCCACAACCTCACTGTCCTTACTTTGTAGAACCACTTACGCTTCTTCAAATGAAAGTCCTTTCTTCTAGTCTGAAGTCTGGTGCAGTGATACTCTTTATGGGTAAAAAGGTCCCCTGCTATTTGTCTATAATGTCCTCTAATGTACTTGTAAAGTGTAATCATGTCCCCTCGCAAGCATCTTTCTTCCAGAGAAAACAACCCCAAACTGGACAGTCTACCCTCATAATTTGTCTCCATCCCTCTAACCAGCTTAGTTGCACATGTCTGCACTGTCTCCATCTCATTTATATCCTTCTGGATTGGAGTCCAAAACTGCACTGCATACTCCAGATGAGGAATTACTAGAAATCTATAAAGAGGCATAATTATGTTTTCAACCCTTGAGTTTATGCCCATTTTATGCAAGACAGAACTGTATTTGCTTCAGTACAGTAGCTACATAATGACACTGCCCAGAATTAGACAACTTGTTATTTATAAAAACCCTTCTCATTTAAGGAAACTCCCAACACACTACCATTTAGTGCAGGATCGGACTGGGAGGAAAAAGCAGCCCTGGCAAAAGTATCAAAGCAGCCCATGTATTCACGAGCATGCAAAGCATTATATGTATTTCCAAGCCCAAGGTTAACTAGAACTAGTGTTTATTAATAGATATTTTAAGAGTCCATTACCATATAATCCCCAGCAATATTATACACCCTATGTGCTGGAACTGGCTCCCCCAATCTATCACAATCAGATTACTGACCCTATACTTACAGTATATTCTAAAGTTTCCTTTGTGTGCCCCCAGCTAGACCATGTACACTGGGAGATAAGAGGAATTTAAATACCTTGTATATCACAGGGCCAAAGTGTGTCATACTTGAAGAGACTAGGCTGTCTCATGCAATTAATGCTACATATCACAGTGTTCCATGTACAGGCTGAAGTGACTGTTCAGAGCATTGCCAACATACCTATCATAAGCATAAGGGATTGGGTATATAGAAAGCAAATCTAACATTACTAACTGAAGTTGGTCAGAATTCCTGGTTCTGCCCATATGCCAGTACTGACATGTGCACTAACAAATGCAGGCATTGGCTTAGCTTTGATTGGCTATTATGGACAACTCATTTACATTTCTAAAGTGATTGACTAATTTACATATCAAAGACATACCTAATTTGCGTTTTTAGGTGAGCAGCCCATTTACTTTTTAAAGTAAGCGGCCCATCTGGCATTTGCCCAAACCCACAGGTTGCCAGTCCGTGTCTGATTTAGAGTATAGCTTGCACTTTCATTAAATGATGATCTATACTTTCACCAGGTGTGGCTGACCCCAGGCAAAGAAAACAGTGTCCCTTTTGCCACTGACTTCCTTATGATACACTTACAATGTTTTAATCTAACAAATTGCAGTTCAGATCATGAATGCATTCCATCCTTCTCTGCCTAAGTAGTAAAAAAAGATAGAAATGATAAGTCAGTACAAGAATAGTGGAAAAGAGTAGTAGCCTCTATAGCATTTCCAACATTTTTGTATGATATTCTTGTATTTGTGTGGGCTTTAGTGAGATATGAACTTTAGATCCAAAGCTTGAACTGTGGAAGAGCAATGAAAAAGTATACAAGCCTTCTTATAAAGAACACTGTTTCTAAGACTAGCCAAGGTTTTTTCATTCTTTGCTATGACCCCAAACCCATTATACCAAGAATCACTTTCATTACAGTGCACACCCATTACTTTTCAGTGTTCCTGAAATGGACAAATATCCAATTTTTGAAGATACATCATTGGTCTTTAGGGTGTACTATAACAACATAAGTTACTGATTTAGAGGGATTCTCTGGCAGTTAGCTTCTGTACCAGACATGTGATTTTTATAATTAAAGGAACAGTTCAGGGTAAAATGAAAAACTGGATAAATAGATAGGCTGTGCAAAATAAAAAATGCTTCAAATATAGTTAGTCAGGGAAAAATGCAAACTATAAAGGCTGGAATGACTGGATGTCCAATATAATAGCCAGTTTCCAATTTCCTGCTTTTCAGCTCTCTAAATCTGAGTTAGTCAGCGACTTGAAGGGGGGCCACATGTTACATAACTGTTCAGTGAGTTTGCAAATTGATCCTCAGCATGCAGCTCAGATTCAAAAGCAACAGTTATGACCCATGTGGCCCTCCCTCTAGTCACTGATTGGATACTGCCTGGTAACCAGTCAGTGTAAACCAAGAGAGCTGAAAAGAAAGAAGTAGTGTCCTGTTCTGTAAGGTTAGACTTACAGTTACACCAGCTGTTATACATTTTTGCCTAACTAACTATATTGAAAACATTTTTTATTTTACCCAGTTTTTACTTTTATACTGAACAATTCCTTTAACAAGCAATGTATTCCAGGGCATATACTAATAAATTACAATATATATTTGTTAAAAAGCTTATTATAGTAATATATTTCAATATACATGTTAAAAAGCTTATACAGGCATATGCTATCTGACTTTAGGATTTAAATTTATACACTATTGCTATTACTCCCTGTATGTGTACAAGGGCACTGCAGTGCTTTACAAAATGTGTGTTAATTTCCATTCTTACGCTATAAGTATAATTTCTCCAAAACAGGGAGCTTGTTTACTGGTCAGTGTGTTTTTTGACTTTGAGAGCATAATGTAGAACCTTGAAGCAGGTAGTTTTCTTGTCAAATTCAGTACTATAATAGGTGTTGCGTGTCCCAAATGTTTGTGAGCTGGTCTCCCAAGCATTTCTTTAATTGTTATGACTATATCCTTTTTCTACTGCATTGTTTAGGCCCATTGAGTCAATTTCACTAAATACAAACTACCCTTTAGTAATTAATACACCACAAGACACAGACATTTTCTGCTCTGGTAACAATAAAGTAGCAAAATTTTAACTAAATATATTTTCTTCGTTTTGCATAAAAAAATTATCCTCTATTGAAAGATGTTGCCATTTGGCATTCAGTATCCTTGTTGTTGCCTTTGTTCATTAGAAACAATTTTTCGCTTCAATGAACTGAATTCCTGTGTGTGATGAAACTTTTGATATTTAGATCTTGCATATGAAGTACGCTTTTTTGTTTAGCAAATAGTTGTCCTCACCAGCAGTATTTTTCTATGTACTGCTATTTCATTACCAAACTCTTTCTGTATTACAATCGCATTGCATTTTACGGCTGCCGACAATTTTTACAGGGTTTAGTTACAAAATCATTGTCCTTATTACTAACAAGACTGTTTGCGCAGAGGTTTATAAATTGCTAGAGTATTTATAGGTTTCATCAACATTCAAAACATCAGCTATTGTACTTTAACAGACAGGATTTCCAAATCATTTCTCCCACATTCTTTTACATATGCAATGAACCTGAGTGAAGATCAGTCTATTCATAAGATGTGTGCTTAGTAAAAAATGCTTTCTAAGCATGGCCTGCAATAAAAACACTTTATCAAAACACAATTTAGCCCATCAAGATGAAAAACATATAAATCATTAAATTATTCTGACGAGAAGGGAAAGACAAGCAAATAACAAATCTCAAAGAGAGTTTTTTTTTTTAATCAGTTGTCCTGAAATGTATATTTGTACAAAAATCCAGTTTAATATTATATATACAGGTACAACCATAAAAATCCACACATATACATAAACATATACATAAAATAACCCTTCTACTTAACTGCAACTATTAAATCTTTGGACATATGGAAGGTGGTACATAGTGTAATTACAAAGGTACAAAGTTCTCGTAGTCAAATCCAACTATATATCTAAATACTGTATATGTGTCTGTCTGTCTGCATATGTGTGCATATGTAATACAACATGAGCAAAGTAAAGAATTACATTAAATTATCCCATACCTGCCACTTGAATTATTTAACAGATATAGATTAATGGAGGGCACTCCCAGTATTAGAAAAAGATTTAAAAAAATCTCTTTTTTAGGCAATAAGAGGTGCATATAACCCAGAGTAATCCCACAGTAGGTTACCCAGACAGTATATCAAAACAGAAAAGGGGATGCACACTCAATCAAAAAACTGATACTTGGTAGTCAAAAAATATATTTTGTTAAAAAAACATTTTTACTTTAATATGGTATACGTATAACAATCAAATATACATACATCAGAACAATTGATGTTTTAAATACAGACACAGCAGCAAAATGTATACATACTACCAAGTTACAGGATCAAGGCAAAAAAGGGACAAACCACAGAGAGCAGATATACTTGCCAGTGATGAGAATACCCCAACGTTTCGGCACTATAGCCTCTGTCAAGGCGAATTCTGATGTGTCACCAGGCTAACCACCATATAAATACCCCATTCAATTAGACCCAGAAATCTAAAATTTTGCGCGCTTCCGAATTAGTGACGTCACATCAGCCAGCATGATTACGCTGGCATGATTATGCAAAATTCATTTAAAGTGCCAGTGCTGTGCAAAATTAAAATCCACATAAATAGCTTTTAGAGGTCCCCATCGAGATCCCATATAATCTGCAAGAACAACATATGTCATTAAAAACCATTGTCTTAAATTTATTATTAAAAACATCAGAAACAAATTAAAACCCATTAACTACACAAGCTGAGGTCAAAGCACCATATATATTCAAAAGAAAAGGGACAGCTCTCTGTCCTCATTCAGGCCATTAGGAGAAAGGGTATTGAGTCTATATATCCATCTCAGCTCCTGCTGTTTCAGCAACCATTCTCTATCGCTACCCCTAACTGATGTTCTCACCCGATCTATGGCCATAAATCGTAACTGGCTCACATGATGATGTTCTTGAGTGAAATGTCTTGCTACAGGGGATGATTCCTTATTCAATCTAATATCACCTCTATGTTCTCCTATCCTAACACTCAAGGCCCTTATTGTCTCGCCTACATATAGTTTTCCACATGGGGATATAGACTACAAAATCACATTATATCACATTATGTAAAACTCAATAATGAGTGAACTGGGTCTGGACAAGCCTGATGATGTGATTCTTTTGGAGTTTACCACCCAATCCCATGATTTATGAGAATTAATAGTTTTGGATGCTTGTTTAGGAAAATTTATTTTTTATTTGCAGCATTATTGATTGTAAGGGGTATCTCAGGTATAGAGTAAAGAGTATGAGTTTTGAGTAAAGAGAATGTGAAGCATTTACTTAGAGCAGGGGTGTCCAAACTTGGCCCTCCAGATGTTAAGGAACTACAAGTCCCACAATGCAAGGAAGGAGTCTGACAGCCACAGTCAGGCAAATGCATTGTGGGACTTGTAGTTCCTAAACAGCTGGAGGGCCAAGTTTGGACACCCCTGACTTAGAGGTTGCTCTTTTAGGGCAATGGTTAAATCCCCATGTTTATGCATTGTTCCCAATACCTTGTAGATATTAGAAATTCCATAATAATGTATGTGTATATATTTGAATACTTACTTACTTTGCATTATGTCTATAATGTTTCAATTTTTTCCAGGTTTTGGAAATGAATGAAACTGCTGCAGCCCCTGTGCTTAGAAAATGTCACAACTTGACTTCTATTATTCTGAAATCTACATGGTTACTTTAAAAGTTATCTGGGCACAGGAAAAAGCAATGGGAATTATTTTTCACAGATCACTGCTAGACTAATAAATATAGATATTACGCTAAATGATATTAAGGGCTTAATGCTTTCTTAAATTATAAAGAACACCAAACATCAAATGAATAAAGAAAAGACTATTCAATGATGTGCATTAATATATAAATGTTCAACACGGAAATTCATAACTACTTTGATCAATCTTTCTCTGGTAGTCTCACATTGAGTGCAGAATGGAAAATGCCTTTTGAGTATTGAACCATCCACAAGAATGTGTTCCTACATTCTGCATAATTATGTTGAACTAGTCTGCAATTCTGCTGATCCTGGGCTCATTATGCATAATAAATGGGTTCAATTGCAACTGATATAATAAATCATATGGCATCAGATGTTAAAAGCAATGTTCTTTGTCTTCAAAGTATTTTATTGGGCCTAACAGACACAAAAATATGTTATTTTTATCTGAGAGAGAAATTACATTTATTCCTTATGAATGTAATTGTCATGGGTCAAATGATTTCATGGCCCTATTAAACTTAGCCAAAGAAGGCTCTGGTACATAAAGTGGCAGAATAGGAACTATTGATAATTGGTTGATATGAGTTACTGCGCCCGGGCAAACTTTGGGGCAAATGGGATTGAACTTTCATTCATTGATAAATACACTTCTAAAAATCCCATAGGAATATAGAGTGGCAGAATGTTGCTATGGTTAGCTCCCAATCCCCTCTTTAAACATACAGAGTGATCCAACCCCTCTCTCACATTATTCCATTGTTAAGTTATTACTTTCCAGAGAATCCATGCACCAAACCACCAAATGCATCACTTCTTAATAAAACCAGGTGACAGAAGAATAGGATTATATTGTAACATAAGGGATGCTGGGAAATTATTTTCTTTCCAACTGTGGAATTAGGTTTTTGCATCTTTTTGTATATACTGTAAACCCAGATGAATAAGCTCAGGGGGGGGGGGTATTTTCCTATCTAATTTACAGATTGTGCTTTAACCTAAAGGTATGCTGTCATACCAATTACCAAACCTTTAATGCCTTTTTTAGTTAAAAAAACACAAGAAACATGCAAAGATACAAGCCTACTTCTAGGGATGGCGCGAACTGTTCGCCGGTGAACTTGTTCGCGCGAACATCCGCTGTTTGCGCTCGCCAAAAGTTCGCGAACGTTGCGCGACGTTCGCATTTTGGGTTCGTGTCAATTTGCCTAATTTTTTTTGCCGCTTTTTTTTTTGCCCTCTCACCCCAGACCAGCAGATACATGGCAGCCATTCAGGAAGATCTCCCTGGACCACCCCCACACACCCCCTGGACCTCCCAACTGTCCCTTTTTTGGAGGGACAGTCCCTCTTTTTGAGAGCTCAACCCTCTGTCCCTCATTTGTACTGGAAAGTCCCTCTTTTCTCTGCACTGAACAGCCATAAAAAGAAGCAAATATTTGAACTTAATTGGCTTTTGGCAGAGAGTCCAGAACAGCTAACAGGTGCAGATAAGATACTTTGTAACACTTTTGAGATAAGAGTCCCTTTTTTGGAGGGACAGTCCCTCTTTTGAGAGCTCAACCCTCTGTCCCTCATTTGTACTGGAAAGTCCCTCTTTTCTCTGCACTGAACAGCCAGAAAAAGAAGCAAAGATTTGAACTTAATTGGCTTTTGGCAGAGAGTCCAGAACAGCTAACAGGTGCAGATAAGATACTTTGTAACACTTTTGACATGAGTCCCTTTTTTGGAGGGACAGTCCCTCTTTTGAGAGCTCAACCCGCTGTCCCTCATTTGTACTGGAAAGTCCCTCTTTTCTCTGCACTGAACAGCCAGAAAAAGAAGCAAAGATTTGAACTTATTCGTTTTTTATTATTCTACTTGCCAGTGCTTTCTTGCCAAAATAACCTGGTTACTCAAAACTGCTGAGATCTATTTGAATATGCATATAAATGTGCCTCAATGGGATTTTTTATGGAATTCCACAGAGAACTCTCAAGACTTGTTGATAATGTTTGTTACTTTAGTATTAAAGACTATGTAAACCTCATGCATTGCAAGAAACATTATCTTGGGCATGTTCATACTCAAGAAATCAACACCACAAAACAAATGCTTTTCTACAGTTGTAGTGACACATAGGGGCAGATTTATCAATGGTCGAATTTCAAATTGAAAAAAATTTGAAATTCGACCATGTGAATAGGATGTGAAGTAAAATCCTTTGAATTCGATTTTTTCGATCGATCAAATTTTTTTCATTCGATCAAAATTGAGTAAACCCAATTCGGTAGCTTGGATCTGACGAACTAGGTGGTCGAATAAAATTTTAAAGGGGAAGTACTTTGACAGTCGAATGAATAATATTCGAATGAAATTTTATACGAATTATTCGATTCAATCGAATTTTAAAAATTCACTGGTCGAAGTGGTCTTCCAAAAGAATTCAAATGTTTTTGAAAATTCGATCGAACTTCGATTCCTTCATGTGAATTTTGTAAATCTGCCCCATAGACTTCTTGTTTTAATTGGTCTTAATGTAATCAATAAAATATTGAAATACTAAGTCCAACATGCACACTGGCCCAATTAGAATATATGGCATTTGTAAAATTTAACTTCTCTCTATCATTCATCCAGTTTTATATCAAAGAAACTGTGTTTTCTTAAACTTTTTCTCAGGGAACTAAATTAATTCAGCTTTGAGAACCTGGAATTGATTCAAAAGGTTTTCAGTAATTCATTTTTAATAACTATTGTCTATTATAAAAATATATACAGGTATGGGACCTGTTATCCAGAATGTTCTGGACCTGGGGTTTTCTGGATAACAGATGTTTCTGTTATTTGGATCTTCATACCATAAGTCTCCTAGAAAATCATTTAAACATTAAATAAACCCAAAAGGATGGTTTTGCTTCAAATAAAGATTCATTATATCTTATTTGGGATGAAATACAAGTGATTGTTTTATTATACCAGAAAAAAGGAAATAATTTTTAAAAAATTGGATTAGTTGATTATGTATGTATGCATGTTTAGTTTTCTTTGCATAGCACTCCTTGAGGGGAAAGCCCTGTACAGCAAAACAATAAATTAGTAGTAACAAACATTAAGAAACAAGTAAATAGGTGCATTATTAGAAATACAATTCACATAAATTATATAATGCACATGATAGGTCAAGGAGGATAAGAAAGGAGAAGTGACATTTGGCTTTGGCAACCTGAAGATCATTTGTAACTCTGCATTAAGCAGTTTCAGTAGTGTGACCAGGTTGAAAACCAGATAGCAGAGGTTCCAACAGATCATGGGTGTGTAGAAAGTTAGTAATATGGGAGAACACAATACGTTATAGGAGTTTAGAGGCAAGTGGTTACAGTGAGACGAATGGTAATTTGACAGACAGGATATGTCAAGCGTGGCCTTTTTATGAATAGGCTTTACACAGGTCTGTTTGAAAAGAGAAGGGTCCAGAAGCTAGAGGAATTGAAGATATGAGTAAGTGTTGGTGTAGGCTCTGCAACACATTGAGCAGAGAAGAATAAATAGGGTCAAAAGGTCAAGTTGTGAGTGGGTAGGACAAGAGAAGCTTGGAGACTTCAGACATTGTTACTGGAGGGAAGGAATTGAGACATGCAGAAGGGGGTTTAGGGAGGAAGAGCTGGTTTGCATTAGTAGAGGTAAGGATCTGATTGTGGATGGACTCTATTTTGTCTTTAAAGAAATCAGCAAAGTCCTGAGGGGAGTGCATCATGTTGATAAAGGATGGAGAAGAGTATTGAATAGCGAAAACAAGTGTTGTGGGTTGAATTTGTGATTGTTTATAAGGGTACTGTAGTACTCTTGCTTGGCTTTTAACAAGGTAGAATTGAGGCAGGACAGTAGATATTTATAGTGAATAAAGTCTGCTTGCTTACGGGATTTCTTCCACATACGTTAAGCATATCTCGTACAGGAGCGTAAGAATCTGGTTTGTGGATTCAGCCAGGGTCATAGGTTTTGAGCAAGTGTAAAGGGGCAAAGGGGCAATGAGCCAACAATTGAGGATAGTATGTGATTATACTCACCAGGGTATCAGACATCTCAGACATCTTAAAGAAAGTGAAAGTCTGAGCTAAGGCTGGAAGGTCAATGTCACGTGGACAGTGGAATGAGAAACAGGTGGACATGGAGAGTGAGAGATATTAAATGTAACAAAATGGTGATTGGAAAGGGGGGAAGGGTTCACTGTTAAAACCAAAGAGAGAGAGTTTTTCTTTAGTAAAGACTAGATCCAGAAAGCAGCCATCCATATGAGTATGGGTGTTTGCCCACTGCTGGAGCTCAAAGGAGGATGTTAGGTGGAGAAAACAGAGGACCAGGATTTGTGAATCATAATCAACATTGAAGTTAAAATCCCCAAGGATGATTGCACATGATCTTTGGATTGTGTGTGGAGTGTCCCCCCATGCTGATCAGTCGGACGGGTTAGAAGATTTCTGTCGACTGCCAATCATATCTCTGCATGTATTGCCAATCTGACGATTTTCAGTGGGAGACTGTCACCAGCTTTATCAGACATTGTTAGGCTCTGCTGGGATTTGAGCCAGGGACTTTTGGGTTTCTAGCTTGATGCATTATCCATTATGCCAGGAGAGCAGCCTGTAGGCCTGCTCAATATAGGTTTCCTGGCCTCTGCAGCCCCAGCCCAGCAGCAGCCTGAATGGTTACAGTCAGCCAATCAGGGCTCTGCCCTACTTAAGGCCAGCCCTCTGAGCACTCCTTGCCAGAGCACCCCTGACTAAGTTGTTTCTGCTCTAGCCTGTTTCCCTTGTTTCTGCCTTGCCGTGCCCTGTTCTGCCTTGCCCTGCTCTGCCTTGCCTTGTCCTTCCCTGTCCTGTTCTGCCTTGAACCCTGTCTTATAACTTCCCTTGTCTCATTCTCTTACTCTCCAGTTCTTTCACTCTCCTGCTATCCTGCTATCCAGTACCCTCTTGCTATCCTGCTCTCCAGTCCTCTCCTGCTCTCCAGTCCTCTCCTGCTCTCCAGTCCTCTCTTGCTATTCAGTCTCCTCTTGCTCCTTGTCCTTCCACTGTCCTGTTCCCCTAGATCTACGCCCGCACTGTCCTGTCTCAACCTCTTAGTCTGCCCCCGATCTGTGCCCTCATCATCCTGTCCAATCCAGTCTGTTCCTGTCCTGACCTTCCCCCTCATCATCCTGTCCAATCCAATCTGTTCCTGTCCTGACCTTCGACCTCATCATCCTGTCCAATCCAGTCTGTTCCTGACCTTCACCCTCATCGTCCTGTCCAATACAGTCTGTTCCTATCTTGACCTTCGCTGTCATTCCTGCCTTTCCCTTTGTGTTTTGTGGACACAGGCAGCTCTTGCCTAAAAGACTCGCTTTCCTCCTGCTGCCTCAACAGCGCCCCCTAACCTATCCTTGCTGTCAGGGGCATAACAGCATCTGATCTGTTCTTTTACTGCTTTATTTCAACTGAAGGTTAGTGGCAGGTCGGGAGATGGGGATGTCCGATCGTTCGATGATTCAAAAGTTTGGATCTTTGTGTCTATGGCCACTTTAAAATGAGAAAACTGGAGAAATAGAAATAGGTTTGAACCAACAGCGAGAGGAGAGGAGAATTCCAACTCCTCCATAACGTTCAATGGTTCGGGGGGGTGAAAGAAAGAGAGACCACCATGAGAGTGTGCAGACTCAACAACGGTTTCATTCTTTGAGAGCCATGTTTATGTTAGTGCAAGAAGGGGCAAATTTATGAAATTCACGTGAAATGATCGAAGTTCGATCGAATTCGATGGAATACAGATCGTACAAATTTTTCACTTCACCCAATGATAAATAGGCCTTTCAAAATCCCATAGAAATGAATGGAGAGCAGCGGAATTTCACTCTATTGGTGGAACTTCACTCTTTGATAAATATACCCCTTAACTTCACTCTTTGATAAATATGCCCCAAAGAATCTGGCTTTGCATTTAAAAAGAAGTCACAAACACGAGAAATACTGATCTCAATACATTTCCTAGATACAGGCAGCAGAATATCCCAATACTGTTTTGTGCTTAGCCATAAAGATTGATTTTCTTTTTTTTAGCTATCTTATTCCAAAGGTTTTATCTAAATATATATTTCTTCAGCACCACTATAATATTTGTATTCATGTTGTGCATTTTAGAATGGTTTGTCCAGTTTTTGAACTGAAAGGTGTTGTCCTGCCCTTTTAAAAATAAGGTTTTGTGTTGCTATATAATATAACATAGTAAGTTAGGATGAAAAAAGACACACATCTATCAAGTTCAAACTTTTAACTCTATTTTAATCTGCCTTACTGCTAGTTTAACCAGAGGAAGGTAAAAAAAAAAACACTTGAAGCCTCTCCAATTTGCCTCAGAGGGGGAAAAATTCCTTCCTGATGGCAATCAGACTAGTCCATGAATCAACTTGCACTATGAGCTACCTTCCATAACCCTGTATTTCCTCACTTGCTAATAATATTACTGCAACATAATCACATGATGACTATTTGTGGTCACTAATTCACAAACATTTCTACTTATGATTCCTGGTGATAGGCTCATCATTCATACCGCTGTAAAATAAAATGTTTTAAAAAAGAAGCGCAGCCTGATCTCAGTATGTCTGAATAAAGTTTACAGAGATATTTTTGGGGAACACTGTATTTAGGAGTAGATAAGGCCCCACTAAATGATTAACACTATTAAGCTGCCCTAGCCTAAAGTCATTTCTCAGCATGGTTTAATACAATATTTGAATTAATGAAGTGCTTACAATAATATCCAATTTAAATGTATACATATATTAGCTATATTTGAATTATAATGCATTAACATTTGTTAGCTAAAGCTATTGTATTACAATTAATTCATATATTGTCAGTTATTTTATAACTATATACAACTCTATCACTATTGAGCTATGGGCGTTCTTACTATTATAATGGGCTAATAAAAAAAGGATCAATTAATAAAATAGAACAATGAAATCTCATAATATGTTCGTGCTGCTTTTCCAATTTAAAAGGCCAAATACATCTAATGGCTACCTTTTAACAGAAGCTAAAAGGCCAATTTCTCACACAGAAATAAATCATAATGTATTTTCAATTAGTTTGCACTTTTGCTTGCTTCTGTCCTGAATAATTAGAAAAACAATTCACATTCCACTATGAGCCAATATGAAGTGATATTCCTGTGATAATTATCTTGCTGTAGTTCACTTTCCCCTGCTCCCAACAGGTCATCAGAGCACAAAAGAGGACACCAAGAGAGCATTAATGAGCTCTCATTGAAGATGTTAAAAAGCCTGTATTGATCTGTTTGTCCAAGGAGGAGATATTTAAGCCTTTCTGCTAAGGGCAGAAGAGACAGAGATTCATATTACAAAGCCTTTTATCCAACCCCTTCTGTTTCTGGCTTCAATATCGCCAATCCTCAGCAGCATGTTTAGTTCCGGAGGTCATACTTTTAAACTTTAAAAATATAAAAACACATACAGTGTAAGGTTTACTATAGGGACCTTATCAGCTTCTCGTAACAGACTACAAGTGAGTTCCCAACAAGCATACAATTCCCATTAATATACCTCAAAGTGCCCTAAATGATCACCCGCTAAAAGCTAGTAAGATTTTTTTTTTTGCCAAAGGATAAATATTTTAAGGTGTTGGGCAAAAGCACTAGTATATTCCAACTCAGAATTTACAGTGGTTACTCAAGTCCCAAAGCATCAAACAATGATGACTTTATTTTTTAATATACTCTATACACTCATTTTGCACATTCCAAGTAGGCCTTTGTTCACTGTAACCATTGAATGAAAATTAATGTTACTAATAAGTAAGTTTCTTTTGTGAAAAAAGTATACTATAAGAAAACTAATGATTAAAGAATGAATTAAAATAAGTAGAGATGAAGCCACTTGGATTTGTGAGTTAAATGTGTCATGACATGGTTAATTGAAGAAACTGTGTTATCTAAAGTTATCTTAACTCATTTAATGCATTTAACCTTTTCATTAGCATACCAAAGCACCATTATTTTCAATGGTGGACTCTTTAATTGGATGGGATGCTGTGACACAATATTCTGTTCTAAGTGGGATAAATGGGATAGATGAGTTAAGTTATTCTGTGTCAAATGCACAATCCAAAGTGGCTTCATCTGTAAATTGGCGGAAATCGGTACTATTTACTTTAGACCTACCCCTGAACAAACGATATCTCCTAGACAGGACCTCCAAGTTGCAGACACATTCAAATATCTGGGCCTTAAAGTGCACAAAATGTAACTCATTTTAGTAAATTAAATGTAGAGCCGGCAACCCAACACTTCACTACAGTGGTGGCTGCGTGGCAGCACTTACCCCTCATGCTATGGGGAAGAGTGGCCCTTAAGATGGTATTTCTCCCCAAATTTTTGTATGCGCCTATGACTAGTGAGGGACTGGCACTGCCCAACCTCAGGGCTTATTACCTAGCGGCACAGGCAGTTTATGCCCACTGATGGCTCGTGCCTAGTGCTGAAAACCCAAATATGCAACTACAGGCCTCATTTCTGGGATCCCTGGAAGCCATGCAAAATGCTCCATATAGAGCACTAACAGACATTCCTAAAGACTTAGCGGTAATAACAACAACGTACAAGGACTGGACGTCAGCACTACAAATAACGGGAGTAGACCCCCCACTATTATCCCCAGACCTACCTCTCTGAAGGAACTTTAATATTATCCACCCTGTGGATCTACCCAATTTTCAAGAGTGGCCAAATGTAAAAAAAAAAAAACTAAAGGATGTGCTCGTAGAGGATGTTTTTGTCCCATATGGGACCCTTAGGGACAATATGATACCGTGTAACCCTAGACTAAAATTTATATACCAGGTTAATTTGACACCCCCCAAACTATACAGTTTTGGTACAAGAGATAATAGCAGCTGTCATCGGTGTCATACCGATCAGGGGGACTTCCTGCACATGTCTTGGCAATGTCCTCACATACAAAACTTTTGGAGATCAGTCACAGCCTGTCAGCACAGCTGACCCTTCCCTCGTTGCTGTCTCCTTACTGTTGTTTGTTGGGGGTGTTGGAGGGAGTGGTTGTGGGCAAGTATATGACACTTCACACTAGAGGACTATTATACTACGTAAAAAAATGCATTATTCTGTGATGGATGGGGCCTAGCTCACCCACGCTTGGAATGTAGCAGCGTCAAGTTAATAATATGTTGCCTATGATTAAACTTACGTACTTGGCATGGGCTGCCCAGGGAAATTTGAAAAAATTTGTCAGCCATGGACTGAGGCTGATGGTCTAAATGTCTTAGATATCTGAACTCTTAAGTTGAAATGTATATGCCAACCTGAGAAATAAAAGCGAATCTTTGTATTCTATTATTGAAAGAAAAGCAATAAAAAGTATTGTTTTTTTGAAAAAAGAAAGAATTAATTAAAATATTTAAAATATATATGAGCTTTAATATTTTTAGACAATTTCTCAAACTGGCCTCTAGTAGAGAGGCATTAATAAGAACCTGTGGAAGTTGCCACAATGTAATGTCATCTTGCCAAAGTGAAGCTGGATCTTTATATCAAGATTTATCCTGAGCAGTGCCTGTAGGAAGCCATTAGGTCCTTTTGTAGTTACTGGCAACTACAGTATGTTAAAGTACGTTTAAGTAAGAAGGAAAGGTTGTGGGCGCACTCGATGGCTAAATACTAAAATACCAAGGATCCTTGATAAATGTCCCCAAGTGGGAATGAAACGTTGGAAAATGTTATGTTATGAATAAAAACACTTGATTCATCTCTACAAGAGTGTGCTTATCCATCCATTACATATATATATATATATATATATATACATACATACATACATACATACATACATACATATATAAATACACACAACTCTTTTTTCCTAATTTTTTTTTTTTTTAAATTTGACCAAACGCCTTAATTTACTAAAACAAAGAAAAAAGTTTGTGCGGGAAATCGGTCAAAAGTTCTATTCATTTATATTTTTATTATATTATAAGATTTTTTATTATATATTTTTTTTAATAAATAATTATCATTATATATTTTCATATTGTTGCCCGAACAGCACAAAACCCTCGCAAAGCATGTACATAAAAAACATCTTCAGATTGTAAAGGCACATGAGCCACTGACTTTTACATGACTTTGACAGGTTTTAACCGGAGTAATGTTGGATTTTTAGCAGCTTTGGAGCATAATTAATCTTGAAAAATCCACTTTTTTTCCCCTACTAATTATTTACATTTTTTGCCTTAAAAACTCAACAAGAAAAAAATTGAGGTTAAATAAATAGGCCCCTTAATGTATACCTCTTAAATAAAGAGCAGCAAGCATTAATTTAATAAAGATATTCTAGTTTTATTTGTGATGTATTCTAAGCTTACAAATGTTTTTGATAAATTATGGTTTCTTCATGGGAAGGATGATTTACATATTTTTACTCTTCTTAAAGAAGCTCACTCAGCAGTGGTACAGACTGCACTGTTTTCACATGTTGCCTTTGTGTGTTAAGGAACAATCAAAATAAAACAGCTTTGTAGACAAAATACATATTCATGACATTTGTCTTATTTGTTTCCCTGACAGCAGACTACTTAAAAGAAACTTGAACCCCACCTTTGACCCTAGAACAGTCAGAGGTCATGCTGTAAGTGTGAGCATTCCATCGACTGCTTCCTGGGTAATTTCTTGGTTTCTCATTTGTCTGGTCACTGCTTGACCTTATAGTCTAAAGTTAAAAACGAAGAATAGTTTCTGGATAATGTGAATCATAAAATATTTGAAAATGACAGTGGAAATAGAAATATGCTCATATACCCATGATAAATTATGTCATCCCTACCAGAAATTATGTTAGTTTGGAAGCCATTCATTAGCAACAAGATATCAAATATTTAGGGGCAGATTTACAAAATTCATGTGAAAGATTCGAAGTTCAAACGAATTCGATCAAATTTCTAACGTAGGATTTATTCATTTGGTCGAATATGTGAATTTTGGCATATTCGATCATTGAATAGGGAATGGTCGAACAATCGAACACATTCGAATAGAGTCGAATGAACGAATATTCCATCATTCGACCTGCGAAGGATTTTAATTTTAACGTTTAATTGATTGCCTACTTCGGCAGATTGGACCTACCGAATTGCAATAGAAGCCTATGGGAGCACTCCCATAGGCTTCTGAGACTAAGTCCTGATCAAATAGGATTCGTACGATCGAAGTCTTCGATCGTTCAAATTGTACGAATCATTCGAATGATCGAATTATTTATTCGTTCAGTCGAATGATTGATTCGACTGATCGATTAGATTTGTATTCGATCGTCGAATGATCGAATATCGAATAAAAAGTTGTCTAGAACTATTCGATTAACATTCGAAAATCGAATGCTAATCAAATATCGAGTAGAAACTAATTTTTTGGGGGGAATAATAGTACATTTGCCCGTAAGTAAATGCATTTACCAAGTGACTGCATTCAATTAACACTTAAAGGGCAACTGTTACCATAAAATAATCCCCCCCCCCTCCAAAGATGCTGGCTAATAGAGCCCACACCTGGTCAATAGGATACCCGCAACAATAGGACACCCGCACCAGGAGGGAGCTCCCAGTTCAATCTGCCATGGTGGAAGACACGCAGAATGTGCAAATGCAACAACTTGTTCAACATGTGCATGTGCATGACATCAGCTTCTCATTATATGCACTGCACAAAATGGTGGCTCAAACTGGGAGCTCCCTCCCGGTGCGGTTGTCCTAGTGTTGAAGGGGCCAATTTAAAAAAATAAATAAATTACTCTTATCCAAAACCGGAGTGAATACTCTATTAGCTCGCAACTTTTGTGGGGGAATATATTTTAGGGCAAAAGGTGCCCTTTAAACTTCAGTTTAACTCTAGATTGTTTCATATAAAATGTTCCTTGTTTGTGTTTTTAACCATTGGGTAATGTAATAAAACGTCTTAAAGCGGTGGTTCACCTTTAAGTTAACTTTTAATATCATATAATGGCAAATTCTAAGCAACTTTTCAATTGGTCTTCATTTTTTTTTTATAGTTTTTGAATGATTTGTCTTCTTCTTCTGATTCTTTCTAACCCCATCTAAAAAGCAAATGCTTTGGAAAGCTGAAAATGTATCAGTATTGTGTATTTTGATTAGTCATATTTCTGCTCAGACCCTCTTCTACTCATATTCCAGTTGCTTATTCAAATCACTGCATATTTGCTAGGGTAATTTGGACCTAGAAACCAGATTACGAAATTGCCAACTGGAGAGCTGCTGAATAAAAAGCTAAATAACCCACAAATAATAAAAAATGAAAACTAATTGCAAATTGTCTCAGAATATCACTCTATAAATCAGACTAAGGGGCTGATTTCCTAAGGCTCGAATTTCAAAGTGGAAAATACTTTCGACCACCAAAGTGAAATACTTTGACTTTGAATATCGAAGTCGAAGTTTTTTCACCAAATTTGGCAATCCTATGGTCAAAGTAAATGAGTTCTATTCAATTCAATTTTAGCGAACGATTTAACTTCAATAAAAATAAACTTAGAAAAATGCTTTAGAAGGTCCCCATAGGCTAACATAGCACTTCGGCAGGTTTAATTTGATGAAGTATTGAAATCGAAGTTTTTTTTAAAGAGACAGTACTTAGATTTTCAAAGTCGAAGAATTTTACTATTTGATCATTCAAATCAAATGGTCAAAGTAGCCTATTCGATGGTCGACTTTTCTAAAAAATTACTTTGAAAATCAAACTTTTTGAATTTGAATAATCACTTCGACCCACTTCGACCCTGAATTTCGAAGTGGAAAATACTTCGAAATTCGACCATCCAAGTGAAATACTTTGACTTCGAATATCGAAGCCGAAGTTTTTTCCAGAATTCGGCAATCCTGTGGTCAAAGTAAAATCGTTCGATTGAACGGTTTTAGCGTACATTCGAACGATTTTACTTCGAAAAAATGCTTTGGAAGGTCCCCATAGGCTAACATAGCACTTCAGCAGGTTTAATTTGGCGAAGTATTCAATTTTTGAAGTTGAAGAATTTTACTATTTTGATCATTCGAATCGAATGGTCGAAGTAGCCTATTCAATGGGCAAATTATCAAAAAAATTTGCTTTGAAAATCGAACTTTTTGAATTTGAATATTCACTTTGATCCACTTCGACCCTTAGTAACTCAGCCCCTTAAAGTTAAATAAAAGCTGAACAACCCCTTTACATTTGCCCCATGTAGTAACCCATAGCATCCAATCATATGTTTGTTTTCAAACAGGTGTCCAATATGGGTTTGCTCTGGTTTGCTAGACAAAAATTAAACTTAAGACCACTTATTACATTACTGGGTGTGGTACGAAATAGCTCAGCATGGACTGAGTTCTGTTATAGAAGAATAAAGATAACAGGAATCCTATCAGATCTCCCACTGCACATTTTAAAGTTTGCGGCCCTAAAGAATTAAAGGCCTATTTATCAACATTTTAATTCATACTGTTAGAGGTTCTTTCAATCCCCACTGCCACAAATTTTTAAAAAGCATGAATGTCTACTTGTTCATTAAAAGATCTGCAGATAAAAACAAAAAAAATGCAGAATGAGTCTGAATAATGATATAAAGGATCTAAAAATCAAAATTCACAAAGTAAAGAAATATTTCAAAATTTCTGCATGACACAGCTTTTGGATGGCGTGGATGGCGTACTTTCACAAGTTTTTTGTTGTTTTTACTCTTAATAAATATAGAAAATGTTGTGTTTTAAAATCATTCTTTACATGCAAGATTTTACAGTAGACACACTTCAGAGTCAGTTTAACAATCCCCCAATTTAAACAGAAACAGGTGCACGTACCATCAGTGGTCTATCCACCACCAAGAACACCACATAGTTAAAAATGCCTTCATTTATGTTTCATGGCAGAATGTGATCAGCAACATTTCAGGCCTGAATATGGCCTTTTGTCAAGCTCACTTAGATTTTACAGTAGCTCTAAAACGTTAGAATCATGGAAAATATGAAATATGTAGGTTGTTTTGAACCAGTTATTTACGTTATGTGTGCAAAAGGCAAATTATACTGGGTCTTAGAAAACACAAATGTAATATTCAATATAAAGCTTGCTAGTCTTAGGTGAACCTATACATCTTATGTTATCTTATTAAAAACACTTGAATAAAAGAAAATTACATAAATCACTTGACCTAAATAAATGCTGCATGGTGTAACATACATTTAAATGACAGGTCTGTTGGCTTGAGCTGATTTATGATCCTGGAATGGTCTAGTTTCTCTTTTATTCAGTTTATGTCCTCATCAACAACCACTTCCTCTTTTTTTAAAGCAGTTAGGAGTCTATAAAGCAGTTAATTGAACATAAGAATGACTCAGTAAGTTGAGAAAAGTTACGCTTTTCTATTCTGAATAATTATGTTATTATATATAATTATATATACACATGTATGATGATCACAGATGTAGTTTGTTTTCCTGAGATGTCTTGCATTCTGTGAGACCATAGGGTTAAAAGCCTAAAGGTAGGAACAAATGGCAAATAGGCAAAAAATCAGGCTGAGATATTAGTGCATTAGACACAAGGGGACAGATTTACTAAATTCGTGTGAAGGATTTGAGTTGAAAAAATTGAAAGACTTTGTACTGTACACATTAGGGGGCAGATTTATTAAGGGCCGAATTCGAGGGTTAAAAAACCCTCGAAATCGACCATCGAATTTTAATAGAATTAAAATAAATATAAAAGGATTTTTATTCTATTAAAATTCGATGGTCGAATTCTAGGGTTTTTTAACCCTCAAATTCGACCCTTAGTAAATCTAATCCCTAATGTGTCCGTGTGGATTAAAGTGCTCACAAATACATGGGACCACTGTGGATACTGTTAATATAAAAAGATACAGGGGATTGTGGAGGACACTAATGCTTATTACAATATTGGAAGCACTACACAAATGGTCTAACTCTGTAAACATACAGATACAACATTTAGGGGCAGATGTACTAAATTCACGTAAAGGATTTGAAGTTCGATCGAAGTTCGAAGGTAGGATTTCTTTATTTGGTCGAATATGTGAATTTTGGCATATTCGATCTTCGGAAAGGGTATGATCGAATATATTCGAATAGATTAGAATGGACGAATACTCAATCATTCGATCAGTGAAGGATTTTATTTTACAAGTTTATTCGATTACCTACTTCGGCAGATTGGACCTACCGAATTGCAATAGAAGCCTATGGGAAGCTTCCCATAGGCTTCAGAGGCCAAGTCCTGATCGAATAGGATTCATACGATTCATACGATATGAAAGTGTTCGTTCGTTCAAATCATACGAATCATTCGAACGATCAAATGATTTCTTCGTTCAGTCGAATGATTTATATAGGTTTTTATTCGATCGTATATCGAATAAAAGGTAGCCTAGAACTATTTGATTAACATTCAAAAATTGAATGCTAATCGAATATCGAATAGAAACAAATTATTTTTGGGGAATAATAGTAAATTTGCCCCTTAGTGAACAGTACAAAGTGTTTGACTTAATTTTACTTTAATACAAATAGTGCAAGGGAATAGTGCAAGCAACATGAATAGTGATGGGCAAATTTATCCCGTTTCCCTTCACTGAAAAATTCACGAATTTCCAGCGAAAAATTTGCCAAACGAGTCGCATCACGTTTTTTGACGCGCCTCACGTCATTTTTGGCGCATCGTGTCATTTTTGACGCACATCGTATAATTTTTGGTGCACTACCCGTTTTTTTGACGCACATCTCGTTTTTTTACACCAGCGAATTTTTCAGCCGGCGAATTTTCACTGGCGTTTCACGAATTTATTCACCGGTGGCGAATCGTGGGAAATCTACACGCATTCGCGCCTGGTGAATAAATTTGCCCATCACTAAACATGAACAAAGTTTTTGTTATATTTGCTTCTTTATGAATACAATTTTGCACCAATATGTACAAGCTCTTCATCCTAACCAGAAGCATCCACTGTCATACCCCCTAGCTTGTGCTTCGTTTGTTATAAATGCACCGTAAGGTGTGTGGGGGCAGACTGCACAAGCCTGAGGTGCAGTTGAGAAATGTACTCAAAATAACACAATTGGCCCCTACACCAAAGGCCTAGACGAAAAGTCCCAAAGCAGTTTAATAGCAAAAAGTCATAGTCACAAATTTCCATTATTGTAGGGGAGAAGTTCCTTGGACCAACATACAATATGAAAGGCATAAGCCATGATCTGTCAAATAATATTTAAAAAGTTTATGGGCATCCAATAATAAATGTGATAAATAAATGTTTCCATTAGATGGAGATTCCCAACATATATCTAACCTAGATTCCAACCTGAAAATATTTCATTATTTCTAGTGCTTGGGGAATAAGATTTCTAAGGGAGCACTGTGGATCAACAGTAACTTCTCACAAAATGTCAGAATGCTGGGGTTTGTCTAGGGTAGGAATGAAGCAGATACAGTACCTTTCAAGAAGGGGCATTTTATACACTATCCCAATTTTAGCAGAGGAGTTCTCTGACCATGTTGTTGGTGCTTAGACATAATCAGATGCGTTCATCACAGAACTGACCAAATCCACAATGAGTTCAATGAGGCCAAGTTTCCCCGTAAAGCAGAAAGTACATTCCAATACTCATACAATTGTGATTTCAATCAAATATGACCCACAGCCTGTGATGACGTAGAAGTAGGAGACAAGGGGGATCCAATTAGATCCAGATGACTGGAAGTTGAGATTTATAACACCTCGACCATGGAAACAGAAGCAAGTTACAATTTAAAAAACGGGGAAAACCAACTCCCCCAGTTGTTCCTTATGCAATACTTCTACATTCAACTTTCAAATGATGAATGAATAATACCAGACACTTGGGGGTTAATTATTACAGGTTGAGTTTAGTTTCACTAAAAAAAAACTAAAAATGTTCTAGAAAAAACTAAAAATTTTCAAGACTTATGTCTCAAAGCTGCAAAAAGTCAGAATCCAAAAATGCTCCAGCTAAAACCTGTTAAATTGATGTAAAAGTCAATGGCAGAGGTCCTTTTAACAATGTTTTTTGCCTTCACAATTTATGTGAGTTTTTTTATGCTGGTTTTTGTTAGAAAAATTTATAAATTCAAGGTATTCAAGTTTTTTAAGCCTATAAACTCAATAAATTTGAGGTATTAACGTTTTTTTTCCAAATTGCATTCAGTTGAGTTTTTTTTACATTTGGATTATGTCATAAATAAGCAAACATTGAGTTTGTTAAAATTGTAAGTTTATTTGAGTTGGAAAAAACTCACAAACCTTATAAAATCAACCTTTACTAAATAACCCTATGATGTATTTACTTTTGTTATATGCCAAAAAGATGATATCCTTGAACTGGGTGAGTTTTTCACCACCACAACTCTCCAAAAGGATACATTTTGGATTGTTGACTAGTTAATTCAAATTCATGTACTATCTCTTAAAAAATTTGACCAACCATTCGCCATCTAAAACCTGCTGAATGTTGTTGCTGTGTTGATGGACTTTGAAAATTCAAGTTTTTTTGGGAAAAACTGTGAATCGAATTTGATCAAATGTGCTATTACATTGATCCGAACTATTTGTATTTGATTGAATACGGAAAAAAAACTTTATAAAAATCAATCCTTTTTTAAAAAAAAATTTAAAACGTAATTTATTCTTCATCTTTCAAGAACATGAATTATTGTAATTTTTTGCTTTAATATTTATTCTTGAAGTAGTAAAAATATCTAAGTAAAAATGGTATACATTTAAAGAAGACATATAGCTCGATAAACCTTGAAGATTTCCTAGGGGATTGCTAATAGATGTTACTTTTGTACAAATAGTGTAACTAATGAAAGCTTACTTAAAACGCATGTATATTTTTAGTCCTTTGGTCTCATTCTGTCATCATTTAATTGTAATTGCTGCTTTAACGTCCTACAGAGTATTAATACCAACAATAGCTTCAGCCTTCATTATTGAGTTTTTAACCCGTGATTTAGCGTATTTTGGAAGTTTAAATGATTACAATGTTCTTAATAGGTTCGTTTTTACAGTGAAAGGAGCCTAATATTTTGTTGATACCTCATAGTTGTCAAAAAATGTTAGGTTCCACTTTTGTATGTACTTAAATGTTTCCTTGTGGTGAAAAGCTCTTTATACACTTCAAGATACATTCAGTATAAAGATTAAGGGGCACATTTACTAAGGGTTGAAGTGAAAATTTGAATAAATTAGAAATTTTAAAATCCTTTAACTTCGACTATTCGCCAGCTCAAAGCTGCCAAATTGTCATTTTAGCCTATGGAGGACTTCATAGAACCTGTCCTGAAAAATTTTCTAAGTTCCAAGAATTCGAAGGTCCATTTTTTGATTGTTCAATTCAAATGATTTTTTATTCAATCGAAATTTCAAAGTTTTTTCACTTTGAAAATTCGGCCCTTAGTAAATATGCCCCCAAGTCTATGTTTAAAAAAGATAGATTGGACTAATTCATACATACATCAAGTTGGAAAACTTGGCTGCCACATAACGGCATGAGAACTAACACCAACATGCATTGGTATAAGTTAAAATATCAGTGATGAGCAAATTTATCCCGTTTCTCTTCACCAAACAATTTGCAGGGACAATTCACAAAATGCATTAAAGTCAAGGGGCATTTTTTGCAACTTTTCTTGTTTACAAGTCATTGGAGTCTATGAGCATTTATGACTGTGAATAACTTAAAAAAAAGCCTGCGTTCCATGTATGACATCTTTCATACATACATTCACTATAGCCATTAAAATTCTACTACTCTACTAAATTTGACACGTTATTTTTAGATAACAACAAGGTGATATCTAGGACTGGGATACGTTTGAATTTGCTTTTATTTACTTTTTGTTTTCTACTTTTATTTACAAGTTTTTTCTTCCTTTCTATTGTTATTTTGCTTATATTGATAATGTTTTCTCATTCTGGCATTCTGTCCACCTTTCTTATGTACAGTACTGCTTCTAAACTCCAGTGACCCTTGTATCCTGGCATAACCTCTTTTTATCTTTGCTAGCTCTGTTTTTCCAGAGATAGAGCTATAAAGCATGTATCCATTTATAATATTGGTCATTGGTCATTGGACACCTGCACAAGATGTTAATATAATAAAAAAAGTTGCCGTGATATGTTTGAAAAAGTTATTTGTTCCAACTATGCTATTTTAGAATATACCATGCAAGAAGGGCAGAATACAGCTCAATGTATAGAAGACACATTAATGTCTTGGAACTATACAAGGGTCTTTATGCCTCAACAGATTTCAAAATAAATGGTATATTGCGTTTTCTGGATTTAGAATAATAAAGGACCTTTCTGTGTTGTATGGTGCTACCTTGGTTTTGATTTTATACTTATTTTTTAATTCTCTATATATTTCTATATTTATTTGATTAAAGGGTTATTAGAAAGCACTGTAATTCGTAAAATTACAAATTACACTTGTAGGGGGAGTTATTTATTTTCCACGGAAATTTGAGGTTTCAAGATCATTTTACAAATTTTCCCACATATTTGGGTTATGAAAAACTTGAATTCTTCTAGATGTAACATACCTTGACCCTGGAAATAGCTTGAATCCAAAACATACACCATCTAAAACTGTTGAGGTCATGCAGGAGTCAATGGCAGAGGTCCCTTGAACCATTTGAAGATGTTGACAGCCTGCATGAGGTTTTAGTTTTTTTCTGAGGGTTTTGCCTGAAACTCGAAGCAACTCGAGTTTTCGGGTATTTGCAACTTAAATGTGCAGAATTAATTGTTTTCCATTCTAGTTTTTTTTATTTAATAAGATACCATTCGAGTTGCGAGTTCATTTGAGGTATGAAAATCTCATTCATTCAACATTCAATCTTTGATAAATAACCCCCATAATGTAACAGATATGGGCTGTCAGATTCTCATAGTCTTCAAAGGCTGGTTTACCTAAGAAAAGCCCAGGAGTACAAATTGGTTTGAGATGTATCCCATGTGATGTGTTCAGGAGGTCAGATTTTATTTATACATTTTTCATTAACACAGCTGCCTGGGTTTGGTAGTGATGGTTTAGTATTTTATCAAGGGCAAACACTCTTATGGAGAAATTTATGTGGGGAGGAAGTCATTAACAAGAACAAATAGAAGCAATTTAAACAAAATTTCTTTGCACTCATTAATATTGGATTTGTGAACCCACAAAAGCATTTAGCAGAATATCTGTCAAAAGAAACATTTTCAGAATCTATAGGGGTTAATTCACTATGGACTGAAATTTCGCAACAGCAATCGCAACACTTCACCAGGCAAAAATCGTTATGTCCAGAGCTCCAAATGCTGGTGAATTCTCTCTAGCATTACTTTGCCAGAGCGAGCAAATCAAAGCAAAGCTGCTCTAGTTTTCAATTCTGCCTAGCACAACTTTTCTTGTGCTTAGGCTAATTTGCATAGTGGAATGGAGCTATTTATGTTACATGGTGCATCTAATACATTACATTTACACTGAAAACTAGACATGCCAAGAGGACCTTAATAAAGTCAATAGAGTTGTTTTAATGCCCTAAACATAAGCCATATGGTAAAAAATGTATAGGGGAAACCGGGTGCCTGAAAAACAAAGTTATGCCTTTTGCAGCCAAAAACCCTGAACAATTTGAAAGACGCCAGTGTTTTTTGTACTTAGAAGATTTTACACTCAAAAATGATGATGTAAGATTACACCTTCTACTTGGGGGCTCACAACACGCACTCGAAATTGGATTATTTTCTCCTAACTTACCCCCAGCTCTCAAATTTGCTAATGACTTGAACCAACTGGTCTCAAGGGTAACATCACATAACTGGCGATTTCCCTCTTACTTAATTAATAATACCGCTTTCAGACATATTTAAGACAACAATGGGCAAATTACATACATGATTACATACAACAATGGTATAATCAAAATATTTTATGGGCAACATCTAAACCGGTTTTGAGCGGACACATTACAGCTTACTTCATTCTTACAAAAATAACTCACTAAGTATTACAAAGCTTTTAAATTCACCAACTCAGAAGACAACAAAATGAAAAACACACACAAAAAATGTGTTTAACACTTTATTACATGACAATGTACAATACAAGATAAATATTACAGATGAGGAAACAAACCGGGGAAATTATTAGCTCAAATAACAAAAATTCAAACCACAAATGCTTTTATAAAGAAACTGAAAACAGAGGAGGGTTGGACCCAAGACACAAAACATACAGATGCAGTCACTTGGATTTGTAAGTTAAATGCGTTGTGACTCAGGGCTAATTGAAGAAACTGTGTTATCCAAAGTTATCTTAACTCATTTAATGCATTTAACCTTTTCATTAGCATACCAAAGCACCATTGTTTTCAATGGTGAACTCTTTAATTAGATGGGATGCTGTGACACAATATTCTGTGCTAAGTGGGATAAATGGGATAGATGAGTTAAGTCACGACGCATTTAACACACAAATCCAAGTGACTGCATGTGTATAGTACAAGAACTAGAAACATACTTCAAAAAGTATCAAGAAACACTTGATGCACCTAAAACATAACAAGAAGTAAAATTTTCAAATGTTAAGCTACCGCATCTTAAAAATGGACATTAAACGATTACAACATATTTTCAGAACTTTTATATTGATTAAACGAAGAATCAGAATTAATCTATTTAAACTACAACAACATAAACAGGAAGGGGGACTTAATTTCCCAAATATAGCTGAATATAATGAGGCCGCTCTCATGCATTTTGCAGGGGACTGGCTTTACAACAGAAATGTATACACGATAACATCTATAGATGAAACATTGTCAGAAGGCATATAACTTAACTCTCTACTACACACAACCCTTAAGGGATATTCCAAAAGGGATGCAAGACAGCCCGTTGTTCATCTACACCTATAAAGCCTGACACAATATCCACAAAAAATGGATAATCACAGATAAATCCACTTTACAACCAATTTCAGTTCTAACTCAGATGTACCCGTTTCTTCACTCTAACCAATTCGCATTACTACAACTAACTCATTTTACCACACAACATCTGACCAAAACTCACTGATAAAGATAAAAATAATCATATAGACTCTCTATTGCCAAGATGCGATACAATCAAATTGAAAGCCCAAATCTATTGACAAATTAGAACGATCTTGGATATGGATAATTCCAATTTCAACTTCACAAAATGGAAAACAATACTCCAACAAGTGGAAAATAAAGATATCCTACAATATCACTCCTGAGTCATGGAAAACATGTCTTTATAAATACTACATCATATTTTTCTTACACCACTAATAAGATTCCATATAGGTACCACTACCTCTGATAACTGCTTAAAATGTGGAGAAGCTAGAGCAGAAGTAATCCACTGTTCATGCCCACTCATTCAAACATATTGGTAGGAAATCGCCAGAATTGGAAAACTCTGTCTGGGAAAACAATGCCTCTTACAGCTGCTTGGGCAATATTTAGTGAATCCCCACCCTACACAAATGTCTCGAAATCAGAAAAAAATGTAGCTGAATATCTGCTTACGAACATAATAAGTAAACAAACTACAATGGATCCCCCAAGAAGTCATCAATAGTGATGGGCGAAACGGCCGCGTTTCACTTCGCCGAAAAATTCTCGAATTTCCAGAGAAATTCGCGAATTTTTCGCCGTTTCGCGAAACGAGTCGCGCGTCGCGTCGTTTTCGGCGCGTCAAAAACGACGCGCGACTCGTTTTCGCGCGGCGAATTTTTGATGCCGAATTTTTTTGGGAGTTTCGCGAATTTATTCGCCAGTGGCGAATCACGGGAATTCGCCGCGAATTCGCCCCTGGTGAATAAATTCGCCCATCACTAGTCATCAACTCAACAGACTGTTACAGAGCCAACCATTGCATACATAATCTATTCAAGTTTTTAGTAAAGCCACCTATAAAACATGCATCTGATAAGATTGATCACAAAGATTTTATTTTGGAGATCAGAGATATTTTCGTGTTATAATGATGAGTACCTTGGTAATACTCACCAATGATAACCTGTTGATTGTGAGCTCATGATTTTTTGTTTAATACTTGACAGTTATTTTGTTATTTTATTTTATTTAATTTGTTACATGTTTTTCCATGACAAAGCATAAAGAAATAAAAACATTTTGAAAAAATATATTATGATGTAAGTAACTGATGATTGAGGATGTTCTATGCACGTCAATTCACTTCGCCAGGTCAGAGCTGGTGAAGGCAAGTCTGGCAAAAGAGGTAGCATTCAGTAAAATCTGCATCTTAGTGAATTTTCCGAGTTACGTCCATTTGCCAGAATGAAAATTCGACTGGCATTAGAGTGCAAAGCAACTATAACGTATATCTCCTTCATTAGCGAAGAGGTGTCTGTGCTCATTAGTAAATCGGTGAAATAACATTACGCTGGTGATGCTGGTGAATTTTCACTAGCGTTAGTCACTTCGCCCTTAGTGAATCTTCCCCATAGTTTAGGGTGCTTGTAAAAATACATCACCTTCAAGCTAATTATTATTTCTCTATACCCTAAAAAAGGTCTTTTATAACATTCCCCCCACTGTCAAACAGATTTAAAATGATCTTTTTTTCTTCAATGTTTTTTTTTTTCTAAATGTGTACTAATGGGACATACAAGAAAACAGTTATTAAAGGGAAAAATATATGCAATGTGAACATTTTCACATTTGTGTGAACAATTTTTCCTTTGTGCATATTTAATAGTTTTGAGTAAAACCTGTAAATTTATTTAGTGACTCATTAGATAGCAGAAAAAAGATTGTGCATTTTATAGGTTGCACAAGTGTGCATTGTATATAGTAGTAACATTTCTCACTGAAAAAAGTTATTTTGCAATGAAGAAATATGCTACCTTCAAGCAAGCCTTAAAAAATGTGCTAAGTGGAATTAATATTCATGTAATGGCTAATGCATATTATATAGCAATTTTCAAACCTTATATTAATATTGCTTTATTTCTGGTTATTAACAATATTCCCCTATAAGTTGGGGAATTATTATATTTTCAATATAATGACACTTATTACCAGATGGCAAGATCAAGTACATACACTTACCAGTTGAGTCTCAGTTCCCTCTCCAATGCAAGCTGTACTGAGTGCTGCACAAGGTGCAGACCTGAGTGTGCTCCTAGTGTTTTATGGCCCTCCTGGTTATTGTAAACATATATACATAGTAAGTTAGGTTGAAAAAAGATAATAAAGTTCAACCTTTTAAGCCTAAATTTAAACTGCCTAACTGCTAATTGATCCAGAGGAAGACAAAAAAAAAACCCATTTGAAGCTTCTATAATTTACCTCAGAGGGGCTCCAAGATGGCAATCAGATCAACTTCTACTATAAGCTATCTTTCATAACCCTGTTTTCCCTCATTTGCTAAAAAGCCATCCACCCCTGCTTAAAGGGCACCTATGGGGCTAAAAAGATTCCCCAAACCGAAGGTGCGGGTTGATAGAGCCCGCATTCCGGTTTGGGGTTCTATTAGTTAAAAAAAAAAAAAAGAAAAAATTCCCCCTGCCTGCGCTGGCTTGCTCGCGCCGGGAGGGAGCTCCCAGTGCAAGCCGCCATGACACCCCATGTGACGTCATGCTCATAAGCTGAATGAAAAGCTGCCGCAAGTTCAGGCAGCTTTTCATTCTGCGCATGCGCATGGGGTGTCATGGCTGCTGGCTCCGGGCGCGAGCAATCCAGCGCAGGAAGGGGGAATTTTTTTCTTAACTGATAGAACCCCAAACCAGAATGCGGGCTCTTTCAGCCTGCACCTTCGGTTTGGGGAATCTTTTTAGCCCCATAGGTGCCCTTTAAAGCTATCTAATGTATCAGCCAGTAAAACTCAGGTATGTTGACAGCTCTCACTGTAAAAAATATCCCTTCAGAATATTGAGACGGAACCTCGTCTAATCGGAATGGGTGCCAGGACAGCTGACAGGGGTGATATGGTGTCACATCACTTGTGCACTATCTATACTAGAGGAACAGAAATTAATTTGTTTAAAACTGAAAATGTATCAGTTATCAGGAAAGCTTGCAGCTTTTTCAACTTGTCTCATGGATGGAGCACTCCACAAAATCTGTGAAATGTACAGATTTTGTCCAATACACATATATCACTATGATATTTGTTAGTTGGTTCATTGTTCAAGTATTGTAGCAGTTAAGAGCTAGAAAAAGTGAAGGTTGTCTGGGTTTCAGAAACCTTATAGAGTCAGCTGACAAAAATTGTTGAGAAACAGTCATATCTAACATTAGAAGGATTCTGCCACGCTTTTTATGGTATAGCTTTTATTTCTAAATTATATTGTTTATACTGCAAATAATGTAAAATTTCCTTCCTGAACCAAGTGTATTTTTTTAGTTGTAATATTGGTGTGTAGGCAGCCATCTCAAGTCATTTTGCCTTGCCATGTGCTTTCAGAAAGGGTCAGTGCTGCACTATGTAACTGCTTTCAGGTTATTGTTTCTCCTACTCAAAGTAACTGAAGGAGTCACAGTGGGTTATGGATTTTTACTATTGAGTGCTGTTCTTATATCAACCACGGAACTGTTATTTGGTTACCTTCACATAGTTCTGCTGATGGGCTGCTGGGGAGGGGGGAGTGATATCAGTCCAACTTGCAGTGCAGCAGTAAAGAGTGACTGAAGTTTATCAAAGCACAAGTCACATGACACATCTGGGAAACTGACATAAAGTATCTAGCCCCAAGTCAGATGTCAAAATTAAATATAAAAAATCTGTTTGCTCTTTAAAAAATTAATTTCAGTGAAGAAGTCTGCTGGAGCAGCAGTATTAACTGTGTTTAAAAAAATGTTTTCCCATGACAGTATCACTTTAAACCAGTACTTTACATGAAACCCCATTTTGGACCATTCAGAAAAATTCCAACGAACATACTGTATGTGACATAGGATTACAGTGTTACAATTGTTTCTTCTCAGTACATGAACTTATTTTAGCATTGAGGCTGTGAGCTTTGAATTGCTGAAACACAACATAATTTTAGTTAAATAGTTTGCATAGGAATTAAACTCCAGTGCTCATATCTCAGGTACATAAACATTCCAATTCATAAACTTGCATATTTAAAATGTACCGATACCTATATTAAACTAACTGTAGAGCTTAACATCACAAAAGCCTTGGCTATTATGCTTGTTCAAGAAGGTATCCACTTTAAAAAGCATTAATCCAATGTGTCATTAACACCTCACTGCCCATGCTATGAATGACCACCTACAATGCTTCAAATGAAAGTGTATTTCCTCAAGTCTAAATGGGTAGCCTTTATTTCTTTGATCCTTTCTATGGGAATAAAGATCACCCACTATCTATCTATAATATACTTTAATGTACTTGTAAAGCTTGTTCCCTTGCAGGCACCTATTATCCAGAGTAAACAAACCCATCCCTGACACTGTTCATATTTTAATTATGCCATCTCCAAATCCATCTCAATTAAGGATGTCTCAAACACACTGCCATTTAGTGTATAACTCACATTTATGATTTTTTACCAAAGTGCATAACCTTGTACTTATCAGCATTGATCCTCATTTCTCATTTTGCTGTCTAGCATTCCAGTTTATCAAATCACCCTGAAAAGTGGCAGCATCCTGCATCTTTGCACAGGCAAACACTTAATAAATGGATGACTAAGCAATGAGGTCCAGTTTAAAATAGCTACAGAAAAATGGGGTATCTTTAGTGGCACCGTCTGACCAACCATCATTAGTAGGTCATTTGACCAGAGAAAATGCAACAACTATCTTCACTCAATGTGATTCAGGTATTTTGATAGAGATATGGGTTGCCTCCTTTGCTAGAACATTGATTGTATGGAGTGCTTGGAGTTTTTGATTGTATGGAGTTTGTTTATTTATTTTAATCCTTCTGTGTTAAAAAAAAATCTGGTAACACCTTGTTAGGATATGTAGAATGTCTCACCCTAAGGAATATTTAATTTAAGAGTGTGTGTTGTATACTTGATCATTGGTTTCACACACATTTACAAATTAGTGCTAAATATCACAAACTCTGTTAGTGACTTACAATACCATAAAATTACATAACAGTCCATTGCACTGTTGGACAGTACTGAGCCGAGTGTATAGTGTGTGTAGATGTGTGGTGAGATAAAAATATCTAAAAACATGTCATTGCAAGTGTAGACAGCTCTTACAGAAAAGTATGTCGTTAACTAGTTATTGAGTGGTGAATGTACTGTATAACAGTGAGTGACCTGTAAAGGTGAGACACTAAGAAAAGATGTAGAAAATGTAATAAAATCGCCAATTAACGAATAGTGTTTATACAAGTTAAAAGTCAAGTTAAAAAGACTGTGTGTATGTGTTTGTGTATATGTTCATGCCTCCACATGCATGCTTAGCTGACAATTAGCTTGTCAGTGTTAAAGACAGACATTATTTTGGTATATAATGCAAGTAATGTAATAATTAATTACAGCCCAGCTATGTCTTACATATAATCACGGTAGATCCTGAGAGCCAAACCATGCCTTATTTTCCCTGCCTAGAGTATTCTCCCAGATGCACAATGAACATGCAGATAATTACGCCCTTTCCAATAAAGCAGGCCTTATTAAAAAGAACCTTTTGTTTATTTCATGTGGCTATGAATATGCATGAACTGCTTTCATATTTGTCACAGGCACACACGTCATTATTTACTATATGTGTTGACAATTAAAGAACTGAACTTCAGTTATCTTCCATATTCCTTTTCTTTCTAACAAAGAAGGTCTTCCAAGACTCACATAATTTAACCTTTACCTTATGGGGGTATTAAATAATATAAAACAATCCCAATGCACACAGAATTGGAAAAATATTTTGTGAATAAGGACATTTGAAGTGTTTTTGTCTGTCTGGTGCAGAAGCACAGCAAAACAAAAAGATATTTTTCTCATCCTCAACCTCAAGTAGGCCAAAGGCATACCAGTCTCAATTAATAGGGATTTAAGGCCCTTAATTTTATGGCATATATGCTGTCCACTTGTGTAGGATCTCTACACCGTGAGAAAAAGAAAACATTCATCATTCGCAGATGTCCGCCAGACCCAGGTGACTGCAAATTCAATACACAGTGTATTTTACAATGGGTCGAATACTAATTGGAAGGCTGGCAAGATTAGAAAAGCCCTGAAGCTATTTTCTATCTGCACAAGTTCCTCAGACAATAACAGAAGTCACTGGACTCTTTGTACTGCTTTCCTAAACAGAGAATTATAGCAGAGAATTGGAAAATGCAACTACAAAGAAACACCTTTCTTTAGTATGTTCAAAAGCAAGAGCTAATCAGCTAAAATGCCATATTTGCTAGGCAAAAAGGGATAGAATTACACAGTTTGTGGTGCTGTAATGTCCAGCTTTTGTCTGCGAAGAGCAGTGAGACAGACTCCTCATCATTTATTATGTAAATGGGTCCCCAATAAGAATATTGACTTTTTTTATAGAAATGCATCTGCTTAGCCTGAGTTGTATCATGTGTACACGGCAATACTTTCATATATTTGTTAGGTAACTACTAGAAACATCTGCCAGCTAAGATCTAATTGTGCTTTCACCAATTTTGGCAGATTGTAGGAAGTGTGAAGCCCGCATTCCGGTTTGGGGTTCTATTAGTTAAAAAAAAAAATCCCCCTTCCTGCGCTGGATTGCTCGCGCCCAGAGCGAGCCGCCATGACACCCCATGCGCATGTGCAGAATGAAAAGCTGCCTGAACTTGCGGCAGCTTTTCATTCAGTTTATGCGCATGATGTCACATGGGGTGTCATGGCGGCTTGCACTGGGAGCTCCCTCCCGGCACGAGCAAGCCAGCGCAGGCAGGGGGAACTATAAAAACCAAACACAGAAAATGTAAGCACCACTGGAAATACCCATGATGCTTTCACAGTTTCATCAGGTCCTTGTTTGTGCTTGAGCCTAGATAGTAAGTTCTTCCTGGAAGGAAATTTCTTCATAATATCGGCTTCACAATATGCTTACTATTATTATTCATATAAATGGTCACTTTTGAATGTCACGTGCCATGTTTGTTTCCAGCAATGCAGCAATTTTCCCTGAATTTAAACATAATTGAGGCCAAAAGGGAACTTGCAACTGTCCCAGTGGTGTGCAATACTTAAAAAAATGCTATTGCATTATGTGTATTTGTGTGTTATATTATAGTGTAATTTGCTGCTAACAATTTAATAAATCACATCACTTCTGAGATCACTTTATAATGAACCCCAAACTATCACCAGATGGCTTACTAATATTTAGTTTGATGTTTTCATTTGCTTGATGATTTTTACAGTATGTTTTCAATACCTTATTGTAAAGGGCAAGAAAACGATTCCTATTAATTAACAGCATAATTTATTATTATATATTATTATTTAATTATTACTTAAGTAATATTAAATGAAAACCTGAGTTGGGTAGGAATCCTAATTTGTCAGATTGTGTGTATGTTTGTAAATTTATGTAAATATAGTTGTGTATGAATTAGTGAGATATTGTTTTACACATGTTAGAAAAATAAACAAAATGTCTTCATAAACAAAAGATACTGTTTTTGACTATTAGTTGGAAGGAATTTAAATTTATAGTGCCATATGAAACTGCCATTTGTAGCAGTATCCCATACCAAAAACCAAAAACCAAAAACTGGGTTTAAATCAATGGGCTATATGCCCGCTGTTTCTACATGAATTCAATGAATATTCTTTTTGCAAGTTGTTAAAGGAACAATTCAGGGTAAAAATAAAAACTGGGTAAATAGATAGACTGTGCAAAATAAAAAATGTTTCTAATATAGTTAGTTAGCCAAAAATGTAATGTATAAAAACTGGAGTGAGTGGAACACAACATCCTGCTTTTCAGCTCTCTAAATCTGAGTAAGTCAGCGACTTGAGGGAGGGCCACATGGGACATAACTGTTCAGTGAGTTTGCAATTGAGCCTCAGCATTCAGCTCAGATTCAAAAGCAACAGTTATGGCCCGTGTGGCCCTCCCTCAAGTCATTGATTGGTTACTGCCTGGTAACCAGGGTAACCAGTCAGTGTAAACAAAAGAGAGCTGAAAAGCAAGAAGTAGTGTTCTGTTCTATTAGGTTAGACTTGCAGTCACTCCAGCTGTTATACATTACATTTTTGCCTAACTAACTATATTGAAAACATTTATAATTTTGCACAGCCTATCTATTTACCCAGTTTTTACTTTTATACTGAACAATTCCTTTAAAATAGTGATGGGTGAATTTCTTTGCCTGGCTCAAATTTGCAGTGAATTCCCGCGATTTGCCGCTGGCAAATACTTTTGTGAAATGCCTGTGAAAATTTGCCTGATGAAAATTCACTGGTATAAAAAAAATGGACGCCAGAGCAAATGCGTGCTGGTGTCCAAAAATGGACGCTTGCATCCAGAAGGAGCCGCTAGCATCCAAAATGAGACACCACCGGCATTTTTGCTAAATTTTCATGAGAAATTCACAAAAAATTTGGCGAAGTGAAAGCCACAGATTCGCCCATCACTAGTTTTAATCAATAAAGGTCTATGATTTTCCTTTCTTTCTTGAGCTAAACAGGGCAGACAGGGACATTGCAGCTGTTTCATGTTTGGGCCTTGCAAGGCATTATGTTACCAGTATACTGTACCTCACCTACCTTTGTTTATCTGACTGTAAACTTAACACATACTATATTTATCATGGAGTGAAAATGGAGCTCACCACATTTAACCAGATGGGGACTCCCATGCTCCTTTATTCATTTCTTTAGGATTTGAATGTGCATAGCTATACAAAGGTAAAAATAGAGTTCACACAGTTGTCACACTTTGATAAATTTACATCTTAAAATCCTACACAAGGAAATATTGAAATGTGAAATTTTCAACTTACAAACCATCCTTTCACCTCTTTAATAAACATGCCCTTGTGCTGTTATTGTATCTTGCAATTTGTTTGTTGCAAATAATTCACTCTGCCAAAATATAATAATTTATGGGGGATGCTGATTTTCATATAACGCAGCTTGCAACATTCAACAAAACAATACATGATACCAGTGTCAATTACCAGATGTTGAAATATGTATAACCCACTCCAAACCTATGTTGTGCATAAAACAATTATTTATTTACTTCTATGGAGTGCCTGTGACTCCACCACATCAACTTATACTCGTCAAGACCTGCTTTGGTAGTCTGGAAGCAAAATAGGGAGCTCCATAGAAGAAAAGAAATGCAATATTTAACTTCATAGTTGATATATTTTTTTGCTTTCCATTGTTAGTGAACCAAAGCTAGATAGATACATAAATACACATGCACATACTGACATACCACATTTAAAAAAAATTAAATTCACTTCAAAATACTGTCCGAAAAAGCCTTGTTTTGTGCTATACCCTTTTATTTCATTAGATATACCTGTAACTAAAAAGGGGAAAACATGTTGCAAGAAGCTACTGACAGTTTATATTCTTAAGTCAAACTGAGAAAATGGTTTTCCTTGCACCATGACAGCAATGTGATTTCTCCCTAGAACATTACTGTATTTATTTGCATTGATATCCAACCTATCCTTGAAAACATGCACTGCTTCTGCCCATTCAATCTCTGTAGGCAATGAATTTCAAATCTTTACAAATCTCAATTTAAAGAACTTTCTTATATGAGAATAACAGTATGAGCATAAGGATTGGTAAAAAAAGATATCTGCTGTTGCACAAAACAGATTGTTGTATTGTTGAGTCCAGCACACAAATAAAAATTAGATAAAACACTTGTTATGTAATAGTGAATTCAATGGACTGATCTGTGCTATGACTCAAGAATGCCTATGGAGAATGAGCCAGAAACTGGGAAACTACATAATTTGATGACAGGGTTTGGAAGTATGGGGTTGGAAGTATGGAACTAGATGAGTGTAAGACAGTAATTATCAGTGTTGCAGTTTGGTGGTAACCTGGTAGGAGAAATGGAGACATGAGGAGTTAAATGAAAAAGGGAGTAAAGGGGAATTGTCTTTTACCTTGAACGGCTCCTGTCTACCCTCCCCAGTGTAAGGGCATAGCAAATTAGGGGTTGGTATTAGTAGAGTCGTAGAGATGGGTTTTTGGGGGGGCAGTGATAGGGGTATGAAGTATAGGTTTTAGCAGGTGTCAAGAATGGGATGAAAGTAATGGAATGGGTAAGAGTTATGGAGCAAAGCTAGGAGATACAACAGTGGGTCTCCTCACTCTTTACAGTGTAGAATTGTTCAGTGGGTATTGGAGATTATTGAAAAGTTATGTGTTAAATATTGTATGTAGTGTTTACATTGATCTTATACTTTACTGATGTTAATATTCATATACTGGTTATTTATGGATGAAAGTCTAAAAGAAAAAGTTAAGCAATATCACAAAGAAATTCTTTATTTGTAGTATGCAAACTGATACATTTTGTATTTGTATTAATGCCACACAGTCGGTACACATCTCACATCATTGTGCATTCTTTCATTCAAACAGACATTTGTTCAAATGAACTGTTTTGCAATCTGCAGTCTAAATTCAGTAATAACTTACTTTCTCGGTGACGGTCATATAGCAAATCCCTTGATCTTCCTCAAACCATATGTGTTTTAGCAATCTATAATCAGCTTCATTAAACTCAAAGTTGAGCAATAATTATATTAGAGTTTGCCTATGATTTACCCTTAAATAATTAAATGTAGTTTCAGAATTGTTTCTGCTGTTTATAAAATGCAATAATTAGCTTCATTTGGTATTTTTATCGTTTTGTTTCTCTTAAATTGCCTAACTACAATAACTGATTTATTTTACTGTTGCAAGGAAGGCCACTCTTTATAAGAGGAATTAAACCCAAATGAATAGTATGTTGCTTGTTTGAAAAATAGGAGGTGTCAGCACGTCATGAGATTTCTAGGGAGATCTTGATAAAGATGTACAAGTTGTATGGCCTGTACGAAAGCACTGATATATTTCTCAAAACTTTTTTATTATAAAATTTATGGATCTACTGACCTCATTTACAAGAGATGGCATGTGCAATAATTCTCTCTCCCCGCTGTACTTTTAAAGTTCTTCCACCTGTTCCTTCCTTATCATTCTCCTTATTTGAGGTTCACTGCATTAGGCTCATTTCTCCTGTTTCACTCTGCATTGCTGTCATATATCGACCACCTGGACCAACCTCACAATTTTTGGACAACTTTGCTGCCTGGCTTCCTTACTTTCTTTCATCTAACACCCCATCTGTCTCTCACACCAATGGTAATGCTCTGGATCTCATATTTACCAGACTCTGTTCAACCACCAATTTTATTAACTCACTGTTTCCACTCTCCTATCACAACATGCTCACTTTTTAACTCTCACTAACTCCCTCCTCACCCCCTGCTACCCCCAAATACGTACCTACCGTGACTTGCAAGCTCTGGATGTGTCGCATCTCTCTTCTTCCTTTGACTCTCTTCACTCTAATATCTCAGCTATCTCTTGTCCTAATGTGGCCACCTCTGTCTACTATAGCACACTCACCCCTGCCCTTAATGAGCTTGCTCCTGTAAAAACTAAATGTGCCAGACCCAAACCACTTTAACCATGGCACACTGCTCATACTAAAGGGCTCCAAAGACACTCATGTATCTTTGATCGTCGCTGGCGCAAATCCCACTCAGAATCAGACTTTTGGACCTACAAATCTGCCCTGCGTTCCTATAACACCAACCTTTCCCAAGCCAAACAAACATACTGTACTTTACTTCCCTCATTACCTCCCTTTCCAAAAAAACCGGCACAACTTTTCTCCCCCTTTAACACTCTACTTTCCCCTTCTCCACCCCCTCCATGCACATCTGTCTCTGCTCAAG